>CAIGQQ010037719.1:9803634-9822024 GCA_903798035.1 Danio albolineatus | reverse complement strand
ATATATATATAGATATTTATAATATATATAAAATTAAAATAACAAACAAACATATATATATAAAAATAGATATATATATATATATATATATATATATACTCCCAATGCATTTTTGAATGATATATGTTTGTTTGTTATTTTTATATAGATTTTATTTGCCCAATTTAATTTTTTCCTTGTGAAATTTAGATTTTTATTAGCAATTTGTTTCATTTTTAAAATCTTTTGTTTCTAATAAACATTTTTAAATGTATGGAAATTTCATTCATTATGAATTTTAAGAGGTACAGTAGTATTTGGGTTTAAAATACACATATTAATTTTTATGTATTCACATTTTTCTATTCAAATTTCATGTGAACAAACTATTTAGTCATGACTTTTATTTTATTACACTAAATTAAAAGTGTTTATTTATGGGCTTTTTTTTCACAACAAGGGACAGTGTACATTAATCAGTGTTCACCTTGAATGTAAATGTACCCAAATGAGCCCAAAGATTAGTTTCCATTGGTATTCCCTTTGCCAATAAAAATATAAATTCAAACTAAAATCAACACTCAAATTATCAATATAACAACATACATCAAAAAAAACTAGTTTTCACAGTGTTAAAAAGAAACCATTTCTTAAAATTATACTTAAATGACTTGAAAGATTCACGTTCTCTAACAGATTGCGGTATCACATTCCACTGATGTAATGCTTTAAAAGAAAAACAAGCTTGACCAAAAGAAGTTTTTCTAAGTGGAATAATATAATCAGCTCTATAGCTGCACCCCAAGTCACTCTGTTTTCCACAGATTTAAACTGGTTAAAAAAAGATCTAAACAGATTAAAACTATATATATATAATGTTTCTTGTACAATTTAGATTTAGTTTTAGTTGAAAATCTCTTTTACCACTGATATATAAAGCTAAGCAAATATAAGCTATTTCTCATTACATTATTATTAGACTGGTATGTCAGGTATAATTATTAAAAACCTGATGTTATTGTATTTTAATGCTAGATAACTTCTAAAGTGGACCTTCGAAATAGCATGGCTCTGTTTACTTTTTAAAAATATTTATTGTACTTTTCCATATCCACATGTGTACAGAAAAATGCCCAAGAAGCCCAGTGCTGGGATTGCATTATCTGTGTTAAAGGCTATCGCTGTCTGCCATTCTCGTTAAATACACATTTCAGCAGATAAAAGTCAATATTCCAAGAAATGGTACAGGTATGGAGCACTTCCTGAGGGAGATGCCAGACATGGGCCTCCCACTCACGGCTGAGGCTCACATTTGCTGGCGGCCATTGCTTTGCCCCACTGTTGGATTGGGAGGAGCCAAAGTACGGTTCAAAGTCAGGCGTATGGAGATAAGACAACAGGCAGACCGAGCAACTGTGCACTGTAACCAGCCCAGTGCTCCTCGGCTGACCACACAGGCAAAAATGAGCTGCTAGCATTATTACAAGCTCTTGTCTCTCACTCTTTTTTTCTCTCTCTTTATAATATGTGCTAAATTTCCTGTGGTTTGTTTGGTTTAATCACTGTGAGATATAAAGAAAAGAAGATGATTCTCTCTTTAGCTTATTAATTTATATTTGAAAATGCACTATATTATGTCATTAAAAATACTGTAGATGGTATGAAATAAAAAGGGCTTTTTGTTGGTTGTAAAACAAATGAATAAAGATAAAATAGAGAGCATGAGCTTTATATTAAAATTAGCCCTATAGCTTAAATTGTATTTGCAAATCTTTGTTTTTAAAATACAGCAACTTTAATTAAATTATTGACAATTAACAATTTAATAATAATCAGGGAGTCTGAACAAATTATTCGGTCACGGGACCTTTATGTATACATAAAATGTATACATAAAACGCATAAATACATAAAATTTATAAAATGTTTAGGTTCAAATGCGTTACAATGTTCAATTAGTTTGATTTTTCTGAGAAATAAGTAAGTTAGCTACAAGCTAACATGCTAAAAACACTCAAAATTGTGTAATTAACAAATCAACGCCTACATAGATCAGTTGTAGTTCCACCAATGGTGTTGGTAATTATGAATTATTTGTAAATGATCAGTTTGTAGATTGTATAATACACTTCAGTGGTACATGCTAACATGCTAAAACATTCAAAATGAAGCAGTTAAATCCTTACCAAGAGTGATCAGCTTTTGATTCTGTTGAAAATATTGATTTGTTCACAACTAGGCCTATCAGTGAATAATACATCGGCATTATGCATATTATGCATATTTTTTCACAATTATCTGCGAATAATACTTCAAGCAATTGGTTACAATGATCAACTGTAATTACGCTATTGATTGATTGAAAATATTGACCACTTCTGTGTGCTTTTAAATCTTACTATTTCATCATGCTAACATGCTAAAACATTCCAAATGCCATAAGCAACAAATGCTTATCACCTACCCACTTTTAATTTTTCACAATTAGCTGTGATTAATACACAGTTGCACAAGGCGGAGAGTGTGCTGTTGTTGTATCTGTTCTCCTGTGGCCAAAACACACACACATATACACACACACAGGGACACGCGCTGCTCTGCTGTTTCTTCTGTCCTGGGGATTCTTCAGGCCGGCGCTCTGCGGCTTCCTGCTAATTAAATTCCAACGCTGTCCATTAGATGGATAGAGTGAGCGTGCTGCTGACTCAACACAGGTAGGGCAGCTCGCCGTAATGGGAAGAGGAGCTCAAGTGCCCAAGCAATTCATTTGGACCCCATTTTTACACATCTCTGGGTCACCACATGCTTTCAAGGGTGGAGAGAGGGAGCGGAGAGGGGCGGATAAGCTAATGCTTTCCAAATGCTTTAATTCAGAAACGGACGCCACGCGAGGCTGTGTCCTCTAAAAAACGTGGCGAGGTCGGAAACGCCTTTGCTTGCGTTTATGTACGCCATTGTTTGTGTTCGACGTCTGCTGTTTGGTATCGTCACTAAATGTTTAAGTGAGCATAAAAACAACTACTTATTTAAAATGAACTGAATCAACACAATTATTTTCTTTTTATGTTGGGAAAACTTAATTCTTTTATGTTTAATCCACTTAAATTTGTAAAAACAATAAAGTTAACCTAATCCTTTTGTGTTGGGACAACATGAAGGAATTAAGTTAACTTATTGTGTTTTTACAAGTGGATTTAACATAAAAGAATTAAGTTGTCCCAACAAAATCTCAAGAGTTGTGTTGATTCTGCTCATTTTAAGTAAGTAGTTTGAACAAGCAACAAAAAAATATTATTTTTAAGTGTACATTGTAGCAGCTTTTAAAAAAAAAAAGGAAAAAAAAGATTATTTCGGGTCTGAAAATGATCCTTTTAACTTTTCCCCTACTAGATTAGCTTGAAAGAGGTCATCGAAAGGGCTTAAATGAAAAAGCCTGTGACCAGTATAAGGGAGCGAGCAGTGTCGAGATGAAGTCTGTAATTTGGTTGGTCAGAGTTTGGATGGAGTCCCAGACTGACTTGGTTGGATGCGGTGCCGGATACTACGCCAGGCATGGAGGCAGGGCCGTCGATATGTCATACGCTTTTACACACTTTCGTGTCAACAGGAGTGTTTGCTTTGGTCGGAAGCTGAGCTGACTGTGTTAAAGGAACACGAGGCTGGAGAGTGAATTGTCAGGGTTGCGGCCTGAAATATCAGCTTGTTTCTTAGTCTAGACTCAGACATGATTATTTGGCTTTTGATAGTGAAGTAAACAAAGCATATTTTCTCTCAGTGCAGCTGTCGAACAGATGATTATGTTACTGCAGTCTGACTTACAGATAATTTATCTTAATGTCTTTATTTACTTGTGTTTTTTTGATAAGGGTGTGCAAAAGCTGATAGCAATTGATAATTAAGTAGTCATCAATGGATTTCATTACTGGCTCGATTAGTCTTCAACAGCATCTCAACCCTTATTGAAAATTATTTTAATTATTTATATTAAATGGAGATTTTATTTTATTTTAGTGTTTAGATGTCATTCAGTGTAGCATAAGATTATATTTAGAACATATAGGCATATTTAGAACAAGAGTTTTATCATTAGACTATTTAAGGATCTCAGTACAGCCCTAAAATACTAATTAATCATGCATTTTAAATATTTAGCAAGTCAGCAAGAATAAATAATTTTAAATATAATAAAAAATACAATGATCACTTGTTCTTTTATATATTTAAATAGGTATGGGTCAGAATAATTTTCTTTTTAAATTTAAAATATTGGCTAAATTAAATGATGATGGAACATTATCTTGCACAAAGATATGATTTCTGTGCATTTAAGATCATCTTTGTACGTTCAGTTTTGATGTGGACACCAAAATAACATAGCACAATCATTTTCAGTCAAATTCAGGATTTTAATTAAACAATTCAGGTTTTTAAATTGACACTAACTTTAGAAAAACTTAGCTTTGATTTAAACAATTTACGTTAATAAATAATGAGTTCTTTTGGCATTTTAATGACCCCTTATTATCTTTTGCTCTTTAGCCACCATTTATGCATCCCCATGAAAGAGTTAAACAGGAAAACTGCGACGAACAAAACGCTGGTTGAGCGGGCAAGAAACATCGAAAAAATTAGAAAAAACAACAAAACTTTCCCTTTCCTCCTCTTTTCGAATTAGCATGTGAATCGCCATTCATTCATTTATGTTCCATTATAACCTCATGAGTGGCCGTTTCTATGGGGCTGGCCCAGCGAGGGTTGCACACTAAAGCTTTGTCGAAGATTTATTGTCAAAGCAAAAAGAAGCTACTTTTTTCTGTGCACACCTTTTTCTCCCTTCAGCACCGGTCAGGCCGAGGTGACATTATGCGTCAGGCTATCGCTCAGGCAAAAGCCACAATATGTCAATGCCCTGCAGGGAGGCACAGGGCACAAGTGAATTTGGGGGTTTTTCGGCGGTGATTGAAGAGGGAGGGGTACAGCTGGCTCCCCCAGCCTCCCCATTCCCACACTCCCATTCCAATGGGCTGGTTTGTACTGGTATATTCTAATTCACCATTTGCCTAATTAACATCTCATTTGCATAACTTGTTGCATCCCCCCCCCCCGCCACTTTTCCAAAACAATGCAGGCTGACTGAAGAGACCTAATCCTAAGCATCTCTCGTCAAGATAAAAGCAATCTGCAATTTTAACAAGCCTTTTCTGTGGCGCAATTAAAAACTGCCTGGTGTTCTTCGTGAGAAGAAAGATGTAACACACTAACCATACATCAGTGTGGAAAACTTTACCTTGACCATTTTATAGTGCTTCCCACACTTGTTTTATTCATTTCTGCCTTTCAGTGGTCAGCAATAGGGATTTTTGGTTTCCAGTCGGGCCAATAGTTCAGTTTTCCAGTTGCACTGCCAACATTTTAATTGGCCCCAACAACTTTTGTTGAGAATAAATTTGCAGTAAGACATGAAAAAGTTACTAGAATTGTATAGGAAACTCAGAGACTATTATTTAGTTAATAAATTGCAATGGTTGCCGCCACTGTAAGAGTAAAACAACAACAAACGTACACCGGAAATACTTTACCCATTTTTACTTGTCATTTCGACCAGATTTATGCTAGCTGCTAAGTTTCAAAGTTGCCAAGAACAATTTGCGTCCAAACGTTGAAGTTTGCAAGCCATAAGAATCCTTATTGTCACGTTCTGTCTTCTAAATTTAAACTTGTCTTGGGTGTGAAACGCGTGAAAAGACTAACAAGAAAAAGAGAAACCGCGCTGTTCCGTCTACTTAGTACCAAATGCTGCTTTGGCTGTGATAAGTATGGAATGCATAAGAAGTCTGAGCGATCTTGTGATATGAACCATATGCGTAGCTCTTCGTTGCTGGCGAACTGTCATATGCCATAATGATGCGACAGGACCACAGTGCTTCTAGCTCCTCAGTCTTTAAACTCAGATAAACCTCAAATTTACTCCAAAACATCGAGATGTGCGTACTTGTTTTTGGATGCCATCTCTCGATGCGTAGGCCTCAGAGCGCTTGAGGTCGCGTTCAACCGTGCGTGCATGCGTATTTCATCAATCAGAAAGCTGAGAGCATCGCTCAAGTCTGCTAGACAAAATAACTGCCGCGTTTGTCTTCTGTTGCATTGAAATTTTGCGCTCTCTTTTTTTTCCCCTTCCTGCGGTTATCCCAGGGCGAATGCCACAGTAATATTTATACCCCAGAAACGAGGAGCAGATACATTTGTTCCTCAGGCCTCTCTTTACGAGTGTTGCACAAAGACTGGTGGTGCTTGAGGTTTTGGAAATGAAAGGGAAATGAGAGGGGAGTGTTCTGGTCAGGCCTGTATATTTTCGCAGGCCTTCTGCACGAGGACCGCTGTGCTTCTTGGTGTTACCACAAAACACATGAAGACAAGTGCTCGGTTCCCTGCCTCCCCCTTTCCAGCTTCTGACACGGCCACAGGGATTCAGCAGTGGGCCGTTTGGAGAAGCAATGAGTTTCTGTTTGGGGATCAAATGATAGGTCTATAGTTTTAACGTCTTAGGCTGCAGAAGTCCACAGGACAAAGACAATGAGTCCGCGTGGCCAAGCCAGACTACCCTAATTCAGCTGGCCCGATGTTTGTTTTTGTCCATGGAGAGATAGCTTTGATTTCTCAGCTTGCTTTCATGACACTGAGAGTTGCTGCATGCTAGAAGCTGAGCTAAGCAGTTCACGGAGTCGCCTTCAAGAGTTGCAAGAGAAGATGCTTTAGGTGCAGTAAGACCAATTAAACGGCGTCTTTCATGGCTAGCTTACGTAAACTTCCGAAAGCCTTTCTAGGGTCCAGCAGCTTCCTTTTTGTGGCGCTAATCAAACCTCAACACAAGCAGCATTGAAATGCTCAGTGTTGTGATGTGTTTCACAATGGCACTTCATTCAGTCCCAACTTCACACGGAAATAAAGCACAGCCGGCTTCAAGGATTCGCTTTACATGTCTTAAATTCACTTTTTCCCCCATGTTTCTCTTTCTTTTCAAGATAAGATACATTAGCTTGATGGCTTCCACTGTGCCAGGCCTCGATACGGGACTTTCTTGTCGGATTAACGGGATATGTGGGGTCTGTTCAAAGCAGTCAATGGAATGACTGAGTCTTTGTGTAATGTGAATTCATGTATTCAGTTATCAGAACAGCATGAGTCATTGATCTGTTTACGGCTATATGATTCGGGACGGTCGTCCTAGCGAGAGAGGATTGTACTGTAAATATCTGTCAGCTCAACTGGGAATATCCAAGGCAAATGCGCTCTCCCTCCCTCCCCCCTCAGGGGTCCGGTCTGAGACTTGACTCTATTTATGCACGGCTGGTGAGATGGACGTGGCACCAGGATGACCGGTTCACCCTGGAGTGTTAAAGAATGCACACAAACGCTTGATTGTTTTGTCCATTTGAAGCTTAATTGATATTTTTTTCAATTTGACCTGCCTTTATTTTTCCTGAATAGCAGTGTATTTGAATAGCAGTGTCTTTGCTTTTATACAGGGACAGTAGAAAGTGATTGGAAATTAAAGACAGAGGGGCCGAGAGCCAGAATCAAACTTTAAACATCTGATCTGATGGATCAGTGAAGGATTTCAAGTGGTCTGCAAATGGATTGGCTTAATCTAATTATATTTATGAGATAAATCAATGTAATGCTGGCTCTGTGTGTCAGTTGTAATTTATTTATTTAGGTCTGTTTGTTTTAAGTAAACAAATTATAATTGACAAAAAGAAACAGCAGGAATTATATATTCAAATAAAAATAATTATGTATCTAAAACATAATTACATTATTATTATTGTTTTTGGTATTGTTCACTCAGGCGCTTTTTGGTTTCCCCCCTCTTTTGAGGTGTTAGGTGTTATTTCAACTACAGGAACTTGTCATAAAATGTTACCAGTTCACCAGTTGCCTCCCAGCATGCCTGCGCTGTTTGCGATTCACAGTTGCCTAAAAATAAAAGCGTTTGCATAGGAAAGCCCATAAAGTGAAACATGAGGACATTATTTGAGTCAGTGCGATGTCATTAGATTAAACTCCATAATTAAACCGAGTGCAGCAGTTGAGCGCGCCGGGGATGTCACAGAGGACAGATCCGCAACAAACAATGGTGAGAACGAGAGAGAGAAAGACACCTCTCTGGAGGAAAGGACGCTGTTTGAGAAGACGCCGCTGTTGTCCCGCTCGATATTTGCACTATACAGAGGTCTGTATCCTCTCAGCTCTCACCTTATTTGCTCGGGAAACACGGAATTATCTCCTTTTCCCCCCTCCATCCCCCTGCGCAGCACATGATATTTAATCCGTCATCTTTGTTTTCAACAAACACGGCGCAAGCTGTTGCTGGCAGGCCATGAGGCTCAGGGCCCATCTGGAAAGCGGGCCGTGTGCAGGGGAATTAGAGGGGAATTTAAGTAGGGGTTTGCTTGGGAAAGCCTGATAACAGTGCGGTACCATGGCCTGTTGGCATCGCTGTGGCTTCTCTCCACCCCCCCTTCCCAGTCTGCAATGTATTATTGATGCTGAATGAGGGGGGGTTGATAGAGTCTGCAGCCTTTTGTTTTTGTTTGTTGACGTTGCCGCGTCGTATTGTGTTGGGCTTACCATTTTTCAATAGCGACTGATGGCTAGGGAATCCCAGGGTTTCTCGTTCTCAAGAAATGGTGGAGCTAAACGGCTTGGGTTGAAGTCGCAGCGGCGCATTTGTGTGTGATCGATCAGCTGGCATTGGATTTCCGTCCCTGTCCTGACAGCATCCGTGCATGTATCTCACCTGCAGTTGCTGGGACGGACCACAGCCGTAACACATGCATCTCAGCTGTAGCCGTTCCCATGACTTTGAGTGCTTGATCAGCCATCTACATGCTACATGTTTCTCAATCTGTATAAGGATTAAATCTATAAAACATGCTGACGGTGGGCTCTTGAAGTCCGGGCTTTAGTTCGGATTCAAAGGATTAGCTTTTGATTTGTTGAAATTGATTGGAATTAGAACCATTGCGACTCGGCGCGCAAATAAATATGGAGCTTGATTCTCACGGTTTAATCCGGGAGCGAGAGAGAAAGATTATAACGGTTTATTTGAACATCTGTTAGCAATGAGGTTTCGATTGTAACTAGATTTTTTACCTTATTACAAGGGAAATGCTGTAAATGCCTATTAGATGACATATAATCTCCGTCCTGACATATATGATGCAGATGGCAATATTAGCAAGGACATTTCTGACACAAATGGTCATTGGTACTTTATTTTGAAAATCAAGATGAAAAAATCTGTTCATATTTACAATGTTAGAAATGTTTATATGCATTTAATTTTGCACTTAATACATTATTTTGGGCTGTGTCATTTATATATATAATTTTTAAAATGGCAAAATAATAATTTATGGTTTAAAGATAAGTTTAAAGATAATCCATATATAAATACCATTATATTTTTTTTCTGTTTTAAACTAGTAGGAAAACATGAGACATTAAAGGAAAAAATCCTATGCACATCATAGCTTGAAATACTGAAGAAACATATATATATTTTTTAAAAATCTATATTTAATATCCATTTTTTAAAAACATAGCCGTGAATTCTTTTCTTGGCTGCCGGTCCGCCATTTCTTCGCTTTCCATGAGGTGCAAGAAATACCCATCATGTGTTACATTTTTCTCTGCCTTGGGGCTCAAGCTACTTTTGTTCTTGTGGCGCGCCATGCCAAGTTAACCCATCTGCATCATAGTGTTATCTCTGTGTTTCTGTCCTGAGCCTTCTGGCATTGCCAGGTCATTAAACTGTATCTCCACGCAGCTGAGCCTGTTCTATAGCCATAATAAGCATCACAGCTATTTATTAGAGCGTATTTCTGCTTTGTTTATCAGTAATCAGTCATGAAGGTGCTAGCTTGAGCCTCACATTAAAAAAGCAAACCATATGCAGCGCTCGTTTTTTCTGCTGTAACATCTATAGTGTTGTTTTATTGACTTGCGTTGGTTCTTCGGAGACTCGTTCTGCTCATATCAGCAAGTGATTCCTATAAAAGAGCTGTGTGAAGTAGTAGACGTTCTGGTGAAGAGTCCTGCAGGGCTGTGAAACTTTAGAGGCATACGTGACAAATCCCCCAACCCTCTTCCCCCCTTGTCTCACACCCCTCCTTTTCCTTCCCTGCACTCCTTCACCCTAAGAGGGGATAAGTCTCTGATGAGAGCCAGACCAGTTTAGCCTGCCCCACCAGGAAAGCTTTTTCCCATCCTTCTCTTTCTCTCTCCCCATGTGTCTTCCTTGTTCATTGTTTCTCGTTGGGTCTCATATGCGTCGAACCTTCAATAGGGGAAAACTGGGTAGAGCAGATGCACTCCTGGAAGACGCCCAACTCTTTTCGCAATGGACTGGACTGCTGGGAGCTGACTTTTCGACTGGTTTTACCCCAGCCACATGTTGCCTTTTCCATGCGTGTATACGTTTTTCTACGCATCCCGCGTTTCCAGCTAATTCTTTTAAGCTGGGATTAATTTAAGTCTTTGCAGAAATATCATTGCGTACTCCAAAACAACCTTCACAAAGAGTAAATGTTTCAAAGAACGTTTAGTCAAATCGAGTTTGGTTTTGGATTCACCAAACCCATGTCAAATCCATTTTTGGGGGGTATTTACAAAGGAAGCACTGTTATGCATTGAAATTCCATTGCGCAATCAAAAACAACTTTTATAAGCCCTATAAACATTTAGTCAAATCGAGAATACCAAATTTTTGTTGAAATATCAGTGTTTCGGTCACTTCAAAACAACCTCCGCATACACAGTAAATGTTTGGGAAGATTGTACAGTCTGATCACAGTTCAACTAACCCTAATTGGATTGCGTTTAGGGGAATTTTTGCAAGTCACAATCTTTAAAAACAGCGTTAAAAATTGTGTTGAATACCATACTGCAAACATTGCGACCGGTTTAAATGTTTGGGAGCAAAACCTAGTTAAAGCAATAATTCACCCAAAAATGAAAATTACCCCCTAATTTTCATCCTCAATGTATATGACTTCTTGGAGTAGTTTTAGATTTCATCTCTTCCATGCTGGTTGGATAGTGTAGGATAGTGAGTTTTATTTTGAAGTGCAAAAATCCATCATCAAACTACTAACCCATCTGCAACCAGACTGTCAACGCATGTCATGTGAAGCAGATTGATTGTGTTTTTGTAAAATGTCTTTATTTTTAAAATATGAACCCAAGTCATTGACTTTGCTCACACTCTAAATGTGTGATTGGCATACAACATGTCTCAAAACAAAACAAGCAATACATATAGTATGCAAAAATAAGACTGCTTATCGTACTACTGGAATAAGAATGACCAAATATCCCACAGGAGAAACAGCGCAATCTGTGCATTAGAAAAATGGCGTAATGATGACGTATTTATTGTTTGCTGCGTAAGGGTTAAATAAAAGTGGTGTTTTCAAATGAAGAAATTTCAGTTTGATCAAAGGTTTACGAGAACTGAAAGGCTACAGTGCTTAACGTTCCGACTAAAATCTGGACAAATGGTGGATTGGATTACTTGTTGGCGAAAATTGATCGCACTGAATCAGTATGTCGGGTGGTGGGGGAGTGGTTGTTCATGCACTGCGCGTACAGTTTAAATTATCACCACTATCGAAAACATGGTACTGAGCCAAGAAGGCGCAGAAGAAGAAGGTAGCGCTGTGATATAAATTAGGTGAGGTGGAAAACCTATACACAACATGCAATTTCATATGTTTGCTATCTAATTCATTCATTCATTTTCTTTTCGGCTTAGTCCCTTTATTAATCCGGGGTCGCCACAGCGGAATGAACCGCCAACTTATCCGGCATTTGTTTTACGCAGCGGATGCCCTTCCAGCCACAACCCATCTCTGGGAAACACATTCATACATTCTCATTCACACACATACACTATGGACAATTTAGCTTACCCAATTCACCTGTACCGCATGTCTTTGGACTGTGGGGGAAACCGGAGCACCCGGAGGAAACCCACGCAACCACGGGGAGAACATGCAAACTCCACACAGAAATGCCAACTGGCCCAACCGGGACCTGCCCCAACCGGGGATCGAACCAGCGACCTTCTTGCTGTGAGGCGAACGTGCTACTCACGCGCCACCGTGGCGCCCCTTGCTATCTAATTACAAAATATAATAAAAGTTGTAGGTATTTTGTTGAAATTCTGCCAGAATTAATTGTGCTTGGATTTTTTTTAGACACGGTTTGTACAACATAAAATGGGTAGACAGACACGTGGATGCAACATTTTAAGAGTAATATACTGTAACATCAACTGTAACACCAATCCAACTAGTATTCTTGTTTGTTGGTGTCTTCTTTGGCAAGCAAACTGTATGGTAAGGGGTCTTACATCATGCGTCATGTTGTATACGTCACAACAGATTCCTTAAAATTTAGGGCCGTTTTTGGTGAGGGGAATTCAGATTCAAAACCAAGGTTTCATGATTTTTCGCTTTTCTGTTGCATGATATTTTTTAACTTTTAAGGGAGACTTTTCCCTAACATCTAAATCTCAGACCACTAATTAAAAGGCTACATCTCAATCTGCATAAAACAGGTTATTGACTAGTCAGTTGTCAGATGGCCCCGTGACCTGTCCCTGTTAGGAAGTTAGCTGTTCAATGGCTGAACGCTGTTCCACTGGCAATTAGAAAACGAGAAGTCCTCTGAGCGTGTTTCCAGGCCATTTGGAGTCAAGATGATGCACTTTAGACACACACTCAGACAACCTTCGCTCACTGTAAATCCTGAGCACTTTAAGAATGCCTGCCCGTGGTGGGGGGTGGAAACATAAAAGCGGGATCAACAGAAGGGTTGCCTGGTAACAGTAGACGGCGGTCACAGTAGCTCATGGGAGCCCAGACGAGGCGCGGGGTCGACCCTGTGCCCTGGTGTGACTCCCTATTGACTTTATATGCAGACAAACAGTCCTCAACGCAAAGCTAAAGTTCAGCATGATTGTTGACATGTATTTACTATCATGTCGTTCAGTCGTCATTTTAGTTTTGTTCTAATTTGTAGCATTGTAGTTGTGGTTAAAAATTAAGGTGTTGATATAGTGAAATAAACAAGGTGGTTGTCGCTGGTTCGAGCCTCGGCTGGGTCAGTTGCCGTTTCTGTGTGGAGTTTGCATGTTCTCCCCGTGTTCATATGCTCCGGTTTCCCTCACAAGTCCAAAAACATGTGGTATAGGAAGTGAATAAGCTAAAATGTCTGTAGTGTATGTGTGTTAATGCAAAAATGTATGGGTGTTTCCCAGTGTTGGGTTGCGGATGGAAGGTAATCTGCTGCTTAAAACATATGCTGGGTAAGTTGGGGGTTCATTCCGCTGTGGCGACCCCAGATTGATAAAGGGACTAAGCCAAAAAGAAAATGAATAAATGAATGAATATTTTATTAATGCAATAATAATTTATAGTAATTTATATTTAATTGTTGTTTAGATTATTATGGTTTGTCTTTGAATTGGCAAAACATAGGGTTTTATTTCTATAATAAAACATTTATTTTATTTATTTGGATTTTAATGTTCTAAAATAGGTCTTTTAGTTATTTTTTTATTGTACATTTTATTAATCCTATGTTATTCTTATTTTTTTAGACTTTTACATGTTTTGGCTATGAATTTGCAAATATAAATTTATTTCTATGACTCAATGTAACCATTCTGTATTTGTTTCTCTGTTATAGTTGAATTATTTATCCACCTTTTAGTTTTTAATTAGTATTTATAGTATGTTTTAGTAGTTTATATAATATTTTTGTTTTAGGTAAGAATTGGTAAAAAATGTAACCTATTATTATTATAATAGTTAAAATAAAAATAAATAAATAAATAAATAAATAAATAAATAATTATTAATAATAATAATAATAATAATTATTATTATTATTAATAACTATATAAATAATATCTGCTTACAACAATTGGTTTAAATAAAATTAAATAAATAATAGTATTTGTCTAAGTACTAGTGTTTATTTATTTATTTATTCATTCATTCATTTATTTATTTATTTATTTATTTTTTCGAGTTGTTTACCGTTTGCTTGCATCAGTCCTGAGGTGACTGTGACATTGGACTTGTATTCTAATATTTTCTAGTGTGAGTTTGTGTCCTCCAGGAACAGGTAGGGTTCTGGAGCCGCATGTGTGAACGGCATGCACAGCAACAGCTGGCCGGCCAATATTAAAGCCCTGCTGTCTTCCTCAGCACTGCTCCTCTCGCAGCTGTGATTAGTGGCCGTCCGGTCTGTGCTGTAACCTTAAGCTCAGAGCCTGGACCTCAGCGGACAGGAAGTGAGACTAGTGTGTGTATATGAAAAAAAACAAAAATGCAAAGCCGATTGATTTGATAGTTTGTTATCATTGGCCTGGGGATCAGCATGCTGGCGGGTCGGCTGGTGGAGGGGTGTAGCTGATCCACCCGGTAAGCTGATAAATATTTAAGAGCGTTTGGAGCCAGAGGATGGTACAGTTGGAGCTCCTCATCTGGGTTCTTTAATTAGGACGCATTCTGCTCCAGTGCCCTCTGCCTCCCGCATCCAGAGAGACGTGGGGTAGAGAGAGAGGGGCAGCAGGGCTTCTCGCCCGGACCCTCATCCAGAGAGAGAGAGAGAGAGAGAGAGGAAAGATCAGCGCAAGTCTGCCAGCGTCTGCTGGGTGACATTAAACATCAACAGATGCTGTGCACATATTGCGGGCTGAGATGCGGCGCTTCCACAGAAGGCCCTCTTTTTTTTTATTTGTCGTAATCACAACATCCGTTCAAACAAATGACGAGGAGCAAAGCCCTGGAGTAAACAATTAAAAAAAAATGCAACTGAAATGAAAAACAAAGGCATCGGCGACCAGTGAAAAACCTACAACCCTGTCCAGCTGTGTTGCGCGTTTGCTATTTCCATCCATGTTTTTGGATGGTGCAAGCGGTGTAAAGCCACCCTGGATGCGTGTATCAGGCGGAGTGATAAATCCGCCATGCGAGTGTCTGCATGGTGGGGATTTTCAGAGAGAGCAGACCTGTGATGTGTGGCGTAGAGATCAGTGGCGTCCCACCTGCTGCTGCTGTTGTCACAGAACCTGCTTGATCACAGGGTTTGATTCTGCCCACAGATGGGCTGCTAGCTGGCCTTCACTCCTTTTAACTGCCACACACAATCTGTCTATCTGTCTGCCGGACGATCCTTACTTCTGTCTTTCTGCTCTCTCATTTATTCTCCTGTCTGTCTGTTTGTCATTTTATCCTTTAGTACTCTGTCTATTGCTTAAGTGTTATTTATCTGTCTATTAATCTCTCTTCTGTCATTTTATCTATCTATTTGTCATATGGCTCACATTCCTTGTCATTTTATCTTTTAATCTATCTGTTATTCTACACGAATCTGCCTGTCTGCTCTTATATTGTTCCGTCATTAGCAATCTGTCTGTCTGTTGTTACTGTTCTGTCATTATATCGGTCTCTCTAATCTATTTTTCAGTCTCCTTGCTTCATTCAGTCTTCATTCTGTAAGAAATATACCTAAATTTATAGGGTTGTATTTTGTAATTTATTTTTGAATTGCATTAGAGGACCTTGATCTTTCCTCCAACATTTTATGTTAAAAAAATTTAACAAAGTGATTTTATTGACATTTCTAATAATTGAAAGTAATATATAATATTATGTATCCATGTAGTAAATTATGGTCAAAACCTGTTAATAAACTGCCAATATTTTTTTCTTAATTAGCTGTATATAATTGCTTATACAATGTATTATGTCAAACTACTAATATGTCTATAAAAGTCACTTTGTTAACCTGCAGAGTTTAATTTTTAACATCAAAAGTCAACATAGCAGGGATCAAGGTCCCATAATGCAGTGTTTCTCAACCATGTTCTTGGAGGACCACCAGATCTGCACATTTTTCCATTTTTCCTTAACCAAACACACCTGATTCAGATCATCAGCTCATGAGCAGAGACTGAAAGACCTGTAATCGATGTGTGACAGACAAAAGAGACATAAAAAACATGCAGTTCTGGTGGTCTTTCAGGAAAGTGGTTGAGAAACACTGTCATAGCGCCACAGCCATATCACCCTGCAGCCTAAGACCGGTTACTCACTGAAGCTAAGCAGGGCTGAGCCTGGTCAGCACCTGGATGGGAGACCACATGGGAAAACTAGGTTGCAGTTGGAAGTGGTGTTAGTGAGGGCAGCAGGGGGTGCTCAACCTGCAATCTGTGTGAGTCCTAATGCCACAGTAAAAGAGAATGGGACACTATACTGTCAGTGGGTCTTTCTGATGAGGCGTTAAACCAAGGCCCTGACTCTCTGTGGTCATTAAAAAAATCCCATGGCACGGGAAGTAGAGGTGTAATTCCCTCACAGCCCTTACCCATCTTGGCCTCCCAATCATCCCCATCCACTGAATTGGCTGTATAACTATCTCTCCTCTCCACCAATAGCTGGTGTGTGGTGAGCACACTGGCGCTGTTGGCCTGTGGCTGCCGTCACATCATCCAAGTGGATGCTGCACACTGGTGGTGGTGTGGAGAGACCCCCCTCATGATTGTGAAGCACTTTGGTTGTATGGCCACACCCAATAGATGCGCAATATAAATCTCATTACATTACATTAGTGAACTGGAAAAAAAGCCTGAATCACAAAACAATTAAAGGATTTACAGTAGGATTGTGTCATTCTATATTTATATTTTATTATTTATACTTTAGTGGTGTCATACCATCTATAGAGCCTGTAAACATGCAAGCTTTAAAGGGATAGTTCACCCAGAACTCATTATTCCTATTTATTTATTCTTTCTCATGTGATTTAAACCTGCAGTATGAGTTTAAACACCAAATAAGATTTATTTGTAGAATGCTGGTTGCTTGAAATAATTTCGATTGTAGGGGAAAAATTTTTATGGAAGTCAACTGCTGCCATATTTAATATCTCGATGATTAACAGATGAAAGAAAGTCAAAGAGCTTTTTATTTGTAAAGGGTGAGTGGCAGAAATAATGGCAGAAATTTTTTTTTTGGAACTATCCCTTTAAGGCTTTTGAAACAAGCTTTTGAACGATGAAGCATTCAACAATTGCCAAAATGTATGAATTCTACCTAGATTTGAATGGCAGTGTGAAGTGAGCATTCTCAGTGCAGTTGAGTTCTCCTCGCACTGAACCTGAATGTCGCTGCCCTTCACTGCCGCCCCGCTGTGATGACCTCACACAGTCACTGCGTCTGTAAATAATACTGCTGCGCATTGCTTTGAAATGACAGCGTCCCTCTGCGTCTCATAAATGATACTGTCACACGCCTTCTATTATTGAGGAGGCTTTGCGGTACCACCTCCACCTGCGGATAGACTGCCATAGAGTCTCTGCTTCTCAAGCCTCAGTGCACGGAGAGTCTTAGTCAGGCTCGAAGCGCTGTAACGCACGGCCAGTAAAGCTATGGGATGTGTAATTAAACAGAAGCCAGCACAAAGGGCCCAGGCAGTGTGTGTGCATGTGTGCGTGCCTCTGTGCCCCGTCACGGAACGCAGGTGGGTGGCAGGGAGCACAGATCTGCGAGAGGAGGCCAGGTTAAGCTTGCATTACAACTCATGAATCTTTCAGATCACCCTGCTCAACAAGTGCACGGCGTTCTCCCTTTCTCTAGCGCACGAATATCGTTTTTTTAAAATAAATAACAGCTGAAAATGGAGGTATAGCAATTTAAGAACTTTCAGTAGGATCAGGGTGTTGTGTAAAAACGAGGATAAGAAGGAAAGAAATAAATGCAAGCCGTATCCTTTGAGGTGTGCCCCTGACCTCCCTGCATCACTGTGGTCGTATTCACCGCCTCGACTGCAGCAATAAGGAGGCTTTATGTGCACTGAGCCCGGGGCCATAGCGTCAGGAGCTGAGGACCTCTGCACCAGGAAATGCTTAAGGGATCTGCTCTTTCGCACAGTCAGTCTCCCACGGACTCCGGGAGACCATTTTATCTCCAGTTGCTAGGA
Organism: Danio albolineatus; assembly: GCA_903798035.1. Taxonomy (NCBI): domain Eukaryota; kingdom Metazoa; phylum Chordata; class Actinopteri; order Cypriniformes; family Danionidae; genus Danio; species Danio albolineatus. The sequence continues at coordinate 9,803,985 of CAIGQQ010037719.1, read as the reverse complement.
TAACAACTCCAAGCTTTAAGCAGTCAGAAGGCCTGCCGGGCCCTTTTCTGTCAGACAGAAAGAATGCAGCGTTTTTTTTTTGAAGGGGTTTGTTATTAAAAAAAAATTATTTTAGCGGTTCATCCCTGATCTGAGCAGATTTTTTTTTCTTCGGTTTGTTCAAAAATACATTTATACCAAGTTTTTTTAGGATATATTTTTGGAGTAGTCCAAGTTAGTGTGAGGAAGTCAAGGTTTAGTGCTTTGGTGGTCTAGCTATCTACTGTATCTATCTACTGTATCTATCTATCTATCTATCTATCTATCTGTCTGTCTGTCTGTCTGTCTGTCTGTCTGTCTGTCTGTCTGTCT
>CAIGQQ010037719.1:9773137-9803624 GCA_903798035.1 Danio albolineatus | reverse complement strand
GTCTGTCTGTCTGTCTGTCTGTCTGTCTGTCTGTCTGTCTGTCTGTCCTTCTGTCTGTCTATCCGTCTATCCGTTGGTCTATCTGTCTTTCCATCTGTATATCTGTCTATGCGCCTGTCTTTTTGTCTGTTAATTGTCATTCTATCACTCTTCTATTCATCCATCCATTAATCCATCCATCTGTCTGTCTGTTAATCATCCATCCATCCATACATACATACATTCGTTTGCCCATCCGTACATTCGTTTGCCCATCCATACATCCGTTTGTCCATCCATACGTTTGTTTGCCCATCCATACATTGTTTGCCCATCTATACATCCATGTGCCCAAACATCCGTTTACCCATCCATCCATTCCTTTACCCTTACATTCGTTTACCCATCCATCCATCTGTTCACCCATCCATCCAAACTATTGCGCATCCATCCGTTTACCTATTCATCCATTTACCCATCCATCCATCCATTTACCCATCCGTCCCTCCTTTTTCCTATCGTTTTATCCACTCAGTCTTTCATCCATCTACTCATACATCTGTCTTGTCTATCCATCTGTTCACCCATCCATCGATCCATTCATCCATCCATCCATCCGTATTATTCCTGTCTTTTTTTCTGTAGTTCTGTCTGTCATTTTGAATATAGTTTTATATTTGTATTAGTACTTAAAATACTTTGTATTAACTTTGTATGTAGTTCATGTAAACATGATCCAAGTTTATTAAATTTTTTTTGGTTATATTTTGGATTAGTCCAGGTTGGAGTGGGGTGCAGAGATTGATATTAGTTGCAAACCTATAGAAAAGGCCTCTTTTTTTTCTTTGATAGACTTAAAAAGACAAAGAAATCAAGGTTGGACAGAATGAGGTTTGGATGAATCCTTAAAATAGATAAATGAAGAGTGTGAGGGCCACGGTGACTCTGACTGACTGCGCCCCGTCAGGATTAAGTGGACTCCTCCTGTTTCCTTTGTGCACTTTTCCCAGCAGCACAATCGGGTCCGAGTCGCAAGCACAAGTGCTCTGCAAAAAGCTGCACAGCGGCCACTTTCGGGCTCCATTCTTTGGCTACGGCGAGACATGCTGGCCTGTAATTACAGAGCTCTTTCAGTCGCCCACAGACCCTTCAGTCCGACCCCAGACACCTGAACAACCTCAGCCTAACAAGATCTGAGAAATTCTTTTTGTTAAACAGTCACTATGCTGACTTTATGAGACGACTTTCCCACATACACACACAATAGTTTGTTCGGTGTTTGTGCAAATATGCAGAGGTTTGGAAACTTTTTTAGGAATCAATTAGTGTATTGATTTATATAGCATTAGTAAGAAGTTGACTTGCCTATTTGTCGGACTATCTCGAAAGACCGAAATCAATCAGCAATTTGTATCATTCTGTCCACCCTGATATCTGTGTTCCATCCAGCCTTCTGTTGATTTGTCAGAGTCTGTCAATCAGTCAGTCAGTCAAATTGGTTTGTTGATTCCGTTGTTGATTTTTTCTGTGGTTTTAGTATCTGTCTCTTTTTTTTATTATTTTATCACTCATTTTATTATGTTTTAATATATAGTTCTAGCATTTGATCTGTCTATCATTCAGTCATTCTATGTAGCATTTCACCTGTCATTTCAGCGTGTCTACTATCCTTCTATTGATCTAACACTTGATCTGTCTGTCATTTTGATGTTCAATTTGTCTACCATTCTGCGTTTGAAGCATGTGATAGATCTAGCTATCAGTAGTTCACCGTTTCGTCTATTTGTGAATCTATTCTTGTTTAAAATAGAACAGCTAGCTCTCTGCAACTCTCACATGGTCGTCCACTGAAGATAAGCAGGGCTGCACCCAGTCAGGACCTAGGTTGCTGCTGGAAGTGGTGTTAGTGAGACCAGCGGGGGGTGCTCAACCTGCGGTTTGTGTGGGTCCTAACACCCCAGTATATTGATAGGGACTCTGTACTGCTCTTTGATGGCCGTCTTTCGAATGAGATGTTAAACCGACATCCTGATTTTCTGTGGTCATTAAAAATCCCAGAATGGTTTAACCCCGGCGTCCTGGCCAAATTTGCCTACTAGCCTCTGTCCATCATGGCCTCCTAACCATCCCCATATGATAATTGGCTTCATAACTTTGTCTCCTCTTGAACAATCAGCGGGTGTGTGGTGTGTGGTCTGGCACAATATGGCTGCTGTCGTGTCATCCAGGTGGATGCTGCACATGAGGATAAGGAGATTCCCCAGAAAACCACTATATAAATGTAAGGAGTTGTTATTATTACATATTATTATTATTATTATTATTATTATTATTATTATTACTATTAAGTTATTTAATGGTTCTGTCGGTCTGTAAAGTTTAGAAATCTTTTCAAAAATCTTCAAAACTTAAAAATAAATCCCTTTGATAATTCTACCTATTTATTTTTCCTTCTTAAAGAGATAGTTCACCCAAAAAATATATCTTTCATTTATTCTTTCTGCAGTTGTTCAAATCCAGATTTTTTTTTATGTTGAACACACACACAAAGTTACTTTGAAGAATTGTGAAATACGAAAGTCAATGGATACCATCAACCAGCATTTCTCTAAATATCTTCTTTTGAAGAACGAAACTCATAAAGGTTTAAAACCACTTGAGGAAGAATAATTTTTATTTTTGAGTGAGCTATCACTTTAAAGTTGTATTTCTGCTAGATGTTTCAATGAAGGACCCAGATTGTTATTTAAAGCACTTTGTTAAAGTCAGTTCAGAACCCTGCTGTGTAGATGTTTAAATGTTTGTTGTTTGGGCACTGGATTGTTTGGGGCACACATGAAAGAGCAGCCCAGGTTAGTGTGTCACACAGCCTGTGCTCCAGGCTGCTTACATGGCCTACTTCCCACCATGGTCAGTGGGTCGGCTGTCCCAGAGTGAACCCTTTCCCATTCCGTGGCCCTTCTCCGTCTAATGATACTTAAAGCCTAATCGCTCTGGACTTTCCAATTACGCCAAGGCTTTAGTCCACTGCTCCTTTTGCAGCATGAAAACACTGGAGTTTTTCTTCCGCCTGCTTTAATCTAGGCACTGAACACGGAGCCATTGTTGCTAGAATTGTTGTCAGATTTACAGTGGTACAGTACATCCCCAATTGTGAAGCCTGTGGGCAGGGATCGTTCTCCCTGGAAAGAGGTGGAGAGGATGAGAGAGGGAAAGAAAGAGGCTGCTGTTGGCCCACGGGGACCGAGGGGTCGCGGCGGAGCAGACAAGAGGAACACACTTTTTTTGTGGGGGTGTTGTGTTGGTGGAGGGGGGGTCAGCGTGAGGGCAGCGCTGAGGGAAGATGAAGGATACGCCACAGGCTGACAGCCACACAGGAAGTACATCACAGTCAAACTTAGCGAAGACCCCCCAAAGTCGCCCCCCCTCCTTCTTGCCGTATATCGCCCCTAGCCCACTTTGGGATCTTCTCGGCGTGGTTTGTGCCTTGTGATCTCCACTATGATGTGATGGGGGAGGCGGGGGGTTCAGCCGAGGATATCCAAAACACCACAGGAGGCATCATTGTCTCAGATGATGTTAGTCAGTGTGTGTGTCAAGGCAGCTGGAGACATTAAACATACCTATACAAAGAACAAAAGAGACGTAGAAAAGTTCCTCTAATGGTTTAACTCTTTATTTGGTGTACCTGGTCCACAGCGCTGATGGGTTTTATTCGTTAAAGGATGATTAGAAATGTATAATCATGTATACACCTATAGTGATATGAAGATCATTTAAAATAAGACTAAAATGTTGGTCAGAATTGAGTTGTCTACTTTATAATTCATTTTTATTATACATGTTTGTTCTAGGCCTGCATGATATTAGGAAAAATGTACATTATGCTCTTTTTTTTCTTCTTTTTTTTTTTTGCAATTTATATTCAAGATTGCTTAATGATTTTAGATTGATTGGGATAATTTTGTAGGGGAGTCCATAAAAAATAACCAACAAGTTGCAAGCGGAGATAAATAGAGCAAATGTCACATAAATTAAATAATCAAATGTACAAAAAAGCTGTCTAATCTTCATTGTGTAAATAATTAAATATAATTAATATTTGCTAAAGCTACAAACATAATTTTAAAATGCTTTAAACTTGCTTAAAACGTGCTTAATTTAAACAGGTCTTACAAGCACTTGCAATTGGTACATTTTCACTTTGAATATTATGGTTAAACTAAAAATTACAAAATTCTCATGTGTTCTAAAATGTTATATTACCTGGTCAGATATGATCCTGACTCCACATTGCACGTCCTGTGATGTGACTATTGCGCATTTACACATTGCAATATCGATGCTGGAGTGATATATTGTGCAGCCCTAGTTTTTTCACTATTTATTTACGTTTTAATATATTTTTAAAATATTGTATTTTTTAAAACTATTTTAACATATTTAGGAATTATTTTTTTATTTTATTTTATTTTTAGTTCAATAAACGTTCTAATTTCCTTTTCTTTGTTTTGTATTTTTATTCATGTAGTTTAATATTTATTTATTTATTTATTTATATTATACAGATTTTTGGGGGGGACTTCTAATATTTTAAAATATTTCTACTTGTATTATTTATTTAATCATATTTTTGCTATACTTTTTTATACTGATTTTTTTAAAAACTTGTAATTCAATAAACGTAACAAACTTTGTTACAGCATTTTTCGTTAAAATATTATGCAAACGTATAACTTTTTATTATTATTTTTTAGATGACGAGAGATTCAAACTGCAAATCCAATCTTTGCTTCTTAGTATTTTTAAATATAGGTTGTAAGTAGCCTGTCGGCGGGCCCTAAAATATCTCCTGAAGCCTGTCACTTTCTGCACCAACACGTGTGTCGGCACACGTGACTCTGTGTGGGGCCTCCCGGAGAAAGTGCTTTCTTGGTGTTCAGGTCACATTTTAACACCCAGGTCACGGGGGTCAGACATCCCTGCTGTGGAGCAATCTGGGTCAGCGCGGCAGTGACGGAAAGAGGCGTAGAGGTTGTATGTCACAGGAACAGGTGGCCCTCTTTGACACCGCTCTCAGTTTAGAGCGGGGCCGAGGGAACTGGAGTTTATGACAAAGCTTCAGTTCGGGACAGCTATTTTATCCAGCAGAAGGTTTTTCCAGCTCGCCTGGCCTTTAGCTCGACGGGCTTATGTAGCTGTTTAGCCTTTATCACAAGCTGTGTAGCTAGTCTCGGTGCCTGGAGCTATTATTATTCACTGAGGGAGATCAGAGTATGTTGGGAAGTGTTTGGGGGTGGGGGAAGCTCACAGGAGTTCACTTTGGCTTGCAGATTAACAACAAACCGAATCTTGGAGTGAGCCACTGTTCGCGGCGAGGAGTTGTGGTTGGCTCTGCACGTCGGGCCATGGAATATTTGATAGGGAGGCTGGGAGGAAAGCCATGCCTGGTGCTGGCAGTCAACCTAAGAAGCCTGTAGGAAAAGGAGATCGGGAGTGAAAGAGAGGGAGAGGATATTTGGCTTACCCGAGCAACTGTGATGTGACCTGAACTCACACCTTCTCTTCTGTACGCCTATTAGATTTAGTGCGAATCCAATTCAGAAAGAAGATACAGTATATCCAAAAAGAATTATATACAATACTCAGCAAATGATTTATATTGATATACAACAAAAGCAGTCATGTTTTACGAGTTTTTACAATTCTTTTATGCCAAAAACCCTTAGAATATTATGTAAAGCTCATGTTCAATGAAGGTTCCTTACTACTTCACTACTACTACTAAGGGGTGCACGATATATCATTTTAGCATTGATATGCATTATATGATTTTAGCATTATATCATTCGCAACAGTCACATCATGAGTATACGTGACGTAGAGTCTGGATTGTAATTTATTATTTTGCAAGTGTTTTGTGGCTGCGTGAGGGTTTTAAAAGCATTCAGGCAAAATAAATTTGTACCATTTGTATTGATAATTATTTGAATACTGTTAGACAGAAAACAATAAAACTTTTTCTTTATTGAATTTATCTAAGCTTTTAGATTATTATATTTTACGCACTCCCCTACAGAATCACCCCAATCAATCTAAACTTTAAATTCTTTCCAAATAGTTATAATAGTTAAATAATAATTCAACTCATCTAGTGAAATTGTACTATTATCGCAATATATATCACAGAATAAAAAAATTATAATGCAATATTAGATTTTTCCAATATCATGTAGCCCTACTACTACTGTAAATATATCAAATCTATTTTTTTAACAGTAATGCACATTGCTATAACTGTATTTTGACAGCTTGTACATCATTTTCTCAGTATTTAGATTTTTTTATTTTTATTTTCAGATTTTCAAATAGTTGTATCTTGGCTAATTTATTAAGTTTAATTATTCAGCTTTCAGCTAATGCATCTCAATTTTCAAAAGAAAACCCGGACATTTCTGACTGAATTTGTAGACCAGGGTCATTTATATTGAGTTTAATTCAGATTCATACTCAGCAAACTCTGGTATCAGGGGATTAATATACAAGCTGATATACTGTATAAGCTTGATTTATTTTCATTCACACTATACTAATACTATACTAATTCATATGTTTTTTACTGGATGCTGTTCAGATTAACCACCATATTAATACTTATTCTATTTAATTAGGGTAAATGTCATCTCAATATGTCTGATAATTGATTCTGAGTTTGTTTACTGATTTTCAAGCTTTATCTGATTTTGTTTGGTTCACGTTTGATCCAAATCAATAAACTTTCAGTTTGATGAAAATTTCCCAGCTCAATTTGTAAAGGTTTCATTTGATTTTCCCATTTACTGATTCCCTTCATTTGGTGCATTTCAGATACTCTTGATAACATTTACAGTTACATCTGACTTTATTTGGGCGTCTCTTTTTATATGATTTAAAGCTTCATTTAATTTAGGTTTAAGTTGATTTGCATTATATTCAGATTTTTTTTTACAAATGTAGGTAGTCTTGACAAACAATTTTAAACTCCACAGGTCAAGCATGAAGGAAGATTCCACTTGCTAAGAAAGAGATGTGGCACTGTCATGGCTAACAGCAGAGGATCAGTCAATAGACTCTCATTAACCTCATTTGCACTGCTGAGGGAAAATAAGACTGCTGTTCCTTCCATCTGAAACCTGAGCTCTTGTGCATTTTATGGACTTACTTTTCACCGTTAATGCTTGGTTTTATTTTTGGGCCTGGTTCTTGCTTGTTAATAAGGTGTATAGAACAATGACCAATTCAGCAAGCTGCAAAAAAGAAGAACTTGTGCTGGTAGCATATGGATATAGCCATATAGAGCTTGTGTTTTGAGTTTCTGAGCTGTTTTGTTTCTGTTGGAAGTCGTTTCATCCTGGCGCAGTGAGAATTTGAAAGGTTCTTGAGCTGTGAGGAAGCCCCCTTCCATAGACTGCGATCGTTAATGTGAGGTCGTCCCCCTTCCCAGCTTTCGGCCAGCATGTTATTTATTATTCAGTGAGAGCTATTACTGTGGATAAGAGGCTCCTCTCAGGCCTGTATCGATTGCTTTAATTGCTCCAAAACATTGTCAACTCTTAAGATAGATATTAAAGAAAGAGGCTTCCAGCATGCATGACAATAAGACACGGTGGAAGGGAGGGCCAAGTCAACGCCGTTCAAAAAATGTCCCTCGCCACCGTGTTTCTCTGATAACGTAATCAATAACATCTTGTGAACATAAGCATTTGCTCTTGCCGAGAGGAGACTGGAAGAGCGGCATACAGCGTCTCTTCTCGTGCTGAATCGATACATTTTGGAAAACAGATCTGCGGTAGGACGGTCGGTGATGTAAGCTTTTTTTTTTTTTTAAACATGTTACAAAAAAGCATATAAATTATTTTGCATTCTTTATTGAGGACACTGTTATGACCCAGTGAGGTTGTGACTGTTTAAAAGTCAACAGTGTTTGAGTGTGACTGCAGCACCTGTAGAGCCTTAAATCACCCAATGCCTATGATGGCTAATCCAGGCTGCTCTTGCTTAGTCTATAAACCCAGATGAAGCAGTGCAAGCATTTGCTGTCTGTTATGTCCCTCTGATCTGATTTCCAAAGTAAGCGGAGGTCAGCCGAGGCTACGCACCCAGTGAGACTCCCATGCCAGCAAGCGCTGTATGACGTCCTCCTCTGTGGCTTTCCATGCTGCTTGTGCATGAGCCATTAATGGAATGCCAAAGAGAAACGTTTTGAGAGTGCAGAGAGGGAAGGAGAATAAAAGTGTTTAAATAGAATCGAGGAGGTGGAGATTAACATTGACTCTCCCAAGTAGCACAGAGCAGCTTAAAACTATGGTCCGTCACACTCGCTGTCTGAACGATTTAAGAGCGGCAGAAGAAATGCTAGAAAAGCAGTGGATTAAATGCACAAATTTCAACTAATGTAACTGTGACTAAATCCACGCAGAAAGTGTGTTGGTTTGATACGACTGTTGCCATATTCAGTGGGGAACGGATGTCGAACTTTTAAGGCGAGACAAAGACCCCTTTGTACGCCAGATCTGGGCTAAAGGCGCATGTTGGACCTTGCATTATCAACTGGGTCGTTTAATTGCATTATGTTCCTCAGAGGACCAGCCCTGATGGAACCCTGGCAGGCTGCGGTCCTTGATTAATCCCCGAGTTAAACACAGTCCACGTCCTGCTCGTGTTTCGCTTCCAGCTGGCTGCTGGACCCATCCTGCTGCTCCCTCTGTCCTCGATTACCCACTTTGAGAGCGAGAGGAAGTGCACAGGTGCGATTTACTAAAGAAAATCCATGGGTAATCCAGCAATCCCGTCTGATTAAAGCTATTAGCCTGAGTTCCCAAGACAGGACAAGATGGAGAGGCCCAACTCAGTCTCCCAAACCCTAACCTCACACGCTTCTGTGTGCACGCACCCTCAAAGGTGCACTAAAGGCCGGTCGGCTCGGGTGGCATGCCTGACCCCATCTGGTCGTGCGATGACCTTGCTCACACTTGGATTAGCCAGTACAAAGCACAGTTCCCTCGGCCTGGGATTGTTCTTACCCTGCAGTGCCCCCTCCTATTAGTTCTCAATCATATGGTCCGTCGGTCATGTGATTAATAGCGGGTCAGCTGTCTCTAAGAGGGGCGGTCTTGTGGAATGTCAGATAGTGGACTGTCCGTGGGGGGCGAGTGGGCCAGGGAGACTCTCTCTCAATCACTTTTGCTCTCCATTGCCTGAGGACAAAGTTAAGTGGCGTGGCTTACAGGGTTCACAAGCGTGCCATGGTCAAGTTTCCAGACAGTTTAAACACCTTTCGCCTAGTCTCATGGCCACAACAGTAGCATGAACCATTTGTTCTTGCTGTTTCGAAGGAACTAATTTCCCAGTATAGAAGAAGTACAATACATCAAACATGCAGTATATGCTTTTGTCCTTTTGTAATTTTGGTTTTGAACTTAAACACACTGTTCTACATAACCTGTCTAACTTACTAATGTCCAATAGTTTTATAAATAACAAATTTGCTTGCCTAACAACTGAAGCATCTTTCTCTTTAACATTGCCATTTTTGTGACCGAAAATCATCTAAACTTCTGTGCAGCTCCTACAAGCATGTGTAGCCGTTTCCTCTCTTGAAAGAGACTCACACCAAAGCCCTGTTTTCTTACATCAAGTCAGCTCAGAAGTGCACATCAGCGGTTTCCTCCCACTCGAACATTTTTAACCGCCAATGTTCTCTTCACCCCACGATCCTCAGCACTCGCTCTCCAAACCCAAAGCATCCAAAATATTTGAGAATGACCTTGTGGAGTTGCTTGTGTGAGTGCCTGGGATAATTTATATATAAAATGTGGGGTTTGAAAAATTGCCATTTCCATCTTTAGGTGGCCGGGGCTCTCCATTACCAAAATGGGCTGAGTCACCACACCATGTGAATCTTAATAAGCAGCCTGCCCACAGCCTGGACCGCCTTGTCTCTGTCCCCCCCTCTCTCGCTCTCTCTTTCTCTCCCTCTCTTGCTCTCCAGATCAGATGAAGCTGACTAGCTACTTTTTCTTTTACTCCCTTTGATTAATAGTTTTACGGATATCTGGACAGAGCAAAGTTTCTTGAACAATACCCGTTTCTGTTGGATTCTTCTGTTGCATTTTTGCACATGATCCATTGTTTCGGTTTCAATAATAGATTAGCTTTTGTTTTTTATTTATTAAGAGCCTTTCAAGATTGTGATGTCAATGTTTAATGTCGATGTTTACTTTTTATCTAATGAAAAGGACCGAAACTCACTCTGCCTTTGCAAAAGGCTCCACTGGAGAAACGTGGCAGATTCCGATATGGTTTGAATTAGGTTGCTCTGTCTTGTGTTTGTGTGTTTTCCAGCGTGTTGGTGTGTGTGTGTGCACATGGTAGAAGGCAACGGGCCAGCTCTGAGACAAAGGGCTCTGGAAATGTGTCGAACACAAGCTGTGGTTTTCCCTCGTCTCCCACTTTCCCTTTCCCATTCGCGGCTGCCTCCCTGACCACACATTTCCCTCGTCACCGCAGCCTAAACGAGACCCAAACACAAACAGCCCCCCTTTGCGCTGCACATTTCCAACCTAGAACCGGTTGCAAACGAATATATCGTGGGCTGAAAGCAGGGAATACTCTCTCCATTCTCAGCCCAGACAGGAAAAGCAGTTTCAAATCCCTTCCACAATAATGAGCCTAACACTGGCGGATCAGCCGCCTTATCCCGGCTAAGGTCATTAGCGTGCCGGAACAAGTCGTTCTCTGCGCTGTAAGTACTTTACAAGGGAGAGCAGCTGTTCAACAAATCGTTGAAAGTATTTCTGTCGTAGGTCCTTACTTAAATAAGATATTTGATGGATAAAGGAGGCCCCGTAATATCCGCAATTAATAGCTAATTGCCATAATTTTCCTAGCAAGTTCTGCGTCATTGACATCTGCGTCCAACAGGCGCTCCAAATTTGGTCCTTCACCCTGAGGAGGTGGCTGTTTGTGGCAATTTCATATTTTTAGTACTTTGTTGAGATGTTCCCATGTCATAAGCATGTTGCCGAGGAAATATTTGCTGTATTTGTCACATAACATGACACACTGTGTAATCCTACTTACTGAGCAAAGCCAGGCCAGACGTTCTGATTTTAAAGCAGAGAGAGAGAGAGAGAGCGAATGTCACAGTAGACTTTCCTGCTACATCAGTTAGCATACGCTTGCCCATTTCCTCAGCTTGCAATAATGATTTAGCGCTAACCCAAAGGAGTGCACTGGCAAAAGAAGAAACGAAAGCATAACCTTGCTTAAGGGCTGATAGTGCAGCCGGACGTGCTTTGTGGTGGTTCAAGAAGGAGAAGAAAAAAGATACTGAACAGAATGATGCTGATTGTGAATTTTTACAGATAATTTACAGTGCTTTATTACTTCATGTTCAGCACTTAATAGTCATATTAATTAAATCTGAAATGACTTTGAACTTGGAATGAGTGTAATGTTTAATCGGATGAGTAGTTACAGTACGTGGCTTCTGCTTTCATTGTCACTGTACATTGCATGTCTTTTAAATTAGCATTGTAAAATGCATCATTATTATTCATAATATTTTTAATTACATTAAAGCAATTAAATATTTAGTTAATGTTTTATTAGAAGCATTAATTGTGAAAATAATAGTAATTGATATTTTATTTTATATTTCAATACATTTTACAATTTGAGAAACAAAATAAAATATTTAGATTTAAAATGATTTTGTATCATTATTATTAATTATTATTATAATTATTATTTTTCTTTTTAATTAGCACAGTTATTGACGTTTTTGACACTGAAAAATTCTAATTAACTATTTTATTAGATTTGTAATAATGTATTTTACTTATGACAATAATGTGTTAATATTATTACATTGAAAATAAGCAAGTTGATATTGTGACTTGTATAACTTCGTTATCATAATAGTCACATTTGAAAATATTAATATTATACTAATCAACAGTTTGCAGTTCACCTTGTTACATCTTCACCATGAGGGTTTTGGGCACGGTATTATCTGCTTATGTGAATGTTTGTACGAGCAAAGATGGTCGTAGCTGTTATTGTCAGCTCCTGTTGTACAGATGCGGCTGCAGATGGGTCTCCTGTACCTGCCTGCATAGCTAATGAATCCGAATGGCATTCCCCCTTATAAAGCATAAATATGTAATTTGTTCAGCTGTTGTAATGAAATATGTATGTGTGAAACAGCAATTGTTTGGGTCATTAACAGCATGCCACTGTGTATTAAGAACTAAGTGCTCAAGAACAACGGAGGAAAAAAACATAATAGCTTGAAAAATTCATCAGAGGGAATGCATTGTGGACTGGGAGACAGACTGCATCCCATCTCCGTCACGCTTTGAGTATTCTGTCTGAACTGAGGGCATGAGGAGGAAGACAGAGATCCCTCGATCAGATGCCATTACGTCTGCTGCAGGGGAAGATGACACTGATGTCCTCTGTGGAACGGGACCAACTTACGACTACACCAAGCAAAGGTCTGGTAGCTGCTTCTCCATTCAGGTGTTTACCTGAAAGTGGCACCCTTTGGACCTGACCTATGGTCGTCTCCAGACACGTGGCAGATGTAAAAAAGAGCAGAGGTGCGAGATCATTTTATGAGCATCTCTTTTAATAGCCCTGGTCCTGTCGCGAGGCCACTCTGAAAGATAATCAGTTTGACCTGGCCCCTGCGGTTAGTGGAGGGGATCTATGGCAGGGTTAATTCCAACAGGCACAGGCCTCTGGGAAAGGAACATTCCACTGTGATCCTCTTTCATATGAGTCACTGATGCCTGGGAAGCCAGAAGACATGATGCGATTAGTCCCTGCACCTCTTAACGCCACTGCCACTCCCCCCAAACAAAAAAAACTAACACCAAAAAAAGGTACCTTTCCACCTGGTGTCTCTCTTGCCTGGCTCTCTTGACCTGGGCTAATGCCTCCAGCTGGTCCAAGAAGTTGCCGTACAGATTGCTAAATCAAATTAAGTCGCTATAAGTTGTAATCAGACTTTTCCTGGCTTAGTCTTTGCACTGTGCGTCAGAGTTTTTAGAAAACCTTGCAGGGACACAAGTTGGTCTGCCATGTGTTTGAATATACATTGGCTTTCCTAATTGATTTAACCATCATTTACCTTCTTTAAAGGTGTGTGATTTGATCATGTTGGTGTCCTCCAAAGTTTGGGTGGGTTTGCCAGCAGCATCTTCTGATCTCTTGTGCATTTGCTGGGCCACTGGCCGGAGTGTCATAAGTGAGGGGAAAAGGCAGACAGAGTTCATAGGTCATAGATCCTTGAAGGAGTGGAGACTTGGCATGCCATTGGGAGTTTACCCCAAACTTCAAACTTTATCTCAAATATTTTTACTGAAGCAAAAACATTCAACCCAACCAGACAAAACAACAAGACTACTTAGTGAGTAGTCAGATTCCAGCTCAAAAACATTTTAGCCAAATCAAAAACATTCATTCTACTCAGTCAGTGTGAGTCCTGTTGACTTACAAACAACTTTTAGTAACCGGTTTAGTTGAAAAATAGAGTAAAACCAGTGGCAACTGGATATGCAGTCACATAATCCAGTTCTTTTTAGTGGATCAACAACTCAGACCACAACCAGTCTCTCGTCTAAAGTTGCAGTCACATTGGAGCATATGTCTCAAACTCAATTCCTGGAGGGCCGCAGCTCTGCACAGTTTTGCTCCAACCATAATCAAACAGAGCTAATCCTACTAATCAAGGTGTTCAAGACTACTATAGACAGGTATTGAGCAGGTGTGAGTTGGAGATGGTTGGAGCTAAACTATGCAGAGTTTGAGACCATTGCATTAGAGTTTGTGCATGAGATATTTTTTCATACTTTGCTGTGACAAGGGGCCAGATAAAACGAGATAATGCGACAGTGATATATGAATATGAATGGAAGTCTAATGGAAAAGTGCTATGTGACCACGACTTTAGTGAAATAAAATAATACAGCAAAACCAATGTGGTCCGTTTACAACCAATTTACTCTTACGGGCTGATTCACAGCTAGCGCATGATGTCTGATTCTTTTCAGATAATCAAAAGCATACAGCACATCCAGTGAAGTACAATTCATTATCATATAAGCTGGTTCTTTTTAGTGAATCAAATCTACAACACAATTGATGAAAGTCTGACTCATGACTGTATAAACTGGTTCTTATCAGTGAATCAGAAATATTTATCACAACCATTGAAAGACAATTCTTTACTAAAATTAACCCAGTATTTTCTAGTATTATTCAGTATTTTAATGACTGCCTGAATCTATACCGAGGTCAAAACAGATCAACAATTTGATCCAGTATTTTAATGACTGCCTGAAACTATACCAGAATCAAAACAAATCAAAAGCTTGTGGATTTACATCAATACCTAGCTCTAGAAATGTTTCACAGCCACCTGTTTCTGCATTTCTATTGTCTTAGCGTGTCTGTTTTGGTCTAGATGTTGATGTAGCGTTCGTCCTGAAGTCACCCCCTGAAGAGGGACTAAGCCTGTTAACGCTAGCTAGCGCTGTGCTATGCCAGCCAAAGGAAAGTGTCCTCCTTCCCTTCGGCAACTGAGACTCAGCCTGCCGGACACAGCACAGTTAATGTTTTTTCCTGGCCCGCTGTCAAAGTTCCCCCTTAACTGCCTGTACCAGCCACTGCTCGACAAAAAACCAAGCCCGCTTCGTCTGTTTCTACTCAAAGCTGTCCCATTCTCCTCTTTGCCGTCTTTTTTTGGATTAAGAAAATAGTCTCAAAGAAGCATTTAAAAGAAAAAAGAGCATCAGGTTCGCTCCCTTTTTGGCAGACTTTTCCCCCCAGCCGCCATTTTAAGACTGGAATAAGGGAGAAGGGAGGGAGGGAAGAGAATGTCGCTTCCAGCCCTCCTTACATGGCGGACGAATTTGCTCTGCTTCCTGACCAATAGGGGATGGTCTTGATCATGTGATATGCCACGATAGCAAGGAGAGAGAGTCTCCATCTAGCACTTTGGCTCTGTCCCGAATGTCTCCCCTCCTCTCGTTCTCTCACTCGCTTTGCTTCTCTCTTTTAAACACACTCAACCCACTCATTACTCTTGTCACAGAGCAATTAGATAAGCTAGTTTTCGCCTAGAGGTTGTTAGTGATCCTCCCTGTGAGGCTGGCAAAAATTTCGTCCCGTCGTAGGGATTCATTGGAAAAGTTCAGTGCAGTCGTGCAGCTCTTGTGCCGTTCACATTCTTCATGTTTCATGGATTTCCCTTCCTGGCTCGTGTCCAGAAAGCAAGGGATGGGGCTAAGGTGGAGGGACGAGCAGGAGAGAGCGAGCAATCCTCAGTAGGACAACATCAGAGGCCTTGAGACACCATTTATGTATATTTATTTGAAATTCAAGCTGAATTTGTGAGGCTTAAACAAATGACTTTTATGAGTTCTTTAAAGTGAAGCAAATCCCTACAGTAAGATCGGTGTAGTCTTGATTCCTGAACACCTTTTTTTTTGTGAATCAGTACAAGTGACTCCTATGATGGAGTTTCGTTTAGTGAATCAAAAATACTGTATACCATTATTATCCGATTCAAAGTACTATTACTATCCAGTCCAAATGCCACCATGCCTGTGAACAAGTAAGAAAAAGTTTCTCGAAGTGCATGTGTATCCAGCTAAACCTGAGGGTTGAACACACAATCTCTTTTCCTCAACTTTCTTCCTTTATTTCTTCCTCTTTGTTTGCCTGCCAAGCCCCATCACCAGGATGGCTACAGAATTGTTTGGGAAACAAATTGGCTCTGTCTTTGGCTGGGAGGTGGAGATAACACAGGGTTAAGAAGTCAGACAGGGCACTCTAGTATTCCCCCAGAAAAAAAGAAGAAGAGGGAAAACGATACACTGGGCCTGCAGATGTTTTGCTTCAATATCTGATCATCTCTAGTCCAATTTGCTTTAATCTCTCTCTAATGCTCAATGAAGTATTGTGTGGCGAAAAGGCATTAGGATTGATTTTTAATGGAGTACGGAATCGGATTGGAGTGGAACTGTCTGTTCTCTGTTTCCTCTGCGTCTCTTTATCAATTTTGGTTTACTCTCATCTACTTCCAGTTTACAATTGTTGTATTGTTGCATACGGCTGGCAGGCCGCCGGTTCTTTTGCTGATCTTCGGTGGTGACAACAAAGGCTTGTTTTTGTTTATGTGTCAAATTGTATTCCATTTTCACCCCAACCAGCTCTGTCTCTAAGCAACGGCACACGAAAAAGCATTTTAAATGAAAATAAAACCAACCATCAACCTTGTTGTTGGCCAATACCACATTTTGAGAGGCTTTTCGTCACTCGGCATCCAAAATGCGTTGCTCTCCTCAAAACACAAACTGGGAACTTTTCCAAACCTGCCGCTTTCCTACCATTTTTCATGGCGCAGGCAAACGGAGGTGAGGAGATTACAAATCTGATGCCCCAGATGAGGTTTTGGCAGCATTTCTGCTCTCTCCCCTCCATGCTTACCTCTATAAGAAAAGCTTAACTAGAAATACCAATATGATCTCCCATGATCCTCTCCAATGGATAATCACACTCTACAGTGACCATCCCTACAATCCTGCTCCAGCCTGATAGCAGCTAGCGGATGATCATCTGCTTTGATCTGTTCGTTTTACCTCGGAGTCCTCTTGGGTTGCGTACGGCGTGAGTAGCCTGTCTGCAGATGCCTGAGGTGCTTTAACCGTGGAGCTGCTTTAAGAGGATTACAAAGCCACTCATTAATATGATCAAATTCAGGGATTGATGGATAAGCCAGTGATGAGCACCTGTCAGCGAGGAGCACCTCGGAAAACTGTAGCACAGTAGTATGATAAATCCATTTAATCGCTAGCCTGACTTAACATTTTGGATGTTTTTGATTGATTCCTTGAAGTTCCTTTATTTTATTTTATTTTTTTTTTTTTTTGGAAATAGACTTCTAATTTCTCACCTTGAGTTGATGGGATTTCTAATCCTTTCAGTTTTTTGTGATTGAAAGATAAAGATATGCCAATTTGATTTTGATTCTTAAATTTGCAAGCTTTCATTCTAGTCTATTCTCCTTTGGTTTAGATTGATCATTGATTGATTGATTGTTTTAATTGTTTCTGTTGTTTAAAACATACATTTCCCTGCCATTTTTTCCTATTGTAATATGCTGTGCCTGTCAGTGGAAGCATTTCAAACTTCCAGAAACCGCTGCTTATGGGTTCTAGCCACAGTCTTTCCTCTCGTTTCACATCTGGACCGTTCCTTTCTCGGTCTGTATTCCCACACAAAATGTGGTTCCCAGGATTAAAAAGAGGAGGAGGGTGAGGAAAAGAGGGAGAGCGCGAGAGTGATCTGTGGTCTAAACATGCCCAAACTCTTGAGTTTAGAGGCTGAGCTGCTGGGGCCAAAATTGTGGAAACAGAAGCCAGGCCTGGCCAGCCTGAACATGAACATGCCGCCTGCGTGTGCGGATGGCTTGTGTTACTGTCATTCCCCAGCTCCATCTATAACCATGTCTAATAGCAACACGGTGGCGGCTGAAAACCACAGCTTTTTTGGCAAGCGCGCGAAGCCGTACTCTCTCTCTCTCTCTCAAAAAAAAAAAAGAAAAACAGACAAGCAAAAGGGCTGCTTTTTTTCACCGCTGTGAGACAAAGAGAGAAGCTTCGGGTAATGCAGAATATCCTGAACAAAATATAGATTTTTTTGTCCACTCTGCACCCAGTGCATCTTGGATAAAATATTAATTAAAGGAAAAAGTTTAAGAGTCTCAAGCTCGAGTTGGAGTAATGACTGTGGAAAGCTATTATTGGGCGCAAATGAGAGGGAGGGCTGGACCCAATTATGGATGGAGGTGCTGCATATTTGCTGATTTATTTGTGAAATGGCAGACAGGGTAATGACTTCAGCGAGGCCCTGGGCCTCTTCAGTACGATAATGATTGGGGTCCTCAGACAGCCCACATTCTCCTTATCATTGACCACACGCACACTCGCCATAGGATGAGCTACATATGCTGGTCACAGTTTGAAAACACATTCCAACCTATAAGAGAAAAAGTATCTTTATGTGGCAATCAGTGCAAATGGAGATGTTTTGGAAATCACTCAAAACTTTTTCACCTGAGAGGATAAAAGTAATCTCATGTTTCTTTTCTAGAGTTTAATATCTCAGCCATGAGAAAAAAGTAAAGTTTCAAAACAAATTCAGATATTTCTCTTTAAATTCATCACTGCAGAAACCTGACCACAGTTTTCCTCTTTGTGGCCTCTGTTGTGGAGATTATAGCTCTGATTCAATTAGTTCTAGTTCCCAAAAACCTACAAAAAATAACTTTATTTCGTGTCTGATCTGAAGGAACATCAAAAAATAATGCGTTCTTTGTATATGTAAGTGATGGTATCGGACGAACATGATGGAAAAGTCAAAACATTTGTCAAAACAGTTTTCAGTTTCCCACAGACAAAGATCTGCTGCAAGGAGATGCATTTCTGATACATGTATGGAACTTTAATAGGCAAGACTGTGACTATTTATGAGGAAAACTGGCATTGCACAGATTATCTTGAAAGTTTAACAAGGAATATTGAGTTCAAACGGGAATCTCTGATTTGGATTGCAGAATTTGATATCCCAAGACATTGCTGAGGTTTTGCTGAGTCTATTTAGGGGGCATGGCACCTAAATATTAAGTAAATGTGGGAAGTGTTTTGTGCATTTTGGCTGTGCAAATGGTTTCAAACATAAGAGTTAGTTAGGTCAAGTTAAGAAAACAATACAGTTTTCATCCACATGTAAACTACAGAAACGTTATGGACTTCAGGACTGTATATGCACAGTCGTCTATATGCACAGAGCTGTCACCTTTTGACATTGTTATGTATACAAACCTTTTCAACAAGCATTACCATTTTTATGACATAGTTTTGTAACCTCTCTTGTCTTAAAACATGTTTAAAACACAGCGTGTGAAACGATGAACTATGGACTAAAACATTTCTCATCAACTTCTCCCGTTAGCTGAACGATACTACCTAGATGACTCTCAACAGTCACATTTATATGCAAAGACTTTGAGACTAAGTTGATCCATAAATCAGCATAGAACTATTAAAGCATAGAGCGATTAAAGGAGAACATGAGCAACAACCCGCAGATTACTTCCTGCTCACACTGGTTTGGTATCGGTCCCCACTGGACACATATATGGCTTGACCACCTGTGTGTCTCACAAATACGGCTCTCATTCATGAGGGATTAAGGAGCATTGAGGAGAAAGTTTTGCGGTGGACTTCGAGGCTGCTAGGCATACCTTTTCATTTCTGCCGACTTTTACTATTGCCGTTTTCCCTTTTCGACATAGCTGGATAATGAGAGATCTGTAAAACTGCTGTAAGGAATTAAAATCCTTTGCGTAAATGAGAAACACATGCACACGCTTGTCGGTAACAGCAACCCCAAAATCACAGCAAGAGGCACACGTTTTTTTTACACAAATATATAATCGCAGCGATAGCATGTGTTTATCTTTGGTTTTGGGTGAAGCCGAAGTGTTGTACCTTGGTATTTCAGCTTTTTCCAAAATAGACTTTCTGCCGTTTGAGGGTTTGTCGTGTTGTTGTTTTTTTCCTTCCCCCCTCTCTGATTATTTCATTTTTTCATGCCAAACCGCAGATCCTCAATCCCTCCTCTTTAATTCATTTAGCTCAGGCTTGCAGAAGGAAACGCAGACGAGGGACTCCGAAAAAAGAGCGTTCTTGATTAATACGGGCTGGAGGATTAGACGTGCTCCCCGAGTGTTTATAAAATGCTGTGCTCCGCGAGGCCTGCGGTCAGGAGAGGACGGCGCAGATCAGGAGAACCTAACCACTCTTTTCAAACAAAAACAGCAGGGAAGGGAGAGAGAAAGAGAGCGCTTTCACTGGCAACACCTTGTCCACTTTCTGTTGGACGCTTTGAGAGCCTGTTTGTGAGCTCAGGTAAAAGGAAGAGAGGCTTATTTCAATCTTAAACAAAGTTTTAGTGTGCTATTTATTCGTACAAATTTGAAGACACTTGGGATATGTTAAACTGATTTCTTTATTTTCTTTGGGAAGGTTACAAGTGGTCAGTGAGTTGATTTAGCTCGTTTAAAAGCCATTAATCAAACTTAGTCATTTATTTCGTTTCTGATTTATTGAAGACATCCACTGAAATGTTATTTAAACAATTGTTTAGGTACCGATAAAATCTTGTCATATTTTGAATCCTTAAAAGTGGAAGTGTTTTGTCTCAAATCTGTTTTGCTGTATGAACATTTAACATTATTTAAAAAATAAAACAAACAGTCTATAGGGTAAAATTACTTAAAGGTGCAGTTTGTAGGGTTGACACCTAGTGGTTGAACTAGATACTGCAGTCTAAATTCAAAATAATCCGGCTCCTCTGATGACGACTCTACTCAAACACAGGTTGCCAGATTAAGGACACCACCAGGAGTGAGTGTGAGTGCTGATATTGCCTTATAATGTAAATTAATATTAACGTTTATAATATTTATATTATTTGCTAAATTGAATTGCTAAAAACCAACCTTTATGGATTTTTCTAACTCAGAATATGCGTCTTATTTCAGAAGCTGCTACTGTCCTCTGGAGGTCTCTTTTTTTCACGCCAGCATATATTGAGGCAGCCTTTAAGACTAGAATTAAATGTACTGTTTCTATATATAATTCTATATATAAATGTAATGTTAACATATAATTGGGTAAACTGGCAGTGGGCTGGTTATAGAGACCAAAACAAAGACTGAAGCTGCATCTGAAATCGCATACTTTCATACTATAATGTGCGCTAAAAACAGTATGCGAGCCAAGAAGCATGTCAGAATTCGAAAAACTATATGTGAGAATCACCCAGAGGATCTACTTCTTCCGGCGAGATTCTGAAGAGCGCTTCAAATGGACGCTACACTATTCGATGCAACTGACGCGGGTAGATCATGTGATGATGACAAAATGGCAGATGTAGTACGTCCGAGATCCATTCATCTTATTCTCATTCATACTGTGTAGAATGTACTTTTCTAATTCTAAATTTAAATGCAGTACCTACTGAGTAGTTGGCGATTTCGGACGCAGCCAGACATTCTAACAAAGGACGCATATTTTTAAACAAAAAGAACTGACTTTAGAATTGTTTTTCAGACAAACAGTTATGTTCACATAAATGTTTCTTTAAAAACTGCAAACATATGATGGTATTTTTACACTTTTTAAGATTCAAAATCATACAGCACCTTTAACAAAGCATAAAACCATATATTATTCAACTTTAGAATGAATATAAATGTTTCTAACATGCTTAAAAATACAGTGTCTGCTTTATTTTTGACAAAGAAAATGCAGCCTGTGTAAGGAGACAATACTTTTCCAAAAAAAAGTGTTATTAACGGTTTTGTCATCTTCCGTTCTGTTCACCTCTCAGACCAGTGTATTTTGCAATAAATGAAAGGCAGAATGTTGTTTTTAATTCTTGATAAAAAAAAAACATGCCGAAAGAGGATCGACTTTAGCAAGACCAGCTTAGTGTGCCGCTTTCATTCACGATGTTAATTGGGGTGCAAAAGCTAAATTTTCTTCACACACTCCAAAATAGGTTATCGGAATTAGCGTTTGTCTTTTTTTTTTCAAGAGGGACCTCTCAGTAACATGCATCTTAATACATGACACAATAAATAAATCAATCCATAATGTTCCTTCCCCCTTACTCGCTATTAATAGTAAAGAGGACAGCTATGAATCCAGACAGGATTAAAATCTCTTTTGATGTGGTTCCACTTTTTTTTTTGCAGAACGTGATTTTTATTTATTTCTTTTACATATTTATTTTCCCTAATGTTTATTGCAGAGAAACTTCAGAACGGAGGCTGATGATTTGGATGAGTGTGAAAACAATACAAGCCTACGAGAGAAATGTGTGTGTGTGTGTGAGAGTGAAAAAAAAAGGCCTGTGGAGGATCAGAGGAGGAATTTAGCAGATTCGAGTGGATTGAATGATCAGAGGAATAAACGGCGCTCAAGATGGAGAGGAGAATCATTCGGCTGGTACAGCATTATATGCGAGAGATATGATGGGAAAAAAGCACGCGTCAGATATCAAAAGAGCATCCGTCAATGCTTTATTCAGACGGAGCACAAATGTTGATCTGCCAAACGATTCTGTTTGTTTGAGCGTCTTTTGATTCACTTAAAAAAAGATTCGCTTCTTTGAGATGGCTCTTTTTTTAATGAATCACAAGCTGTTCGTAAATCACTGTTGTTTGTTTGCGAGTTAAATGATTAAGTGAGGATGTTAAAGTCATTATTAACTTAAATAGACGCTCGATTACATCTGGAAAAATAGATTCAAGTGTTTCATGTAGGCTGACAGAAGAAACTGGTGAGCATATTTACATTAAAGGAACGGATTTTACCGAATGTACCTTTTATAATTAATTAACAATAAGAATGTATAGGTGAGTAAAGTGATTAAATGAGGATGATTAACACTTTTTAACTTAAACAATTGGATTTCATCAATCAACAAGTTGTTTAATCAATACTGCAAATATTCTGGAACACATTACATTTTAGCATATTAGTTGATGGATTGATTGATTCAGATGTGTCAGGACTTAAGTCATTATTAGCTTAGGCATAAAAATGAAAAATAGGTTTAATTTGCGTAAGCTGACAAATATACTTGAACCAATGTTCACATTTAGCATGGTTAAATTGTACCATCATACCACCAATTGTACCACCAATACAGCATTTATTTATCTATTTATTTATTTATTTATTTATTTATTTATTTATTTATTTATTTAATTTAATTTAATTTTATTTTATTTTATTTTATTTTATTTTATTTTATTTTATTTTATTTTATTTTATTTATTTTATTTATTTAGTTATTTATTTACACATTTTTAAAATGTTTTTATTTATGTATTTATTCATTTATTTTTATGTACGTATGTATGTATGTTTATATTTTATTTTTTATTATGTATGCATTTATTTATTTTATTTATTTAATAATTTTTATTTATCTATTTTTCATTTTTCTATTTTTCATTTATTTTATTTTTTATTTATGTATGTATTTATTTCTTTTATTTATTTATTATTTTAAAAAAATATATTTATTATTTATATTTTTTATATTATATAATATTTTTATTATAATATTTTTATTTATCTTTTTATTTATTTTATTTTATTTTTATTAATTTTATTTTAGCTACTTTTTTGTTTCTTTATTTTCTTTCTTTCTTTATATATTTATTTATTTGCTTAGGTACATAAAACAGTGAAGTGAGAAAGTTGAAGTCCTTATTAACTTCTAGAAAAACAGATTCACATGGCTGACAAATACTACAAGATGTATTTTTCACATTAAATGCAGTAAAAAATATTTTGCATGCCTTAAAGCCTTTAATTACCTAAAATTTAACCAAATTTTACTTGAACTGTATGTGAAGCAGTTTTGAGTTCTCCAACAAATTCATACGTATTTACTAACATAATTTCACAATAATTCAATTCAATTCATTTTTATTTCTATAGTGCTTTTACAATGTAGATTGAGTCAAAGCAGCTTAACATACTGTAGGAGTTCTAGTAAATTGAAACTGTGTCCGTCCAGTTTTCAGAGTTGAAGTTAAGCAATAATCACAATCTAAAAGCCTCTTTTTGAACAGTTTTTCATCCATTTTACACACAAATTTGTCTAAATCCAAACAACTTCAGTAGTTTTCCCCCTATGTAGCTTCTCTCCATTGAATTTTTAAGACTGGAAGTCCAGACGGGACACACGCGACGGAGTTTCGCAGTCAAAGTCTGAGATTAGCTCCTTTTACAAGCTGTAAGACTCTGCCTGTAGGACTCAGACAGAGAGAAGGGTTCGCCACAAAAGGATAATAGCCAAACATTGAGCTGTGGCTGAAAGAGCCAACCTGCCCCTCGCTCACCAGGGGTGGAGGGGGGGGGACGTCTGGGTTGCTCCAGTGTCGCGCTGGGAGGATTTCGGGGAGCCGCTTGACCCCTTTAAAGGGCCTCTCGTCCCTCCTTGTCTCCAGACTTCTTGGCCCTTTTGGCACATTTATCGATGGCGCGGTCAAAAGTGGCCTCGTACGGTTCACAGTGGTGCTCTAATTATCGGCGGCGTGTGGAAGCGCAGGCCACAGGAACCGGAGGAAATTTCCCAAGGCTCATCAGCATAAAAATAGGAGGCTTTCAGGGGGCGCACAATTCCAGCATCAGTGCTAAAACCAGATAATGATTCGGTAATGATGGCATATTGTACATACCTTAGACACACAGGGGCTGCAGGAGGGTGAAGGGCAGACCACTCTGTCAAAGGTTTTTCTTTTGTCGTTGTTGTTTTTGCAAGATTCAAAGTCTCAATGGCATGAGCTGAAGAACTTTTAAACCTCTGAAGAGCTCTTTAATAAGCTTTTGTCATCAAATTGATAAATAACATTAAGAAATGTATTAAAATAGAGAACTGTTCTTTTAAATTGTTTTAATATTTTGTAAATGTACAGTAGTTTGATCAAATGAATTCAACTTTGGTCTTTTAACATTACAAGATGCTTCATTAATCCAAACTTTTGACCAAGTTCTCATTGCAATTGGTTTTTACAGAAAAGGCAAGAACATTGGAAATTTTAATCAACATTATACCTGAGTTTAACTTCTGCTGAACCTCAAATATGCCAGATGAACTAGCATTTTTGGCGTTCATTTATTTATATCTGATATATTCTCTAACATAAAGATTAGATTCAAACGTTCATTCTAACTATTTACAATGTGCAGTTTTGAATTGCTGTAGTATTACCAGCACCACTGTTGAAGAACATTGTGAGCATTTTCAAGTATAATTTGTTTCTGTCACAGTGTTGCTAAGCACTATTCTATCCATTTTGATGATTTTTGCTGCCATTTTCTACATGTATGTTTATTTCTGGAGGTCTTTGGTGTGTGTGCGTGTACATCAATGGAGCAAAGAGGGAGGGTTCGTCTTCGCTGGGTGCAGACAGCTGTGAAGCGGGGCTTGGCGAATCCTCCTCCATATGTTCTGGGAGCGTTTCACACAAGCACAGAACCTGATTTCGGGCCCCCATAAACCTGGAACACAACAGCAGGGGATTTCACGTTTTTCTCCTTTTTTCTTTTTTTTTAAAGATCGTTTTTAGGCGTACAACTCAAAGTTCTTCTCATAAGCATTTGCAATCGATATTATCCACATTCGAGCGAGCTTATGGAACGGAACAGAGGGTCCGCTTGGGACTTTCTGATGCCATGGTGATGGTGTCCCAGCATGGCGGCACGGGCACAGCTGGCATCTTGCTTTTTTTCAGTGCCTTTTTATTATTTTTTTTACAGGTCCGAATTGTTAATTCGAAAACAACCAGCGTTTCTTTTGCTTTTTCACATGCGTCCTTCGAACCTTGAGGGAGGGCATATGTCGGACTTTTGCGTATTAGCAGAAAGAAAAGGGAGACGGAGAGAGAGAGATCGACACCTAAAAAGGCGGCGACGGGAGCCATCTGCATAGGGCGGTGTGCCAGTGTCTTGCCAATGTGCCCAGACCACCTGGCCACGTCGCTAGCCAAGTATGCCAGCCTGGGCCCTGTAGCCTCCAGACTGCTGCCCTCTTTCACTTCTTTGAAACTCCAGTGGCCCTGGAAACAGGGGCTGCTGCCGCTCCCTTGCCAGTAGCTTTGTTTGAAGTGAGACAGGCTGCACGGTGCTGGGGGAGACCAGACAGTAAACAGTGCCCCCTTTCAGTACCCTCAACACCCCCCACCCAATGCACACATACCCTCGCCTTTGTGTGACTTGGTGCTGTTTTGGTGCATGTTTTTGGGGGATGGGGCTGGATCACTCTTGGTATTTTCTCAACATCACTTCACTCGATAGACCGTGGGTCAAAAGTTTGGTAAAATGAAGGCTTACCAAGTCTGCATTTATTTGAGGAGAAATACATTTAAATATCGGATAGTAAGAGTTTTGTGGTGTAATAAGTTATAATGTGACGTTTGCTGAACATTTTTGTGTGAAGTAATGCATTTTTTTAAGGATTAAACTGCAGAGACTCAACATTTGCACCATTAAAACATATTCATTATCAATTTTAAACAATGTAATAGATAGTTCACCCAAAAATAATTGTCAGTTTACTATTTTAACATAAAATAAGATATTCTGAACAATCAGAAATCAGTAGTTATTGACTTTGATAAGCATTTTCCATTAACGACTATAGGAAGCAGTGGCTACTGGTTTCCAGCATTCTGCACTCTTTGTTTAGCAGAAATATAGAAATTCATAAGGGTTTGTAACCACTTATGAGTGAGTAAATTGAAAGTAAATTTGTAGACAGTGTGTTCAACATGAATAATAATAAGAAATGTTTTTCTGAACTGAAAATCTGCATATTAGAATGATTTCTGAAACATGTGACTGAAGCAAAATTTAAACCATTAAATGACATTTGAAAATGCATCAAAAGAAAAACTTCTGTTCGATAATAATAATAAATAAATAAATTATAATAAATGCAACCTTGGTAGCCATGCAGACGCAACTTCTTTCATTAACATATAAAATCATAATCATTTCAAACATTTGACCAGCAGTGTATGCTTTTATTTATTTATTTTTGTGCTCTGCCTGTGCCTCCTGCATGCTCCCCTCCTCCCCTCGTGCCCGCAGCCTTGGCATGGGCTCCCTGACAACCCTGGGAACCAGTGATTCCGAGTGGCACTCGAGGGCCGCAAACACTGGCTCGGCTGCCCGCTTCTGCCTTTGTTCTGTTTGTCTGTGCTTGAATATCAATGAGTGCACACTTGTGTCGTTTATTCACCAAACATTTAGTCAGCGGCGACAGATTTATGTAAATGCTCGTTTGCAATTACCGAAGCGCACTTTGAAATTATGTACGCGCCCAATCGATACCGAGAGGAAATGGGATTAGGAGGTATTTTAGTTTACGTTGGTAAATCCAAAATTAAAACCCGTTTCGTTTCAGGCTCAATTATATACATGCATGTGTGAGAAGGGTCACAAACAGTGAATGTACAGAAAATGAATGAAATGATAGAAAAATCTCTTAAATTATGAAATGATGTGTTGTGCCATGTGGTTGTTCGGTTTGTGTATATGTATTTAATTATATGATGTTTTATATGAAGTTTAAAAAAAATTCATTTGCTTTATTTAATTTATTTATATTTTTCTTTAATTTTAGTATTGGATTGTTCATATTTTAAATAGGTAGATGGATTTATTTTTGTTTTATTGTTTTCTTCTTGTTTATTATTAGTAGTAGTATTTCATTATTTTTTATTTCATTTTTTTTATTGTTGATTTTTAAGTAGCTCTTTTGAATAGTTCTTGTCCTTCCTTGTTTTTTAAGTCTTAAAAGTTTTTGTTTGCCCATTTTATCGCCCACAATGCCCTAAAACGCAAGAAATGCCGTATCTGTCCACAACAAATCATTTGATTTGTGCTATCACTCATGTATAGCTGCGTTGATCCTTCACTGACCCTTCCATCTGCTGATAACAGACCCGTTTTACCCTGAGCAGTGGCTCAGTTTGCTGGCCGAGACAAAAGGAGGGAGAAAAAGAAACCAGAGTGAAGTTCAGGTCTTGCGATTCCAGGAAGGCAGGCTTGTAACAGGTAGTGCCAGGCCGGAGGGGCCAAGTACGCCCACTGAAAGACTAATTGATTACTGCGGGTACTGCTGGGTGATAAATAGCCTGATGCATTGCCTCCCTCCAGAGACACTGTCCAAAGGCCAACTGAGGATATTTTGGTTAAAGCCAGTGAGAGAAAAAAGGAGCAAAGAATCTAAAGAAACAAGCCTAACATTGAGATGTTGCCTCTGCTGTGTAGCAAGATGGTCAGCTGAGTTTGATCCATATGGAAGTCCATGAACTCAGGTCGGGGGGATTTGACAGCTCTGAAAGTGGCCGAATGTGTGGTTTAAGAAGTCAAGAAATGTACAACAAAACCAAAAAAAAAAAAAACAATGTTGTCAATATTTAGTCACCAAGTTATATATAGCAAGCTATAGCAATTAAAGAAGTTCATAAACATGCTTAGAAACACTTATTTATGTTCCATGGCAGTCGTTTATTTAAACAGAGAAGCTCAAACAAACAACCGAATAATCGAATAAAGAATGAAAAAAATACAAATTTTAAACTATTTGAAGGGAATTACATTTTTGGCTCAATAACTGTTTCTACACTTATGCAACATTTTTTTATTGCAAAGCTAGATTTCTGCAAGCCAATCAGAGTACTGTTTTGAGGAGCAAAGTAGCAGAGAAAACTTGAAGCCAATTTGAACTTGCAGCCAATCAGAATTTGAAGCCAGTAAAAATTTGAAGCCCATTTGAATGAGAAGTCCATTAGATTTTGAATTTGAAGCCAATCAGGATTGGATTTTGAAGCCAATCAGAATTTGAATTTGAAGCTCATCAGAATTTGAGTTTGAAGCTCATCAGAATTTGAGTTTGAAGCTCATCAGAATTTGAATTGGAAGCCATTTAGAATTTAAATTTGAAGCCAATTTGAGTTTAAAGCCCATCAGATTTGGAATTTGGAGCGGATCAGAACTTGAATCAATTTGAATTTCAAGTTAATCAGAACTTGAAGCCAATCAGAATTCTGCCTTGATTTGGGTTTCATTTAGAGTAGTAGACATCAAAACTGAAGTGCACGCTTAAAAGAAGCAACTTTGTCATATGCTAATCTGGCTAATATAGTTATCATTATGGTTATCATTCTCAGTATGAACAGTAAATAATAATAATACCAATATGAACTCTAACGAGGTTGACAACCAATCATATTCCGTTTTTTTCCTAACATAGGCATTTTATTAACTACTAACTACTCTGTTAACTATTACTATATTACTAGCATTCTATTAACTACTACATAACTATTAGTGACAATGTTTTCATTTGCTATTCTGGATGCTAATGTATGCTAATTCTTTGTTTTGATGTTGACTATCACATATAGTTATTAATCGAACTATAAAAAGAATAATTCTAATGAAAACTCACCAGAAACCAAAAAGTTCTGTGCATGCTAATAATGTGCAAAAGTGCGAATGCTAATATAGTTTTCATTCTTGGTGTGTATTGGCCCTTAAAAACGATGTTCTTTTTTTGGTGAAGTTACGACCGTAATACAGCTGAATCCTCCACTGAATCTTAAAGGCCCTCCAAGCTAATGTCAAAAACAGATTTTTTGGCAAATGTCAACAAAAGAAGAGGGAGTCCCAGAAAACAGGGATGGATGGAGAAAGAGTGAGCGGTTGCCCAGAAATCCAAGCTGCAGTACAGCAAATTTGGTCTCAATTTCCCTCAGCAGAGATCGATGCTCTGGTCGATGGGCTGAGCTGACATTGTCCACAGCTCAACAAGCAGAGCAGCCGATACACACACCACTGTGAATCTGCAGGTTCATTCAGTCACGCTGACATTTACAATCCAATTACTGATGCTACTGTAATGCTACCAGATGATTGTGAAGTTTTGAAGTTTGGTATATTAGCTGTTATGGGTAATGTTTGGACAAATGAGAAATGTTTGGAGCGTTTACATGCTGTAAACATGGAGTTTTATTTTTATTATTATTAGTACTATTATTATTATTATTATTATTATTATTTTATTATTATTATTATTATTATTATTATTATTATTATAGTTTGCACTGTTTCTACTGTGTTAGTAATGACTAGGTCTAGGACTAGGTCTATACACTGTAAAAAAAATCCATACAGTTTATTCATGTTTTCCCAACACAAAACAATGAGGTAATGTAACAAATTTAAGTGGATTGAACATAAAACTATTAAGTTGTCCCAAAAAATCTCAAGAATTGTGTTGATTCAGCTCATTTTTTGTAAGTAGTTTGAACAACCAGCAAATATTTATATAATTTTTAGAGTGTACATTCTGTAAACATTTTAATATTGGATAATGATTACATAACAATAATAAAAGTGATAATTACGTAATTTGTTTATTGGTAAATCTTAATAATAATAGTCATAATAATATTTTCATTGTAATTACAGCATTATTATTATTATTATTATTATTATTATTATTATTATTATTATTATCATTATTATTATCATTATTATTATTACTATAATTTTTATTTCAACCAATAACTTTTTCTCCTGTAATATGTAGTTTTTTCTTAATTTCCTAATTTAACCTTTTAATGTCAATTGAAGAAGTTTGAATAAACTCTAGATTTCTATGTATATGAAAGGTATTTCATTGAAAAATAATATTATTATATATAACAAAAAATTCAAATAGAGATTTGCAAACATCTGTAACATATTCAATTTTTATAAATACAGCTTTATTTTTCCTTTTTATGTTTTTATGT
>CAIGQQ010037719.1:9715637-9770637 GCA_903798035.1 Danio albolineatus | reverse complement strand
ATTATGGGACCTTTTTTGGGTCATATCTTTCATCCAATAACTTTTGATGCTAAAAAGTTTGAAAAAGTGACTTGTATTGACATTTTTAATAGTTTGAAGTGACATTGTCTCGGTCGGTGCTGTATATTATGTATAAAAAACATTTTGATTTGTAAATACTCTATATATTATTTCTTATATAATGCTATATGTCTCATAATGCAATTCATAACCATAAATAAACAGAAAAAATATGGAAACCAGTAAATTTATGACCTTTTTTTTTTATTTATTTTTTTTACAAATTTAAGATTGAACATAAAACTATTAATTTGCCCCGCCAAAAAACTTCAAGAATTGTATTATTTCAGCTCATTTTAAGTAAGTAGTTTGAACAAGCATCAAAGAGGAATAAATTTGAGTGTAATATACACAGTAATACACATAATTACGTCAATTGCTGTCATTTTTAATCAGTTTTTTTATGGTTCGCTTTGTAACATGTATTTAAATTTTAAAAACAATGTAAATCCTACTTTATTTTCACTCATTTTTAATTCGAGCAGCTTTTAAGGAAGTCATCTCTAAGAAATTTGCCGGCAAGTTCATATAAAACTCGAAATCATCATAATCATGCAGTTCTTCCAGTTCCAACACGATTTTGGCACGCTCCGGTCTTCTTGTCATTCACATCTCTGCTTGTTTTCTATCATAGCTCATATACATGTTCACATTCATACAGTTCTCCAACCAATTTGTAAGTGGAGAGTTGATGAAAAAGGGGGAAAAGAAAGGCTAAAACAAAAAAAAAAGCAGCAGCGGTAATGCTATCCATTACAGCGCTATAATTATGGTAAGTGAGGCAGAACTGAATCAATATGGCAATTCATCAATTGCATTCCCAAACTATTTGGGTCTGGCTTATGTCATGCGTCCTTCACTCCGGCAATATCTCGAACGCACGTCAAGGTTCCTCTCGTCCTAATCCACTTTCCTGAGACGTCCATTATTCCTGTAATGTTAATCATGCTTTGGTTAATTGATCCGCCGTCGCTGCAGGAATTGCCGTGGGTGAGTGATTCCTTGAGCATCTTAACAAAACAACAGACATTATGAATGAGACTCTACACACGCACACATACTCTCGTCCCGCTGCTGTACATCAGCTGGTAATATGAAACGGTGTATAGTGAATTCTGTTACGGCAGTCAAGCAAATGTTTACTGTCCAGCGGAGCCATGTAATGTGAACTGCAGACAAAAATTCCTGACTTATAGTATATGCGGATGCTCTTAAGACTGCTGAGTGCACATGGACTCAAAAAAGGCTTTTTGGGGAGGTCTACTTGATGTTAGGTTTCATTTTCGGGGTTAACTAAAACTTTAAATGTATGTAATTTCCAAAGAAAGTATGTAATTTCAAAACAAGCGCAGTTTTAAGTTGTTTTTCCAATACTTTATTTCCAATAAATATAATTAATAAAAAAAGATTATAAAATTGCTGTTGTTATTTTGAAATATTATTATATATTTTTTTAAATCAGTAGAAAAAAAAACATTGTAGTGAAATAAAATTCCAATTTAAATTTAATTATAATGTTTTAATGAATGTTTGGTTTTGTATTATAATTCCTAATAAATATATTGTTATTATTTTAGATTTCTTATGTAAGTTTTTTTCCGGCTATAGCAAAATTGTAATTTTCACTGTGCAATTATTATTATTATTATTATTAATTATTATTATTATTATTATTATTATTATTATTATTATTATTATTATTATTATTATTATTATTATTATTATTATTATTATTATTATGTTTCCTGACATAATTTGAAAACATACTCTGCCTACATGTGCAAAAAAGATTTTTTTACATCCATTTTGCTTTTGTATTTTGCGTTTTTATTATTACTTTGTTGTAGAAATGATATAATATAAAGAATTTTCCAAGAAAATAGCAAAATTTAAAATATTTACCATAATTTTTAAACATTCATATTCTTTGTGTAAAATATTTTTTAAATTATTGTTTTTTATTATTATTTTAAATGTCATAATGTGCATACATTTTTCTTAGAATGACTAAACTGTGAATTTTCCTAGATTTTTTTAATTTTCAAAAAGTTCTATCTCTAAAAAATATATATTTCTTTCTTTTTTGTTTTGTTTTTTGAATGAATAGAATTGAAGATTTTTTGTCAGTTAAAAAATAGCAAATTTTTAGTATAATCTGACCTAATCATTAGACTAACATAATCATATTACATTCATATTTTCTGACATAATCATTAGACTACTAATTGTGTGCACAATATCCCATTTCACAAAAGAATTCCTTAGCTTGTTGATTATAATTTTTGTTTTTGCTTGTATTCAGTCAATTTTTCTCGGCATAACCAAAAAAATGCAATATCATTACATTTGCATACTCTCTAACTGTGTTTCTTTTATTTTTATCTCATTTTTTCCATGTCATGTTTAGTATCCACCATGAAAATGCCAAAATGTAGATTTGGCTGCCATGGTTGGTAAACCCTGAGTAGTCTATTGTTCGGCAAAGGGTGGCATGGGGGGGATGGCAGGCGCTCAAATAAAGAGAGGGCACTTTTAAAATGGTTGCCAGAGCTTTTAAGATGGCTGCCAGGGTGTAAAGTATTAAGAGGAGTGAGGGAGTTTTACAGATAAATGGTAACATCTGCATCTTCGTTATTAATGAATCTCCCAAAAGTAATGGTTATACACGCCTGCGTGTGTGGGATCGGACTTTTGTCTTTTTTTTCCCTCCATTTTTTTTAAACCAGGATGTTGTTGAACTTGGCAGTAAACTTCTTGGCAACGGCGTTTTCTGTGTCATCCAACAATAGGAGCAGCTAACGTGATTCTGTCAGTATGGCTCTGCCTGGCAGGACGATTTAGCAGCTATGGTTGGGATAAGCTTGTGTGGCAGAGGGAGAGAAAAAAAAGGACGATGAAGAGCGCCAACGAGTTGCTTTTTAAATGGGGATTTTGGCACGATTTCCCCTGCCTTTTGTTTACGTACGCCATTGCGTTTTTTTTTTTTTAATTATTAGAACTATTGTGTTTGAATAGTCTCAAGTATAATTACCGCACACAGGCGATGAGAGTCTCACCTGACAGGGCCGATTGTTTCGTTTTTTGTGTCCCCGTCGAGATGCAAGCATCTTAAAATGGTGGCACAAAATGCGATCAGCACAAAATGGAGGCATAGGGGAGGAGCGAAGGTGTGGGAGCAGAGCGTGATGGCATTATATTTCCACATGTGGGGTGAAAATGCAATTCAACATCCTACGAGAAATTGTCAGTTTTCATTCGCCTGTCTGTTTTGACACGAGTTGGACGACGGAATGGTTTCTTGTCCTTCAGCCATGATTGAGATGGCACACGATCGTTGTATCTGTTTTTCACGCCCTCCCCTGTTTTTTTCTCTATTAGTTTAAGGGCCTGGAAGGGTTGAAATGACAAGCTAGACTTTTGGCTGGCATCTCCATGAATGCTCCGGGTGTACGCCAGGGACTTGGACCCAGTCGCCGTTCACAACTGAGCATTAGTCCAAAGGCTTTTTACTTCCCTCGAAACGATCGCTACTGAATTCTAATTCACAGCACAATCGCGCGGCATAAATAAAAACGACTGCGCTTCGGCCATCTAGACAATATAGAGCTTGTGTCAAGGCTTTGAACGTAGTGCCTTGTTTTGTGGGCTGTGGGGAGATTGTTTATGCAACACTTACTGTATGTGAGTTATGGACACGGGCTGATTTATGGGAAATTTAGAAAGTGCACAAGAGCATTGTAGCACCCGAAGTATCGAGCCCCACTACATTTTGAAATGAGTTTTTATCATTTCCATTCATCGGGTGAATTAAATCAAATCAATATAAAATGAAAAATCAATAAGGAGCGCATTTCTTGGCGAATTGCATAATTTGTCCGTGTTTTAATGTAGGTTAGTTCCTTAGGCCTGAATCCACTGTAGACCATCAGGAAATATTATGATGATGTTTCCATATATTTTCTTTCACGTTTATTTTATTTTTACTACTACATGACTCTACCTTTCATTATTGGCCTTTTTTCAGCATGATGCGCTTCTTTTTGTTGTTGTTGTTGCTGTTTTGATATGCAGAGTTGTGGGTGGCCGCTCTTTCTAGTGGCCAGGCTTCCGGGGGGGGTTTCCTCAGTCGGAAGCGGCTGGAGAGAAGTGCATTGCAGGGGAAGTTGCGGGCTGGGTAGTGCATCCCTGGCGGTGTACGCTTCAGCCTTGGCAAGTGTCTTCAAGTCTGTTCCAAACACGGGCTACAGCCAGCCACTCTCCAAGGAAGAGAGCGAGCAAATAGAGGGAGAGAGAGGAAGACAACGAAAGAGGGAGTGAAAAAGTTGGCTGCCAAATTGAATCCCCCCATCTTTTTTTTTTTTTTTTTTTCACCAAGCGTCCTACTGCCAAGATCATGGAGACTTTCTATTTTCACTCATTCTGAAACGGGGGTTTGAGACGAGGCTTCTCGCTGGCCAGCCAAGCACATCCTACTGTGCCATGAACAGTGCGCAT
Organism: Danio albolineatus; assembly: GCA_903798035.1. Lineage (NCBI taxonomy): Eukaryota > Metazoa > Chordata > Actinopteri > Cypriniformes > Danionidae > Danio > Danio albolineatus. The sequence continues at coordinate 9,766,083 of CAIGQQ010037719.1, read as the reverse complement.
GTCGCCCGGCATTTATTGACGCTTACAGCCATGTTTATGGGTGAAACCTTTTGTAGCCAGTATAAACAACAACAACAACAACAAAAATTGAACACTTGTATTAAACATTTTTCAGGATAATGAACCAAAGTATTGAATACTCATCTAGCTTGTTCCACGTAGGGCCAATCAAATGATCTACAATGAGAACATTTCTTGACCCTTCTTAAATACTGATGACAACCTGCCATGAATTAGCAATAGTAAGTAACAAAGCATTGCTTTACTTCTTGGGATTAGTGGAATAGCTAGGTACAAAGTTCTTGACCAAACCTTATGATATGAATTAATTTAACGTTACTACTCATTTTCTTTTTTTTAAATGTAATATGGTTTCTTACTATAGTAGAGTTTGTGAGTTAGGAAGTTTGTGTGTGTCTCCTTTATATCTGTTGTTTGGTCTTTGGAAGCTTGTGCAAAAAAAGGGTCCCCAAACATCTTTCACTTCACTGTCAGCATGATGACTGTAGCAAACATTGACACCTCCGTGTCAGTTGGAGATGGACTACCTGGCTACAGGCGGTAGTTGTTGTGGAGACAGGTGTGTCCATGATCCTGACAGCGATGAACACCCTCTATGTACGTCGCACGTCTCCTTGCCGTCTGCAGCTGGAGGCTGTCAGCTGGCCTTTTGGAGAGCGATGAATTACAGTACACACGTACCTACACATACACAGACTCCTGTGCCACAAAAGGAGGGTCTCACGGTACTCACTGAGATTAGATCTCTGGCAAATGACAATCAAACTGACAACACTTTTTTTTTTTTCAGTTTCTGTACCGTGTCCTTAGACACAACTCTGCTTGGGCAGGAAATCAGGCCTGACAGAGGTCAAACACAGGCATTCTTCTCTCCCTGCAGTGCACACAGGCTCAGAATCAGGGATAACATTTCCTGTACTACCTATTGTGTTGTTCTCCTGGACCCCAGGGGCCACATGGAGAGCCCGGTTCCTTTTTTTCAGACTGTATTTGTTGAAAGATCACTGCTGTCAGAACAAGGACAAACTCCTCTACCTGTGCCACCATGTGTGTTCCACTAGAGCAAGCAAGAGACGCTCTGAAGACAAAGACAGGATGTGTCTGCAGCTTGCGGAAGAAAGCATCCCAACAATGTTGCTTTTTGTTTGGAGTAGCATATGCTACTTTTGGCCTGGATGTTTCCAGAGGTCTCATTTTTGCCTAATCACTTCATTTTGCTATTTTAAATTCAGTCTTGCTGTTGAAGTCTAATGGATTTTAGTTTTTTTTTTTTTTTAGTTTTTTGTTTGTCTCTGGTTTGGTGTTGCGGATGTTCCCCTCTCCTCATACTCCCTTTGAGGAATCCATGCTCACACAGACACTTGACCCACTCGCGATCTTTCTATTTCTCCACATCAGGGCTACAGGAGGTCGCGGTACACATTAGATCCCTGACAGCTTCGACTTCTCTCTCACAGCCCGGCTATTTAGAGAGGGAGAGAGTGAAAGAGAACTGCAGAGAGTAAATTGAAAGTGGCCCCAGGGCTGTATATTTCACCATATCCCAGGGGAATTCTGGGATTCTGATTCTCTCTCTCTCCCTTCCTGGGAAAAGGCCAAGAACTTTTTCTCCTCCTCCTCCTCCTCCTCCTCCTCCTCTGCTTGCCTTTCCTGCCTTTTCCTAGAAACTAGTTCATATCAGGGGAGTCAAGAAGCACAGCGCTCAGTAAGAAATAAAGGGTTTGCCTACAGGCCAGGGGAATACATCTTTTCCCATAGAGGGGCTTCTAGCATTGAGGATGGTCCACTTTTCCTTCTCTCTCTCTGGAATGTTTCGATCAGCCAGAGAGAGCAGGATGGAGAGACTAAGGTTATGTTCTGGTGCCCCACGTAGAGTTGGATCTGTGTATGTTTGGGCCGAAGGGCACTACAGACTGCATAAAGAACAGGTGTACATTGTTGTATCACATGAGGTGAAAATGTTACCCACTGGATTTTGTACAACTTGATACTAGATAATGTTTGGCTAAAATAACTGCAGACAAATTAGTTGTTGAAAATTTTGTCAAGTTTGGTTTCTACATAGTTATTCACAAGTAAAAAGTTTGTTTCTTTTGTTAAGTTGCTTTTTGTTAACTTGTTAGCTTAGCAGAACTGTAAAGTTTGACTAAAATAACTACATTCAAAATCAGCTGAGCTGTTTCCAATCATCTTCTCGTTTATATTTATACATCCTATGTATTTTTTTTATACTTGTAAGAATACAACATTGTTATCTGAGCAACATGCTAGCAGCCCACTAGCCAAATGTACAGTGTTACATTTCAGATAGGGATGGTACCAATGTAGAAAGCAGGACAGCTAGCTAGGTTTTAAAACCAGTCTATTGACTTTTCTGTGCTAGCTTTTCATTACACACCCTTCGTATCCTGCATTAGCTAATAATGATATCTTGTTCCCAAATGCCCCCACCAGTCCAGGGGGAACGAGGATTCAAATAAGTCAGGAATGTCCCGCTTTTGTGTCTTGGTAACGGTAGCTTGGCAATCCAGACAGCTTGTCTTACACCGCTAGCACAAGAGCTGATTTACAAGTTCAAGTAAGGCAACATGGCATTCCTTTACCCCACTAACACTTATTGATAGCTTTTTGTTATAGTCTGGTGTAGCTTTATATTTGCAGGGGGGAATAGCTCAAGTCACACTGACAAAAGAATAATTGAGACTCGGCTAGTTTTATTGCTTTTTTCGGGGTTGCAATAGATGGTTTACTGTACCACAACGATCCCATAATGTCATCACTGGGCGACCGCAGAGTGGATTCTGCTCCCTTTTTTTAACACACCAGCTTTGGTGTATGAGCTTGACTGAAGCACATCAAAGCTGCTAGGACTCCCTACCTTGGTCCCTGTCCTTAAAAGTGCATTCTGCATTTCTCAATAGATACAAAAGAAGGAACGAAAACATACACCAGTATTACTATTCAAAATCCAGACAGGATCTGTAAACACGGCCTGTAACACTATCCTCTCCCGTCTCGCTTCCCGGTCCTCCGAAAACAGCAGTGTAAACAAGCAACGCTCCACGAGAGAAGAAAAACAGCACAGGCCTCGGCAACGGGCTGATCTATAGAGGAGAAGCAGAAGGGTCCTGTCTAAACACTGCCTCTTATTAAATACGGTGTGACGTAAAAGCGCAGGGGGAGAGGTCAGGGTTACTCAAACACTGAACACGGGCAGCGGCCTGACGGAAACAAACGGCTCTCTCCACTTCCTTGCACAGAAAAATGACAACTGGTCTTGTTTTGAAATGATGATGAAGTGCCTCGACATGCTTTCACTACTGTTGGGGTCAGTGCAAATTTTTTAAGAAGAAAAGTCTTTTCATTGAAGGCTTCTACAAATAAGCCTCTTATTCAATGCTTCTGCCAAAAATACAAAGCAGTACAACTGTTTTGAGCATTGATAAGAACTGTATCACCAATCATTTCAGTGCTTTCTGTTGATTACGTGTTACACTTTTTATTTTTTAGATACATAAGTTTAGTTGTCGCTCACTTTAATTACTTTCTTACCTTTCCTCCCTTATTGCTCACAACTTCAGGTTTCATCAACATGTTCCCCATCTGTGAGTCATTGCAGTTCCCAGAAATTATTACATATAACACCCACCCCCCCAAGATATTTTTTATGTAACATGCATCATAGCTCAAATATGTGACTCCAATAATACAGTGTTGTACCGATCGCACTCAAACCGAGCCCTTCAGAGTTTCTTGTATAGTCCGGATAGTCTTGAGTGTGACTATGCAGGAATTCGGCACCCACCATCTCATAATGTCTGTGGCAGCCCGAAAGAAAAAAAAAATCTGGGGGATGATACTTGTGGAAACAATGCTCCAATCCCTGGAGCTTCACCTTCCATTGATACTCCAGAAAGGCCCGTTTGTATTTCTAAATTAAGTTTCTGCCTCCTTTTATGGGCCTTCGTGTTCCTGAGCCCACTGTGTAAAGGGCCTTTTGAAAGCGGGGTTTTAACACACAATTGGATTACAGCAAAGCACTTGGTGAGAAAGCGGCGGGTTGGGACAAGCGGACCTGCGAGAAGTACAGATGGTTTAGTGCATGCATAATGAAACAGACCAGGCGGTGTGTGTGAGTGCATGTGTGCTCCCCCCTGAAGCCCTCGGCCTGGCCTGGGAGAGGAAGAGTCGGAGGCAGGCCAGGGGGTATAACACTCCTACCCAACCTGCCTGCCGCCGCAAGCCAGTCATAATGATCTAATTAGGGAATCACCTCGCTGACTAATTCAGCCACGTTCCTATCGGTTCCACAAACGAAGCAACATGAGTCTCTCAATTAGCCCAAGCTTGTTATCAGATGCTAAACAACATCTTTTTACCTCAGCGTTTCTGTTCAAATATTCAATAATGAATTCTGCTGTTAAATTGAGCCGGAAGAGCATTTTAACTAACAATTTACTACAGGTTGCTTTTACCATCAGTTCCACAGAATGAAGGGATCTCGGCTTATCTCAATTAGCCCAAGGTTGTTATCGAATGCTAAATGCTAATCTTTTTACTAAATTGTCCTTTTTTTTATCGTTCGATAATGAATTTTATCGTCAAATTGAGGCAAAATAAAACTTTGAATCACTCTTGGTTGCTTTGCTGCTAAGTTCCACCATGTAAAACAACCCAAGTCCACTTAAATTAAACTTTGCTTGATATCATATGCTATCACTTTTTACCTTTGCGTATTTGTTTGATAGACAAACTGAGTCACTGCAGGTTACTTTTCTTATTGCCTTCACTATGTGAAGCAACCTGAGCCTGTCTCAATTAAATTAAACTAGTTATCAGATGCTAAACGGCATCTTTTTACCTCAGCATCTCTTTTTGATTGTTTGATAATGAATTCCGTTTTCGAAACGATGCGGAATAACGCGTTGACTGAGTCACTCCAGGTTGCTTTTCTTCTCTCACACCCGAGCGCCGTTCCCATCTTTTTGATGGTGTGAGAACAAAATTAGAGATAGGCAGGAACCATCCCTCCTCTGTCTTTCAGTCGGCGGCCCATAGAGTGGCTTGTTATGCTCTTGTATAGAGGATTTAGGCATGGTGAATGGGCCTGTTTGTGCACGGTATTTAGTTGTTTGTTGTTTAGTGTCTTTTTTTTGTTGTTTATTTCTGAGGGGAGGGCTTTTTTGTGTCCCCCTCGCTCTCTGAGGGCCCTCGACAGGGGGTAAATGCAGATGTGACACACAGAGTCTGGGTCTCACGCCTCATTTGCATATTTAATTAGCAATGGGCGCTGTGTGAGAGAGCACTTGGTCTGCGGAGGGCAACTGGGAGAGTGTGTGAAAGTCCCCGCACACTCGCACCCACCCGGCACCCGGTTTCCCGGCCCCTTTCGTTGCTCTTTCACATATCTCTGGGCTGTTGCTGGGGCGGGGGGTGTTGCTGCGTGTGTTTTTTTTTTTCAGTCCACTCTTCAGATTGCCTTTGTTTTAAACTGTTGATGCAGACGGCAATGCTGAGCTGAATGCAAACAAGGCCCTAAATTGTTTACTTTGTCTAGGAGCAGATGAAGGGGCTGGCCAAACCTTTTTTTTTGTAGTAGTGGTAGGGGTCTGGCTTTTGTTTTGTTTTTTTCTTTTATCAAAAAGTTGCGCTTCCTTGATTTATTGCAAACTGATATTTATGCACCAATTTTTGTACAGTTTTTTCCTTTCGTTACATATGAGTTTCTGAAGTAGGAAAATTTTGCTAAGCATTTTGTTTGCTAGAATGACATTGGGGATATTTCTCGCAGAATTACTATTTTATCTCCAGTGGGAAATCAATACTCAACCCAGCAGCTAAATCATCTTAAAGAGTTTCTTTGCCATTTTTGGCTGTGGCAGAAGAGTTAAAGTGACTGGGGTGAATTTTTGCGAAAGTTCCCTTAACGTCTCGGACCAAATCATTGCTATCTCGGCTAATGGCACCGTTAAAGAGCACTTCTTAGGAGAAATCGGAGCCCATCAAATTTATAGGGCCTTTTTTTATGCAGTACACCCAGGTCTGAAGGCTTTCTCTCTCTAGACTTATTTCCATAAGTGCCTCGGCTGCAAATAGCACACTCAGTGTGAATTCACAGCCCAGGCCACACTGTCGGTCTGACCTGCCGAGCCGTGTGCCAAAAGGACATTGGCTAGAGTACAGTCAGACCTTCTTTTCCAATAACTTCCTTTTCGTCGGATGGATAATAAATGTAAGCTGAGATTTACAGTTACGTCTGTTGATTGATTAATCGCAGATAAGATCTTCCAATCATGTTTTTATTTAATATTTATAAATGTTTTATCATAGTTATGTGCTTTCATGATTCTGATTTATTTATGCGTGATATGCATTTGTCTGTCGGTTTACCGTGGCAGCAGTCAGCTCTTTTGAACCGCCAACACGGTGGCCTCCTGCGTACACACATCAGCATAGGGTTTCACCTGTATGACCAGTGCGCACTTGGCAGCCAGACTGCACGGTCAGCACGCTCGCCGGTGATTCCTTGGTGCTCTGGACTAGACGTTTGCTATCCAAGTATTCAGACTGTGGAAACACAGATTTCAAGAGGCTGTCAAGTGCATGATTTCAATGTGGTCGTGAAACAAAAGAGTCACTGTCTGTCTTTCTCTCCCTTTGTGTTTCTTTACAGAAACAGGGCAGTCTGACAGTCCGAACCAGCCCAGTGAAGGCGACATCAAGGACCAGCCAGAAAATGGTAATGTCTGCTTCATATTTCCCAACATATACAGAATTATATGTACAAATGCAGAATGTTGTGCAGTTTGCAGGAGCCATGGCTTTAGCTCATTTACTTAAGGTACTTATAGGGGTTCTTAATCTTAAAGCTGTTAACATCCATTGCCCATCCATGATCTTATAAAAACACACTTTAAAATAAAGGTTCTTTATTGGCCTTTAAAATCCAAACCGCCACACAATTCCACAAAAGTTTTGTTTATTTTTTTTATTTTAGTGAGAAAATGTTGTTAAACTTTTTAAAATGTTCTTTAAGATAATATATTAAAATTATATAACTTCAAATATCTAATAATTTGAAGAACAGTTTGCTGAAAGGTTCATTGTATAACCAGCAATAAGTCTTTTGAAACTCATCTTTAAAAGTATTCCCTTTCACAATAGGTTACATAAAACCATTGTATTCTATGAAATATTCTTTATAGTGAAAAAAAAAAAAGATTTTTAGGGTTTTTTTTATGTTCTTTACACACACAAAAATATGGTGAAGGTTATGTGAGGAAAGGTTATTTGAAGAACCAAAAATGTTGTGGAATGTACTGTAATGGTTCTATGGATGTTGTGTAGCATTTCTTTTTTAAGAGAAGAGCCCTGAAGAACCTTTTAGAGAAAAAAAGTTCTTAAAAATATTTTACATAGTTTGAAGTAGGGCTGCACAATCATTTCAGCATCGATATCACAACGTTTTTAAGAGTGTAGAAGAGCCCTGAAAAAGCTTTTAGAGAAAAAAGTTCTTTAAAAATATTTTTCATAGTTTGAAGAAGGGCTGCACAATCATTTCAGCATCGATATCACGACATGATCATTCGCAATAGTCACATCGTGAGTATACGCAATGTTGAGTCTGGATTATAATTTATCATTTTGCAAGTGTTTTTTGAGGCTTGCGACTGTGTGAGGGTTTTAAATGGGAAATTGTGTCCTTTTTAATTTAATAACAATTAATTTGATTAATTTGTCTATACAGCGAATATTACATTTACATTTGATTATTCAACTACTGTATACCTGAATACAGTTCGACGACTCAGGAAAACAGTAAAAAAAAAAAATTGCAACGTTACATTTTTCCAATATCGTGCAGCTGTAGTTTGAAGATGGGTCTAAAATGTGAGGAACCATCTTTTTTTTTCCATTATTGTAAAAATAAAAGTTCCCAAGGGGATTTCACAATGTCACAGTAACATTTTAGTCCCTTTAAGTAAAACATTTCTTTTTTACTTTTTTAGATAGAGGAAATACAAAAAAAAATCTAAAAGTGAAGGTTCCTAATTGGCATTGATGGTTCCCTTTAACATCTGTAGAAAATTTTATTGCAATATATCTTTTTTTAACTGTTATATGTTAAAAAAAGAATTAATTTACAAACTCCAGATCTAAAAGTGTGATTCAATAGCATCAATGTAAAAAAACACTTTGGGAAAGCCCTATGTTCACAGGTACAGGATTGAATCTGGTCTTCATTAGAGTTTCCTAAAATTTTACCTGGCTCAAAAACCTAACTTGGCTCATTGTTTTTTTTTTTCAAATAGAATCACGCTAGGTTTTGTTAGCCAGGTCAGCAATATTGGGTCTAGTTTGCAAAGTTTTGATGTTGTTTGAAACTGTAGGATTTGATAGGTCTCCTCTGTTTGTGTAAGTCTGAGGTGGGTGATTACTCTTAAGAGGCTTGCTTTTGCGTAAACTTGCGTGAAAGGTGGCGTCTTTCCAGCGCAGACAGAGAATTGTTCTAAACGGCCTCTTTTAAAACAAACACAGGGCAGCAATTCCGCTGATTTTGTGTGTGTTTACAAATTATTAGCGGACAATGAAAAAGTCTGTGTCGACTGATTTACAGTTTGTGAAAACATAAACACGATGATTGAATGGAAACAGTCGTCTGTTTGCTTGAGTTTAAACAGAGAACGATTTCGAAAAAAGTCCCGATTTATCCTCCCCCGGAGCTCCGTTACGTGTGTGTCCCCCAACACCGGATTATAAGGCATATTTTCCTCCTAACTTCCAAGATTATCACAGATGTGCGCTCTGAAGCTGGAGCTATTATTTCCACGCCCTTGTGTGTGACACCAACATGGGCCTGTTTACTCAGATTAGAGGATACAGACAGATGAGCGTGTTCATCTCTCTCATCCTGCATGTAGCTGATATTATCTTTTCATCTCTCTCTCTCGTCGTTGAACTGAAGATCACCCCGTTGTGCCGATATAGGCTGCACATAATCACTCCGCTAATGTCTTTTTTTTCCATATTTTTCTCTCCCGAACAAACTCGCTCCATCTGGTATCTGTATCTGTCGTCCATGATCTTCGGATTATTTGCAGTTTTGATCCGAAGCAGTACAGGCAGGCCAGTCCCAACACAGAAATGCTGTCACCCTGTGCAATCCGAGAAGCCTTGTTTTGTTTCATTCCTTTTAATGCACAGTACTGGTCTCGGATCAGCAGCCTATGACCTGCCGGATCTAAAAATTACATATGCAAACTGGAGATACACTTAACTTAAAGGGTCTAGTTTTTATTCCGAACTCAAAACTCCCACACAAGTTTTGATTTATGTGTATATCTGCATATATCTGCATAATTTTACAGCCCATTCCTAAGCATAATAGTTTTAATAACTAATTTTCAATAACTGATTTCTTTTATCTTTGTTATGAGGGCAGTACGCAATATTTTGCTAGATATTTTTCAAGATACTAGCACTCACGATTTACAATCACTTGTACAATCAGAAAAAATGCTTTAAGGGGCTAATAATATTGATCTTAAAGTGACCTTAAAAATAAAAAAGAAAACTGTTTTCTTTTTAGCCGAAATAAAACAGAAGAAAAAATATTATAGGAAATACTGTGAAAAATTCCTTGCTCACAGAATTTTTTTTACAGGAGTGTTAATAGTTTTGTCTTTAACTGTATTTATGTATTATTATTATTATTATTATTATTATTATTATTGTTATTGTTGTTGAATTTTTTTTATTTATTTTGATTGATTTTTTATTTATTTTGATTTGATTGTTTTCCATGCTATTTTTGTTTTTCCATTTGGCCATTAAACGATCGGAGGGGGAAAAAACTTCTTATATTTACTGCATAATGTAATTATGACTATATAATTTTTTTTTTAATGTTTTATTTATACATTGTAAAACACATAACAAAAATATACAAAAAGGACAACATCAACATGTAACAATAAGCAGATACACTGAAGAGTATTTTGAGCAAAAATAATAACAACAACAACAATAATAATAATAATAATAACAACAACAAATAAATAACAAAAAATATATATAAAAAAAACTAGTGCAATCTTATATACAGAAGAAATAAATATAACTATAAATATAAATATAAATAAATATACCTTTTTTGTATAGCACTTTTACAATGTATATTGTGCCAAAGCAGCTTTACATAGAAGGTTATAGTAAATTGAAACAGTGTCAGTCCAGTTTTTAGTGTTGGAGTTCAGTTCAGCTCAGTTCAGTTCAGTTCAGTGTTGTTTAATATTCACTACTTAGAGTCCAAACACTGAAGAGTAATCCATCGAAGCGCAGCTCTACAAGTCCCGAACCATGCGAGCCAGTGGCGACATCAGCGAGGAAAAAAAAATATATATATTTAAACCCATTTGCGAAATCGAAGAATTAAAAAACCTTGAGAGAAACCAGGCTATTATATATTATAGCATTTTCTAAACTAGATATTTGTATTTAATTTTTGTGATAAATTATACTTAAATGTTTAGGGTATGTATAGTTTATTTGCAGGGCATAAATTATAAGGTTGTGTATAGTGAAAATGAAATATGAGCGCTACAGCAGAATGTTAAATCATATTTTGGGTTCTGTGGAAAAAAGAAGCAGTCATGCGGGTTTTGAATGCCATGAGGGTGAGTAATTGATGACAGAACTTTTTTTTTTTTTTTCGTTTTAGGACCACTGACTCCTTTTCACTTTTGAATATTTTCATAAGGCCGTCACACACTTCCACCTTTTCCTTGTCACCACCTCCATTTCTCCCTCATTTCTCTCTCCCTCTTGTCCCTGATGCAGGAAAACATGACCAATTTTTTTTTCCATCGTTTGTTTTTGCTGGTAAACCTTGACCCTTGTGCTCCATGCTACGTGCACTTTCACAAAGTGGGCTGCTGTCTTTCTGGGACGGGGCAGCCGTTGCACAATCCACAGACTATTAGATAAGGCCAGAGGATATCCTCTCCTTTACAAGCGCTCTCTCTCTCTCTTTCTCTCTCAGAGTAAGAGAGATGGGAGGTGAGAAATCCATAACAAAGGACAGCACAAGAAAAGTTAAAGACTTAAGTTGATAAGAAGCTAGTAAAAGTGGTTAAACAATAGTTTACAGCCTCTCATGAGGCATGTTTATAGAAAGTTGTTAAATGTCCGGCAGAAGATAGCAGAAGCATTTCACATTTGTTATTGTCCACTAAAAATGAAAAATTTTGAATACATTTTTGAGGAACCATACCTGTGTGACTTAAATAATGATAATCAAATTGGACTGTTCTTAATAAATGTAATTGAGAATTAAGAAAAACACGAATACGTGAGTTGTTCTGCCTCTGAAACAGCTTTGTATTTCTGATGACATCACCAGGGCCGTGCAATCTATTGCAATTTAAGCCATTGTTTTAGGTAATTTATATTGTCGTCTGGCTGCATGCTGGATATACTATAATGATCACGTTTAACAATACAATTATTTACAGATTAATAAAATTCAACTGTACAGGGATTTATTGTTAAATTTCCATTTTTACAGATTCCTTTTGTATAATTTTATATAATGATAAATGTCAGTATGCACAATTCTCATCCTGATTATTCAGAGAAAATAAAATGCTCTTTGTAATTCTTAATCAAAATGAAATAACTTGCTCCACCTCCTAAATCCTTCAATCTCTGATCAGTGCACTCAAAAAATAACTGTTTGTACAAACTACACTGTAAAAAATATATGAACAATTAGTCATGACCGCATATGTTTTTAGTTCAAAGTTCATTTCATTTTTATTTTACTCATTTTTGTTTTCTCAGTGAGAATTCATTGGCTTGCCAATGCTATTTTGTTAAATCATGATAATAAATAATTAGATTACAGTAGATTCAACTTTAATGTCATTCCACATGTACAACGCAACAAAATGCAGTTTAGGTCTAAGCAGGAGTGCAATAGCTGGATAAGAGCAGGATATAGGTATAGGTACTGTATATGTATAGGGATATGGATTGGTATATAGGTTTATACATTGTATAAAGTGCAATTATAGAAAAACTATGGTGATATTTACAGGTGGATGCACTATGAACATTAGATAAAGATTGTATTAACTTTGAACATAGATTTACAATAGATGAATATATGTAAAGGTTGCTATTAATAATCGGAGATATGCAGATAGATATGGACATAATAACAAATGTATATGTACAGTGGGTATCAAAACACTTAATCAACCAATTTAACCAAATCACTTACTCAATTAAATGTCATCTCTTATCAGGTCACCAAGACCACACATTCTACTGGATAGATCAAACTAACAGCAATTTAGCCATTTGTTTTTAGCTTACTCACTTATTTGCTAGCTCCATTCTGGTACGTACTATACAATTTTCATTATCCCCGCCCCCTTTTGTTGCATTTCATTCTTATCGCAGCTTTATTTCTTATTGCACGTAGCTGCAAGCAACTTTCCATATCTGATGACATCATCAAGGCTGTGCATTACATTCGATCGTTTAACTAATGAACAGCAGCCATTGTTTTAGCTAGCTAGCACTCGCGTCTGGTATGCAACACATGCTATTCACATTTCAATCATTTCCTGGTGAATAAAATCAGGCCCTGCACCTTTTTCCTCTTTGAATATCCTGTTTCACAAAGGTAAAATTCCACTTTAAGTTAGCTGCACACTACTTAAGAAGCTAAAAGTTCATTAAATAATGTGGGATAGTTGCCAAAACATAGGATAGTGGGATAGTTGCCTAGCATAGTTAAAAACTTTACCTAAAATCATGATGTTGAATAAAAATAAGTTTGTTTTGTCAACAACTCAGATACAGTATATGTTTGCAACTCCTGAGGCCAAGTGAAGTTCCACACAGCGCTCTTGTTGCTGCGCTGGAGGCTTGTTGAGGTCTCTGTGCTGCTGTGAAAGGCGAACCTTGGCTCCTCCCTGCATGTGTGTATGTGTGTGTGTGTGTGTGTGCAGCGCTACAGTGGACACAGCTGGGAGTGATTATCCGTGTTGAGATATAGAAGCCCTGCCCCTTCCCTCGCCCCTGCCTCCCTATATGAGGCACTCATGGAAATGCCCTCGCTGAACTCCTGGTGCATATGCTCCCTATACTGGAATTCAAGTGACGAAGGCTCCTTCCCTTCGCTTGCTTTCTCTCTCCCTTCTCAGCCCCATTGCGTCATCCCTCCATTTTCCAAGTAATGGTGCGCCTCACTTGCGCTCGCTTATTATTGTTGTTTCACAGTATGTACAGCTGTGTGGAAACTTTTTTTTTTCCTTTTCTCGCTCTCGACCTCATACACCACTGTCCTTGTCACTTTGTTGTTCGGTAATTTACCTTGACTTTCTGCCACATACTGTCTCCCCTTCTTCTGATACCTCGTTGAACAAACTCTATCTCACTCTTCTTCTCAATCTCAGGGGCATCTGCGCAGGAATGCTCTCCGGGTCTGCAGTCTTTTAGCTCATGTCAGCACTTTCTCTTGCAATGAGCCGTAGATATTACCCCTCCCTCTGTCTCTCTCCCTCTCTCTCGTCTCTCTCTCTCTCTCGCTCTCTCTCTCTCTCACTCTCTCTGTTTTTATTATTTATTATTCCGCCCGTCCACATGCTATATGTCTCCTCATCCAGCCAGTCAAGACTAAACTCATTTCTATTGTTGGTTTTATAGCTCACCAAAGCTGCGGAGGAAGTCATTTTAATAGCTACATCGCTTCTTGAAATTTGTCTTGTCACACTATCTAACTAAAAGAATCCTGGAGATGTCTCAAACATAAAGTCTCTTATTTGTGCAAATAGTTACATAATGTAGAGTTATTGCTAATTTTGTCCCTTTTCTTCAGTTCCTGTTAGCGACGTGCTTTCTATTGAAATCTAGTTACTTCTAATCCAGTAATTATTACTGTACAGTATGTACAGTTAAAGTCAAACTGATTAGCCCTCCTAAAATATTTTCCAAGGAAATATTGTTTCAGCACATTTTTAAACATAATAGACGGCACATAATATTTTACTAGTTGTTTTGCAAGATCTTAGTATTCAGCTTCAAATTCAAAGGTTACAAATTAAAATGCACATTAAAAAATAAATTCAACCTCAGGTTGAGTCAATCATATTGACACACAGCCACCAAAGCTTTCAACGGTCATTAAAAAATTCAAACCATGTTAGATTTTTTCTGCTTTTCCCATACGAAAAATACGAGGTAATTTGACAGTTCAGAGCCACCATACAATAATAATAATAATTATAAATGTTATTTATATTGCGGCTTTTTTCAGACTCAAAGCGCTAACAAGAGCATCAGAACATAGTGGAACACAAAATAAAATAAAAAAATAAATAATAAAAAATACAGATAAAAAGAAAGCCTCATAAGTTATAAGCAATAATAAAAAGATGAGTTTTAAGAAGTTTCTTAAAACAGTCCAAGGAACTGGCGTTCCTGATGTATGTGGGAAGAGCATTCCACAATTTAGGTGCTCGATAGGAGAATGCCCCGAAAAGCTAAATACAGAATACTGTCATTTGAGCCACAGATAACTTTGACAAACTCTGTGCATAAAATGAAGACTGTAAAGAAAATAAAGAATGTGACTGGCGCTCCTCTGCCCTGCAGCTGTTTGGTGAGTGTGTGTCCATACATTGACGTACTGCAGACATTATAATAGAAAGCATGGTCGGCTTCCGATCCGTTGCTTCGAAACATCAACGTGGCCGCCATCTATTACGTCTATAAGTACAGCGAGTCTGTGTTCAGGATTTGTTTATGTATGTGAATGCGGGAAGCATCACGAGCAATGTAACAAAATTTCACTGATTTCCTGAAATAAACTTTGCATTTTGAGATAAACCAGCGCAGCTCTTTGATAATTAGCTGAACTCTCCTTCCTCTCTATGCAGTATTGGATTGACACATTATGCAGCCTATTCCTCAAGTATCACTGCTTGAATTGACTCTGAAATGTTTTGCATTTTTTCATAATAGATTAGTTAATAGGCATCAGACTCAATGTGCAAGGTTTGTGTACGTGACAAATTTTTCGCAAACGAATATGGAAAAAAACGCATACGAAAATTTCGGACTGTTTGGATTTTTTTTATTGACATTTAACTCAATAAAACAACAATTTCTTATTAGCAAAGAAAAACAATGCAAATTTGACAGGAGGGCTAATAGGCGTGCCTTCAGCTTTATGTTGTAAGGAATCTAACTGTTGATCAGCCTTGCCATATCAGCAGTTTTTGAGAGCAGGTCATTTTGCGACATGCAAGCCACACTGACTGCATGTTTTGATTTTGTGGTGTTGAATGATATAGAGTTTAGGGTCGTCTGGTTGTCTGTGGTTGAATCTGAGGCTGATATGGGCCCCTCCAGCAGAATAAGAGGCCGCAGGATGTGTGGCAGGTACTGGGTCAGCTGTAGTCAGCATTATGAACACAGTAATTGTGGTCTGTCTGCTGGAAAAGGCAACCGACTGCCTGCCGAACAAAGAATGCTTTTGACCGAGATTCCACCACGTATCATATGTAAACAGATAATAATTGTGAATTCTTGGGCTTCACATGCAGCTCCTCGGTGTGTGTGTGTGTGAGCTGCACTGCACTGCGCCTCTGCCCCACTGTACTTCAGACACTCATGGGACCAAATCCAGATGTGCTCTACCCTCTGTGTCACTCAAAACACTCCCTATTCCCTTTCCCACTGGGACTATGTGTGCGTGTGAGTGTGTTGTTGACATAGAGGCTGTCTTTGCTCTGTATTCTGTCATGTTCATTCAGATAACAGTCTTTCTCCTCTTTCATTTTGTCTCCTAGGGCACCTTGGCTTCCAGGACAGTTTCGTCACATCAGGTGTCTTCACCGTCTCTGAGCTTGTGCGAGTCTCACAGAGTAAGATCTCCACATCTTCTAATGATTTTTCTTCCTTTTTGGACTTTTTTTTGAGCGTCTTTGACTCATCAGTTTATGAATGAATCAGTCTCTGAAAACAAGTCTTTTTATCTTACGCAGTGTTACCGAAATAAGTGCATCGTCTTTTAAGTAAAAACTCCTTAGGTCAGTTATAATTTGACTTAAACCATTAAAATCAATTTATTGAGTTTTCATAATGAAGCTAAAATCAAGTTAGTTGAATTCAATATAGATGTCGTGGAAGGGTCATACCCTTCAGCTTAGCTTTATTTGTGGCTGTGAGGTTTCCTAAGACCAGTTTCACCCTTATTACATGAAGGCCGTTAGCAGATTAAAACCACAATGTCCAAATCATGTTAGTTCAAGCGTCTCAAATTCCGCCCAAAGGTAGGATGAGGCTAGTGATTAACCAGTGTGCTGGAGGAAAGCTTCTTTGGTTTCTCAGCTCGGTTTTTCAGAACAATGGGTTGAATCCACTATCCCTCCACTCATTAGAAATCGAAACACCGGCGAAATGCAGCAGTCAGCTGAAAGTGTTTCAGTGCAGTGCGGTTCAACAGCACTTGGACTTTCTAAAGTACAAACTAAGTTTCTTTGTACAGACTGTTTCTTTTATAACTCCACATTTGTTGTGCATGAATACACTATACATTCTGAGAATGTAGTTTTTCAGGCGTTAAGGTTTTGGTTTCTAAATGTAATAGTAAATTGATGATGGTGGCAAGAGCGAGTATTTTCACAACTTGAGGAAACAATTGAGTATTTTCCAGATTGATAAAGAGATTAAAACAGAATGCAGAAGGAGCAAAGCAGACTTTTCCCGAGGAGGTAGGGAGCAAGGAAGGAGGATGGGAAGGGAGTAAAAAAACGTGACCTTTAAAAATTGCAGACGTCTACGGTGGAGAGTGACAGAGCGCAGCACGATCCATACGTGCATGTCGATACCCGCTAACAATAGCCGATCCAAAGCGCCTGTCAGCACTCGCTGGAGCCTTCTGATCAAAGGTGCATTGATCACACTCCTCCGTGACCTAATCCCGGGCGAAGGAGAGGAGAAGAGGGTGTCATGGGGCCCGGGCAAAGAGCCCACCGTGGTCTCACCTCGCAGTCTGCCTTCAAAAACCCTCACGGTGCCTGCCAACGCAAAGACAGCGTCTGGAGAGAACAAACATTTGGGTGCCACCACATTCTGGCGACGTGACAGCAGACAGGCAGAAGGAAATGCAGGGGTCAACGTGAGTCCAGCATGCATGTGTGAGGTGGTGCAAAAGGATGTGATGGATGCAGTAATGATGAAGGGTATCGAAAGAGAGAGAGGAAGACAGAGATATTAAAACTCAGCCAGTACTGTGCTGCATCAGAACTCTTGGCGTATGATGGTAACAAGATTAAGGAATATGCATAATTGATCCAGCTCTGCGGAGAGATCGGCTTTTATCCTAACATCTGTGACACACTGAGAAGAAAAGCAAATGCTGGGTGGCATATGCTGGATGTTCGATTCAAATCAAAGTGTTCTGCTCTCTTTTCCCATCACTCTCTTTATTCTCCTCTCCTCTCCACAGTCCAGTGGCTTTTAGTCAGCAGGGGGTTGCCAATGTTGGGCTAAAGAGCACATTACTCTTGAGCCCCACAGGAAGTTAAACAGGAAAAGGAATTTAGTGAAGTGCCATTCAGAGTAATTCAACACAGGTAATGCATTCTGGGAATTTAAGTGTTCTTCCGTCCTGGACCACAAAGGTTGTCAATACAAACTTGTTTGAAAATTAAATGAAAATGTTTAAAAGCTTCCAAGAGAACATTCTTCTGTGCCATTCACAATCCATTCAAAATCACACCTGTGAATGAAAAGGGAGTTCAAGTCTTCGATTCTGAAATGCGCGGCGATTAAACACAATAGTCCGCAGAATTTCTTGAAAACTCATCATCTCCCATCCTTTAAAGAATGGCTGGAGAGTTGGCGGTGTCTCACACTCCTGTGTCAACCTCTTTCCTTCCTTAATGGGCAATACCATCTAAGAAGTTCAGCAGTCAGCAAAGCCCACAGTTAGCATAAGTCCTCTAACAGGATTGCTCCCTATGGAGTGACTGTGAATTAAAGTGCTGTATGCATGCACATTCATGACTTTGGTAGCTTCGTGTGGAAGGCACAGAGATGATGCTGTTGATTGAAGTGTGGAGAGGGTAAGTGCACCAGATTGGAAGATGGGTAGAAGAGGGTAATCTGGTGTACTGAAGTGGTGTTTGAATTGCCCAGAGGAGTTCCGTCGGGGCTTCTATGTGGGAGCGTCTGGCAGATTTATTTAAGCGAACAGGGAACGGGTTGAGTGCAGGCTCGTGCCCGTTCGGAAGATGAAAGGTCGTGATATTGAATGGACAACGGGCTGCCTTAGCTCTTCCCTGACTATACACTATGACCTTGGCTTTGTGCACCCATTACACAATTCAGTGGCAGCCCAATCGAATCTGCTTCTGTCGATCAATATCCTATTAAAGCACCACACAAAAAAGGAGAGGAAGGGAACGAGAGAGTGAGAAGGAGGGGCGGTCGGGAGTATAGAGGAGAGCGAAATGAAAGTCTCCATAAAGTTAGCCACTACAGCTACGTTTTTGTAAATGGAACTCCACATAATTGGCCAGTCGATACCAAGCTGGGGTAATTTCGGAGATTGGGTCCGCCTTTCCATATCCTCCTCCCTCCTCCTTCATCAGCTGCTCCCTTCTACCTTCTTGAGTCTTGCAGTGTTTGTGTTCTTAAACGTTCCCAGTAAGAGCCACTATCACCTAGAGTTTGTTTTTTTCTCTACAGCTGGCCCCCATATAAAGTCGGACACTGTCAAGCCACAGTTTGGCACACCGTCAAGCTCAGGTGAGCAAGAGGACTTGTACATGAGCCAGTTTTACTGTTGCTGCCGCCCTCTCAGAGCCTCTCCAGAGGAGATTGTGAGGGCTACTGAGAGAGACAGGAGAGGATACGGGATTAGGATGAGGTTATTGTTATTAGTGCGCCTGCAAGAGCCTTGCAGAAATGTTGGCAAGCAGAAAGGCAGTGTGGTCCAGGGGCAGGGACACCTGGAAATCCCTGGGCGAAGGCCGGGCGCTGGCACGCACCATTTAGCCATATGACCGAACAGGGGGAGCAGATGAATTATGGAGTAGGAGAGGGGCTGCCGTGGCCGAGACACTGCCGAGCAGCACCAGTGGGGATACGCCCACCAGTCTTGTCAGCACTGTGCCAACACTGGGCCAAAGCCTGCCAGTGGGCAGTGCCATCTGCAGTCAAATGCACGCATGGGGCTTGAATCTTATCAACGCTAACTTGCTGCAAGATGTCCTACATTTTCAACATTAATTAAGATAAATAAGGATAAATATGATTATTGATCCTGCAATAATTTACTCACTTTTATGTTGTTTCAGCACTGGATGGTTTAGTTTCTTCTGTAGAATAGCATGGAAAATGCTTTTTGAAATTCATGTACAGGTTTGTAACAACTTAAGGGTGTTAGTAGGAAGACACCTTTATCAAAAATGACATGTAGTGCACAATGCTGATAGCTCATAGCTCTTTGCAGGTAGCAAACCAACAACTTGCGCATTATCTGGCATGTTCTTCAGTGTTTTTACCCGGAGTAGCATAATGCTGAGTCCAGGACTGCTTCTTGACCTCCCTCAACTGGACACTGACCTGCAAACTACATCACCGATGTTTCTGCTGCATTCTCCTCTCATTTGATTTGATTGGAATCTACATGGTTACGGTGTAAGGTCCACCCTCATGTGAACCCTCTTCTCTAGACTGAGAACTCTGGACCTATGCTGTAGGTCTATATCCACACAGGAGCTGATCCAGCAAAAAAGCCCACTGAAGACCTGTCAAAGCTCACCAACTTCAGACCAGCTCTAGATGAGATCCCATCACGCCATGGTCCTCTCGCTCAATAAAGCGATGAGGAGTAAGGCGGGGGGAAGACAGGGTGAACAGACGTCCAGGGTTTTGAAGTTGATTGCTGCTGCCTTTGTTGTCAAATGCTTCAATTTTAAAATCCGGCCTGAACAAAAGCCGATTTTTTTTCTCTCTCTCTCTCTTTCTCTTCCTCCTCCCCCTGCTCTTTTCAAATGAATAGCCTCCCCAGCTTTTGTAGATGCTTTAGCAGCCAGTGTTTGGGTGAAGGGGAGGAGTACGTCTGTGTGTATGTTAAGAGGGATTGTCAACCCCTGAGACAAGAGACTACACAAAAAAAAAAAAAAAAACTCTGCCACATTCAGTAGGCTCGATCACTTTGCTGTCCTGACAACAAACTTCCTGTAACTTGCCGACCTTTCTGTGTGAAACCTGTTTGCCTGGTTCTTTTTAGAACACGTGTACTTTCCATATGTGTATATATGTATACATATCTAGAAGTTGTTTTTGTGAACATTTCACATTTCCCAAGGGATTTTTGTCAAATTTAGCCATCTCGTGTGGCTGATTTTTGCATCGCCCCCATGTGCATAGCTATGTAAACCCACACTGCCATTCCTCTGCACTGAGTAAATAGAATAGATTGAAACATTTTGCTAATGTACTTTGCGCCCAGCAACTTGAAAGGTAAAGCAGTAAAGATCAGAGAGAGAGAGAGAAAGAGAGCGAGAACAGAGGGGGAAGGAGAGAAGAGAGAGATCAATGCCGGCCTGATAGCCACAGGCTTCATTTGGAATCCTCCAAGCGAAAGCACTTGATAAAGCCTTTAAGAGGTAGAGACTGCGGATTACCTTTATGATTGATTTCCATTCCAGTCAGACAGACTGCAGTGTGGTCATTTTTCTACCCAAACTGCAGCAGCAGGGCCGGCCGCTCTCGGCACGAGGGCGCGCTTGTGTGTATGTGTGTGTGTGCGCGTCAAGGGCCGGCTGAGTTACTGCAGCCCAGTGCCCAGGTTAGCTCTCACACAAATTACTTCACATCCTACTATTAGCCATGCAAATGCAGCCGGCTTTACTGCGCGTCATAAATAATCCCTGCTGCCACTTCTATTAGAGTGAAGGACCGCCCATTCCTCCCCCCTTCCAAAAAAAAAGTTAACATAAAGAGATGACTCAGAAATTATAGCACTTCCTTTCTCGCTTCCGACGTGTCCAACTTTTAGCTTGTTGGCTAGTGCGCTGGCTCTCTCTCCCTCCTTTGGTCCAACTTGCCCCTTTAGCCGTGTCCTCTTCCAATGTTAATTAGGCAGCCCATTACCGTGTCTATCACAGTCTTCCACTCTGTCGTCCGTCCGACTCCCCCCAACATACATCTCTCTCTCTCTCTCTCTCCGCCTGGACCCAGCTTATTAGGTATGCAGGACCAGGGCCGCTCTCTTACACATTCGTGCTGTCCTCATCAAAAAATAGTGGTCTCAGTCACCATGAATATAAAGAGGCATCACAGCTTTATGTACTGTATGACAAAGGCATTTGATAGAGCGCTGTTCGCCGATGACCTACAGAAAGGGGCACGTGGGGATTTGCTCAGCTTCTTTTTTTTTTAAGTGCGTTACTTTTATGGAAAATGTTGTTTATCTGTATGTCTGTCTGTTGTTTTGTCTGTCTGCCTACGTATGTCTTTGAGTTTGTATGTTTTTGCTGCTTAAACCAAGTGAAAAATGTGTTTTGTGAGCTAAAGTTTGATGCCATTCTTGTCAGGTTTTTATGTTGACTTGTATTTAAAGTGCATGTTGGTCGCAAAATGGACCAACTTGCTCCAAAAATAAGTTTAATTTGTATTACTGACTTGAAAATAAACATTGAAGGCT
The DNA here is from genome assembly GCA_903798035.1 of Danio albolineatus. NCBI lineage: Eukaryota > Metazoa > Chordata > Actinopteri > Cypriniformes > Danionidae > Danio > Danio albolineatus. Next base: position 9,744,326 of record CAIGQQ010037719.1, on the reverse strand, counting down.
CTGTACTTTGATGTTGATGTTTATTTTTTTCTTTGTGTGTGTGTTTGTGTGTGACAGCGCCCATCGCGGCAGGGACGGGGCCCAACTTTTCGTTGGCAGACTTGGACAGCTCTTCTTACTACAGTATGAGCCCTGGGGCCATGAGGCGCCCCCTACCCAGCACTTCTTCTAGCAGGTACACACGCACACGCACACACTCTTCTTCACTCTGAGTCTTAATTAATCAGCCGAGGCAGAGATTGATGTGTTGGCTGAGCATTCGAAGAGGCTGCAGGAGACTGAGCTACACAAGCTTCCAGCATATGTGTGTCCACCTGGATCCTTCTCTCTCCGCCACCAGCTCAGTCAGACTACGGGCCGGTCACACACACACACGCGCAGCTCCCAAATGTAAAACCGCACAACGTGGCACCTCTTCGCATGAGGTGTGTGGACAGATGTGTATGTTTGGACACGTGTGTGTGTGTGTGTGTGCACAGCTGAAACGTTACATATAAACGGTCACTGTTATTGCACCGATTTTGCTGTCAATTTTAAATATCATAACACACCTAAACTCTACACAAACACAAACGTACTTGACTATTTGCGTAACAGTTTATCTCAATTGCTTTGGCTCGTTCCGAGACATTTTTTTTTAATCAAAACACAAGTTCAGATCCCAGAGCAAGTTTCTTTTTCACATGACTCAAATGACTTACAGGTTTACAACATGTAACACTGAAATGTAAAAAAAATGAACATTTTCAGTTTGTTTCGCATTTCTGTAAAATAAATACTGTATAAATATTTTTTGTGTGTAGCTATAACTCGTCACAGTTAATCTTTACCTAATTTAAATACGATTCTTGTGTTGTATAGTAAACAGTAAGGATCATCAACATGAACTTTGCATTTAACAATCGTTTCTGTAGTTGATTATCATGTTGAGAAAACACTTAAACATTTTGACTCATGTAATGACAGCACATTTTCTGTTTTGGTGACATCGGCCAACTTTCTGACACAATAATTAGCTTTTGTAACATAAATGAAATGTTTTGGATGAGTTACTACATTTTGCAGACATGATATACAGTTCTGGTGTTTCTGCAAACAGTTTTAGAGAATCGTAAGCCTGTTTTTGAAAAATGTGCCAAAATAAGTAAGAAAAGACTAATGTTATATGATGTGTACATTCGGTTGAATTATTTCCGTAATAAGCGTTTGTTGAATATATCAGAGAACACTCGTGAAAATGTTTTCAGTTTTCAGTGCCTTTGATGCACAAAAATGTAGTTTAGCGCGCTAGCTTGCTAGTGTTTGAGCCCATGTGCGCTCATTCAAATACATCTGTGTGTGTATACATGTGTGCGTCTGCCCACATGCTTCAGTGGCCTCTTCAGCCAGGCCTGCCAAAGCAAACATCTGGAATAAGGACCCTGTGTGTGGCTGCATGCTAGAAACTAATTAAGCGATTATGAGTGAAAAACACCAGTAGGCCTTACATTAACAAATAAATGTCAGAGCTCAGCTTACAGCAGATAACTCACATACACACATGACCGCCAGCCTCCGATGATTCCTCACCTCTTGGATCTTTGTTAGATTGTGGTGTGTGTGCTTGAATAGGCTCACGCTTTGCTGTCCTCCCTCTTGCTTTGAATGATACTCCACATTTAGTCAACATGAAATCAACTTTACGTACTCTTTAGTTTCAGTAACGTTAACATGAAAAAGATAACGTTTTTTTGTTTATGGTCTTTGACGGGTATCCACTTTAGATTTATTTTAAACATTTATGTAGAATTATTTTTATTTTAGTTTTGATATAGTTTTAGTTACTTTAAACTTAAAACAAGAAATACTTTGGCAACTATAATTGAAGATACTTGTTTTTATATGTTTTTTTGTGTTTACAGTATGTATTCTATGAAGGTAGCATTTATTTTAGCTACATTTGTTCGTTTACTTATTTTCCCATTTGTTCATGCGTTTATTTGGCACGTTTGACTTGGATTTATATTGAGGACTAAGTCTGCCAAATTAATAAATCTTAATCTCAGTGCATTAAAACAATAATATATGTCAACATACTTTTCTTGAAATATTATATTACATACATATGAAGAGTTCTGAAAAGTGCTGTCTGAAATTTCTAAGCCGCCAATATTTATGTTCAGATATTTTACTTCAAAGGCAGTGAAAGTAACATATTCTTTGCCATAAGAGTAAAATTACTGAAACTACAAACAACAGCCTGAAAAAAAAAATACAGCTAACTTTAAGTGAAAATTTCAGACGGCACTTAAAGGTTTTTGTATTTTAACGCTTCATAAGCTGTAATAAAGTATGTCAGTATAATAGTGAATGCAATTCTAATGCAATTTTACAATTTTAGTGCAGTTATAAATCGTATAAATTAGTATTTAAAATGCTTCATTATATTTTCATGTATTTTCATGTTCTATTTTTATTTATATATTGTTTATTAAAATAATCGATTGGGTTTTATTGATTGATTGATTGATTGATTGATTGATTGATTGATTGATTGATTAATTGATTTACATTTTTATATAAATATATTTTGAGGGCTATGACAAGTATGCTAAATTAATAAATAGTTATATTTACTGACATATATTAATTCATATGCAGAAATTAATATTTTCATGTGTTAACTTAAATTAATGTATACATATATAGTTTTATTAAAATATGCATATTTTAAAACAACACACTCAACAGCTTTTTATTATTAAATCAAACTCAAAATACACACGTACAAAAATACAACATACTAAACGCTTTTATATCTTCAGTTTCACTTTGCTTATAGCGTTTCTGAAAAGTCCTGCAGAAAGAAATGCTTTTGGTTTTAATCGCCCTTTCATCATTCGCTCTCGTCTTTGTCGCGCAGTTCTGCAAAGCGAATCAAATGCATGGAGGATGAGGTGGACAGCCCGGGAGAGGAGTCCTACTACCCAGGTCAGGGACGCTCGCCTGGAAGCGGCAGCCAAGCCAGCAGCTGGCATGAAGTGGAGCCAGGTAACCGTCCACCCTGAAAGCCAGCCTTACACACACACACACACACGCACACACATGCACACACACACACACTTACACACTTACACACTGTGGGGCTGCGGGTGTATGTGTGTGTGTGTTTCCTGTGGTGTGCGCTGGTTGTGGGACGGCAACAGCTGTGTGGGGATTATTTCTGTTTCTTCTTGTTTCGGGGGGTTTCAGCATCTCTGATCCGTCTCTCCGGGTATGACATTTCGGAGATGGCACCCTCTTACTCAAATGGCACCTCATTTGGTTTCCTTTATTCTTTTGTTTTCCCCCCTCCGTCAGTCCATCTCTGGAGTTAACCGTAGATGCAGACTCATGTAACTTCATATTCATGTGTCTACTAATGCCGCTAGTGGTGGAGGAAAGGGTTTTGTGTGAGTGTGTGTGTGTGTATGAGTGAGTGTTGAGTGCTGATTCACGCCGTGTCCTGTGAACCGCCGCAGTGACACAGAGCACAGGACGGTAAATCTGTCCTGCTCTGGAGCGTCCTCAATCACGTCTCTTCGTATTAGAAACAGACAGGGGAGAGTGGACAAAGATAGAACGAAAACATGCGGCGTGTGTTATGGACAGCTCAGGAGAGAGGTAACAGAGGGCTGTAGAGGACGACTTGTTATTAGAAGAATCATTCGAGGAGCCCAGTGATTACAATTTATCAATGATTCTTTTAAGGGTTTTGACCGGCAGGCAGTGCTCAAAGGATTCACTTAGTCTGATTATAATCTGTCCAAATAAAGACTCGCAAAACATGCCCTGCGTTTTGTAAATTGTTTTAATAATAATAGATCAATGCGATATAAAGTAGATATTTTGAAATAATAAATGCATATAGTATTACTATATACAGTTAAGGTCAGAATTAGTAGCCCTCCTCTATTTTTTTGTCCCAATTTTGGTTTAACGGACAGAAGATTTCTACATTTATAGTTTTATAGTTGTATAGTTTTAACTCATTTCTAATAACTGATTTCTTTTGTCTTTGCCATGATGACAGTACATAATATTTTACTAAATAATTTTCAAAATACTAGTATTCAGCTTAAAGTATCATTTAAAAGCTTAACTAGGTTAATCAGGCAAGTTAGAGTAATTATGGAAGCTATTGCATAATGATGGTTTCTACTGTTGACAATTAAAACAAAATGCTTAAAGGAGTTAATAATATTGACCTTAAAAAAACAATTAAAAACTGCTTTCATTCTAGCTTTCACTGCTTTCATTCTAGCCAAAATAAAACTCTCTCTAAAAGGAAAAATAGTATAGGAAATACTGTTAAAAATTTCATTCCTCTGTTAAACGTCATTTGGGAAATATTTGAAAAAGAAAAGAAAATTTCAGAGGAGGGCAAATAATTTTAGCTGTATATACGTTTTAATATTTTGTAATATTTTATTACAAATTTATTAGATATTTTTAAAATAATATTCTAATATTTGTTATGTTTTTTTTCAGTCGACAAGTAATTAATGTGGTATATATTTATATGTATATGTAAGTTAATAACAAAATCCTGTATGACAAATGTCATAAAACCAACTTGAGTTCCTCAGTTTGCCTTTTATTGAAGCATTTCATAATTTAAGTCTTTTTTTTCCATCCCGTCTCTGATTTCTGTTCAGTTTAGTGGCGTTTTTTACCCTCTGATTTGGCCTTCCTCTTTTCGCAGTAAAGCAAACACAAATCCAGCTCACTGTATTCTGAGAAGTATTATCTAATATCATCCCATGTGCAGGAGCCCTGTCTGCTCTTTATTTGAAAATGACACTTTTATTTGACACAAGTCATCTTTCTATTTTGCGTTCACATCCTTTATATAATTATTAAATTCATGTATTTTTACATATTATTAAATGTTATTTTATATGTAATAAATACTATTATAAAAGAAGCTAGTGTTTATTCACCCAATACGTTAGCTTATTTTAACTCCGCCTCCTTCTTGACATCATAGTGGGCCAATAAAAACAAACGTGAATACAGTTTACAGAATACAGTCAAACAGAAAATGCTTAGTGAGCGTGTGTGAGTGTGTGTGTATATATAACAGCATGTGTGTGTGTGTGTGTGTGTGTGTGTGTGTTTGTGTGTGTGTGTGTCCGGCAGGTTCTGGACTCCTCATATGAACATGAACTGCTTGAGGTTGTTGCACATTTGCTTCTTACACCTCTTATTCACCCTGCCTTTTTTGTTCTTTTGTCCCTCCTTGTTTCTTTCTCCTCCTTCCTTGTCTTTCAAAGCTGGATATAAACTGCGTGGCTCGCTAGCTAGTTCGTTCATCTCAAGACAAGGTAAAGCTACATCAATGTTGTCATCCTTCCACATCCTCACCTACCCTCCTCACCCAAAAACAGGAGCTCGTTCATTGTGCCGTCTAGTTGTAGTAGTTGTTGTTGTTGTTGTTGTTGTTTAGTACTTTGTTTGTTTGTTTTTTTGGTTGGTGTTGGTCTGTTCAGATGATTTTTCTTCTCCCCCCACCTGCTTTTCCCCCCACAACCACCTTTACTGCAAAAAAGGAACAAATTTGATCTGAAGAATGTTTTTGTCCCCCTGAAACTGTCCCATGATGTCTTTCTGATTTGTATGTGTGCATGATTTCATCCACATCCATGAACAATGGTGCATCTGGAAATGTTTGTGTTGAAATGATATGTCTATGTGTATTTGAGGACGCAATGTCTGAAAAGGCTATAATGGTAATTATATTAGGGATGTGCAAAACAAGACAAGTATTTATAAAACAAGTATATATATATTTATATATACATCTCATATATAGCATTTTAAGTTCCATTTTATTATATTACTAAGTTTAGCATGTATTTTAAAATGTTATATGTTATAAGTATAATAAATTATATAATAATGTTATTAGTTCGATTTATAATGTATAATGTTTAAGTTCTTTAATATATTTTTTTAAATATTAATTATATACATTTGTGTGTGTTTTTCACCCATTTTCATTTTATTTAAAACAATTTCAAAATATTATTTATTTAATGTTATAATTTTTTTATATAATTATATGTAATAAGCAGCTTTTATTTATATATATAATTTAATTAATAGTGTACAGAAATCCACAGATATTTTAGCCCATCGAGTCAGAATGTATTTACTTGTGTACATGTGTGTAAATTTATATTTATTCAGTATTTTTATTCATTTCACTAATATTATTGTGATATAATAATAGTAATATCAAAATGTTCATATGATTTATTTACTATACAGCTTGTAAAGTAATATTTTTTGTCTCTTAGTAGATATTTTATATAAGAAACTTGCTTTGTTTATCAAATATGTGGATCTAATTGGATTTGCATTGTAAACATTAAATAAAAGTTTTCATATATTATGTTTTTAGTTATTATACTTCTAAAATCATTCTCCTAAATCCGCAGATTTTTCACAAAGTTTTCAGCGTAAATACCAAAAAATGTCTGCAGATTCCATCTGGCCCTACATATGAAATATGCTATTATTTTACATACGTTTTAAAACTATGATGCTTTACACATTTTCTGCCTGTACGATAAAAACCTTTGCAAAAGTGTCTTTAAATCCATCCATATATAAAAATTTTACTCAACTCAATGTTTTTGACCCAACAATCTGCTTCCTGACCAATTAGTTGACTAATGTCTCCACATTTCTGACACATCCCTGATATATTTACATGTGTGGAATAAGTCTATCAGAATGGGACATCCAGATTAGGCTGCTGTTGGTTTTAGAGCTCTGAAGTGTTTTTCACAGTTTCTCCAGCACCAGTGAGTCTGCTTCAGTGTGTGTGTGTGTGTGTGTGTGTGTATGTGTGTGTTTGTCCTATGTGAGAGGGAATGTGTGAGTAAACCAAGAGCCTGAGACTGAAAGTGAGTGTGATCTGACCCCCGGATCACATTTCTCCATTTTTCAGCCACAGTGTTGAACGTCAAAACAACTGCGGCATCTCCAGCTCTTGTTATGCCTGACATCTGTTTGAGTTGTGTCCCTTTCCATGAATTTAGCGTGTGTGTGTGTTTGTGTTTGTAGGCCTCTCCTATCTTTATTTGATAGCTGGGAGTTATGTATGTGTTTAAAATTAGCTGGTGCTTCTGAAAGTATGTCGTGCCTGTCATTGCTCAGGTAGCGAGTGTCAGGTCATTATAGGGCCAACGTTCTGCTCGCCGCACGTAGACCAGAGCAACAACACATCGACAAACACACAGACCTCGCCACCACTGAAAACACTGATCATAGAAACAAGTTTATAAGTCATTTAGCGATTCAGTTTTTGTATTTTACTTAAAGCTATTGAATAATTAAATATGAAATATATAATATATATATTTATATTTGTTTATTTATAGACACACACACACACATTTATATATATATATATATATATATGTTTTGATTATTTTTTATTATTATTTTATGTGTATGTGTGTGTGTATATAATTGTTGTATATTTATATAAAATATATTAACATAAAGTATTTCAGACATAATTATATCATATTTGCATATGTAGTGTAATGTTAAAATAAATATCAAATAATTGTAATGTTATTTTAATATTTAATAACATTGTTTTATAAATATTCAAATTTGTAAAGTTAAAGTTAAATCAATGTATTTTATGTTCATCAGAGATCAAAACAATATCAAACTTTTTAATTAAAATCTATTTTAATAGTGAAAACATATTTAGTTATACATGTGTATTTGTATTGCATTCTGCTTTAAGGAAATACGCGTGATATACATGCATATGTTTTATTTATATACTGTAAATAATGATTTGAAATAGACTGTATTACTGTAATATTAGTCTGTAAATAAAGATAGAATTATGCAATTAAATATTAAATAATTATTTTGTGTGTTTCAGAAATTCATGAAATAAATGTTTGCGAATTTGTGTGTATTTATATATTGAAAAACATGATGTAGAACACTGACAAAGCATGACAGACTTCAAAATGTCATAATCGGCATTACTTTGCGTCCTGCATTTCTGTGCAGTAATTCCCACCATCATAAAAGCAAAAGAATCAAGACGGCAGTAATTATTTTCTACAATTAATAATTAAAATTTATATTTGTGTAATGAATAATGAATAGCCCACCTGTAAACGCTAGTGCATGTGTTGAGACTGTTAGACGTAGATTCACTGCCGTCTGCAGTGTCCCGCTGCTGATTGATGTGCCGGAGGAGACGGCAAGAGCTACAGGACCAGAGCGATGGAGAGACACACACTCAATACTGAATTGCCTCCTCGCCCGTCTGGGCTCCGTCAATTTGTCAGGAGTGAGGCGGGAGAGAAAAGGGAGGGAAGAGGAGAATCGGGCCAGGACCGGGACCCAGCGTGTAATAACGCATCGGAAGGGGAAAGTGCTGACTACGAGCGGGCTCTGATTCCAACTGACAGAACCTCTTCAAGTGTTCATTACTCACTGCGAGACATCAGAGTCCGTCCGCTGAAAACACAGACGCTCGCGCACATACACAATCAAACACAACTGTCCGCCTGCCCACAGGTTTTATTCGCATTTCCCTCTGGACTTCACTGAAACGTCCCTTGTCTAGAGCTCAAAGAACGCAGCTTCTCGATGGTTTTATGGTGTCTAACTGGCCCAGACATGGCCATGAGAAGCAGCAGCAGCTGGTGACCCTGCGGTTGGCGTGTTGGTTAGTCTAGTTAGTGTTGGTGGACTACCTGTAAACACAACCCTTTTAAAATAGGCTCGTTTTACAGCTACCTTCTAGGGTAACTGTTGAGTTGCCATTGAGTTGAATGCATTGAGCCAATCTCCAGGTCCGGCAGGAGCACTTTTAGCTTAGCTTAGCGTAATCATTGAGTCAGATCAGACCATTAGCATCTCGCTCAAAAATGACCAAAGAGTTTCAATAATTGTATTAATGAATGCTTGACTTTTCTGTAGTTACATTGTTTATTAACACTGACAGAAAATGAAAAGTTGCTTTTTTGGCTATAGTGGCAATAGTGGCTATAAACTATACTCTCATTTCAGCGCAATAACACAGATCCTGAAAATCAACATCTTCTATCTATATAACCAAAGTAAGTTAACTAGCTGGAGACTATTTTCACGCGCTGCTTAATCTGCCTGCATAGTACGGCAGCAAAGTTCCTTGATTATTACACCAGAATATACAGTATTACACCAATATAGATTCTAGCCAGTTGTAAAACTGTTAAGCTCTAGGGGACTAAAATGAACCTATTTCAAAAAACGTGGAGTGTTCTTTAAAGTTCACCCAAAAAAATTACAATTACCATAATTTACTCTCCTGCATGTGGTTTTAAACCTTTATGAGTTCACAAAGATATTTTGAAGAATGCCGGTTGCTGGCACACGGTTTTTGCTAGAAGGGATACAGCTGCAGCCAGAAGTTAACAAGAACTATTTATATTATTTATTAAAATACCCATTAATTGTAATTTTTTTTTTACATTTTCCCATAACCCAACCCTAAACCCAACCATCTCACTACTGTAAAACTGTAATCATACAGAGCATTATTCATATTATTTCATAAATTACCCATTAAATTGTGCAGTAATTTATCAACTCTTACCCCAACCCTAAACCTACCCCTCGTAGTAATGTAAAAAAAGATGTATCCCGTCTAGACTTTACCCTGCCACTTGACGACTTCCATAGTAGGAAAAAACTACTGTGGAAGTCAATGGGTGCCAGCAATTGGGTAAACTACCCCCTTTTTAAGTTGTTAAATGAAATGCTAACAAATTTAAGACAAGTTAACTTTTAATGATGCCATTTAAAAAGTGATATAAACTATTCCAGAACTTCTGTCGGACAAAATGACTTAGAGACACCCTTTTTTCTTAAACTGATTACAGTGTTGAGACTTACTGTATGATGTAGAATTGGAAATGGAGGTCAGCAATACACTTGTTTGATATGCAAAAGTTCCTAAACTTGTATTAAAATCAAAATAACTAGATACATGCATTTTTACAAATCTCCACCTTATAAAAGCCTGTTGAAACATCTGGAAAATGGAGCAGAAGCTCTGCGACATGTTAGATTGTCAAAGGCAATGCTAGCAAAGAAACAAGCTTGCTTATAGGGCCAAAAGTTTTCCCTTCAAATGTCAACTTAAACTGTATGAACTGGACACTTATTTTTTAATTTTTTAATTTATTTATTTATTTATTTATTTATTTGTTTGTTTACAGCAGTCAGTCCAAAACAAAATGAAAACTGTTGAAATTTTTGAATATTGAAATAGTATAGTACAATTTAGTAGATGGAAGCAACGTCATCAACTCAATGCTAGAAGAATAGCAACTGTTAACAGTTGAATTCAGTAGTAAATGAGAATCGCTTAGAACTCAGCCAATCAAAATAACTTCATATCAGCTAAAACTTTGACAAGTCAACAAACAGTAAGAAATCCAGTGTGTTTAGGTGCTTTAGCAAAAAGCTAATGTTTTGGACTCTCTCCAGAGGCCTCTGACAGTGTGTGCATGTATTTATGTGTGATTGAACCCCTTGGTCATCCTCTCATCCTATTATCCCTCGCTCCGTTCCCTTTTCCTCCACTTTCTGTCTGTTTATTCTGTCATCATGTCTGTCGTTTGTGTTATGGTCTCGGGTGAGTAGTGTTTGGGTTATGCTGGGCTCCACAAGCATCTGATGAGACCGTCCCAATGACACTGTACGTTTCCACTGCGCTCTGTCTTCCACTGCTGTCAGCCAGCTCATTGAAATTGATCTTTGAAAGCGTTTTGCGATGAATGTGTGAGTGTGAGGAGAAAATGAGAACAGCTGAATGGGGATTTTTTGCATTTGTTGTGTGTGTGCGATGAATGAAGACTGGAAAATATTGGTAAGCTGTGCTAAATGTGCTTAATGGCTTCTTCTTTAAAATCTTTTATCATATTGAATTAGCGCCCATCTCTTCCTAGTTTCATTGACCTCTCAGGTGACCTTTGCTTGACCTAAAGTGACCCTTTTAAATTGGTGAACTGGTCTAAGACTATAATGCATCACTGATGCTTGGAAGAGATGCTGTCTTTCTTTCTTGCAATTTCTCTTTCTGTCTTGCACCTGAAAGGGGAAGGAGTCTGCGAGGGCTGAAGAAACCAAGAATGACTTCTGAACACTCACTCACACACACATACAGAAATGCACCGAAACACATGTACCAGAACGATTTAACTCCCTGTGTCTACTGTAGCCTAAAGTCAAAACGCAGATAGTTGCAACAAAGTATGGTAATGTTGTTACACACCTTGAGCTGTGTGTTTGCGAAGAATAGTATTATTAAATACTATAGTATTAGTATAGTATAGTAAAGAGCAGGAAAGTATTATTAAATGATATTATTATATAACATTTTAAAAAATATTTTACTTTTATTGTTTAAATTATACTTGTTTTTGTAAAAAAAAAAGAAATATTACAGTTCAAAATATATTTTGCTTTTATTGTTATTATTATTATTATTATTATTATTATTAATTATCATTATTAATAGGGCAGCCTGTAACAACAATATTAATTTATTATTTCTTCATTTTAAATTGTAATATTTAGGGTATTCTGTGCCGAAATATATTTATTTATTTATTTATTTATTCATTCATTCATTCATTTATGTTAAAACAACTTAAAGCATTCTTATTAATACGGTAAATATTAACATCAACTTATTAACATTTTATTATGTTTGAAGAAATTGTAATGGTTTATGTTTGTTATATTAGTAGTAGTAATAATAATAGTAGTGGTATTGCAGAACAATGTTAAACAAAAAGGAAACTGTCTTAATATTTAATAACAATAATTAATAGTATTTTATAAATAGCAATGTTTTGAGTCCCATAAATATTGTTTTTAATTAGTTAGCAATTTTGTGGAGAAACATGTGGAGAAATGTATTACATTGGCCATGAAGATGTAAACTTTGAGCACTTAAAAGAGTATATTTAATGTACATTCATTCAAGACAATCTAATTTAATGATAATTTGCATATTAAATGCATATAAAAATCCCCATATAGGGAGGTGTCCTGTTTAGTACTGTGTGTACTGTGATACAAAAATACAGCAGAAGGAGAGTAAGTGCTGCTGGCGCAGACCATTAATACAGCTTTAGCCGCGTGTGATTGAACTGCACTAGTTAAAGTCATTTGCCAGTGTCTGGATGGACTTGTTTCTCTGAGGGTGGTGGGGGTGCGAGTGGGCCGATCACAGGGAGAAATAAGACATGAGACCAGCTCTTATATCCTGTCCCACTGCAGGAGAATGGACTAAACGCTTTGACTGTGTGACAAATGGGCCAGCGGTGCCTACTAATTGCCCTTTCTATTTGCAGTTCATTCTTATCAATTTGCATTCCTAACCTCGAGCGGGCTAATCGGCCATGGGTTTCCCTCACGTCTGTCTATTTTTACCCCAGAGCGAGAGGTAGAGGGAAGCAAGGCAGTATGGGAGCACTAATGCCGGAGGGAGGATTTGAACTAACGTGGCTGAGCATGCACTAACAGACTTCAGTCATTCTCAGTTAGCCCATGTTAGCCTGTGCGTTCTGAACTGTTGCTCGCATTAACCCCTGCCAAAGCAAAAACCGCCTGCCAGACTGTGAATGTGAATGCTGTGTGCTTTGCATCCCTAACTCCTCTCTTCCCTCCATGTCTGTTCAGCTCTCTTATTCTTTTTTTTTTCCTCCACCACATCCTGTCCCGCTCATTGTTATGTCATTTCATTCCGCTAGCCCACAGGTAAGGTGCATACGATACTGTTAAATGCCCTTTGGTTTTGTTTTCGCTTTTTATAGCCACCATTTTAACCATTACCAACTAACCTCACACTCATAAAAACCGGACGTACATCATAGCTGTGAATTTGAACCACTTGCTAATGAGGTAAACCTATTACTGGTTTAAAGGAATATTGCGGGTTCAACAAAAACAAAATGACAGTAGTCTATTTCACGAAATTTACATTCACACGCAATTGGAAAAATGTTTTGCTGGCTAACCTAAAATGACCTCAATGTTTTTTGAGCGGTCTAAAAGTTTTGCGAAAATACACAGTGTCTTGGGAGAATGCAAATGTTTTGAGAACAAACGTTTCTTGGCATTAAAAAAATATTGTGAGTAAACGCTGATTTTCAAAAGGAATACAAAAGTTTTCGCAGTGAAAAAAGTTTCTGGGGGAACGTAAAAGTTTGCAAAATATTGTCAGGTTTCTTCGGCAAAATACAAAACTCTGGAATGCAAAAGTTTGCTGTGGAAACAAGTTTTGCATGATGTTTCTTGACACACAAGCTTTGTGAATTGATGCAAAGTTTCACTAAGAATTCAGTTCGATTTGCAAAACAAGCAAACAAGTGAGCAAGATTTCTAAGGGATTGAAAAAGCTAATACAATTTTTGGGGTAAAAGTAAATTTAAAATTCAAAGTAATTTTTCCCCATCATGATGTCTAGTGGCTTTATTCAGAATTGATAACATGGCATAATGTTGATTACCACAAGAAATACTTCTCATCATCTATTGTTTTTTTATAAATAATAGTAAACGTAGATCCACTTTTTGTCGTACATTTTTTGTGGTAATAGATACTATGCTGTCAAGCGAGCCTTAATTGGCAATGAACCCGAAATATTCTTTCAAACAAACCCTAAAAAGACTGATTGGATTTGTAACACACACTATAAGTGCTTTTTGCACATACAATCCTACAGGGATGATGAACAATCCTTGTTTTTTATCGTGAGAAAAGTCAAGAGGTCATGCTTAGTGCACATGTCTGTTGAAATTTTGACGTCAAGACTTACTTATTCACGTGACCTTGCATTGTACTGGGACAGATCCACTATTCGGGCCCCATGTAGTGTATCCTGTGCTACACCCTGCTGGGCCTCGCAGTCTCCCCTGCTGTCTTGACCCCCATCCACTCACCCAAACAAACCACCCCCACCCCTCCTATCCACTCTCTCTCCTTTGCGCCAGCCTGTATCTCCATGACCTTGCGTTATTAAATTGCACTTATCAATCATTCTTGCCAGGGATGCCATCGCCTACCACATTAAAGAAGTCAGAGAAGTCTGGTTTCAGCAGCCCTGTGCCTTCGCAGACCGCTTCCCCCCGAACGGCATTCACACACCATCATCGACCTGTCATTACAGGACCCAGAGGTGAGGTCCCAACACCCCACCCTCCTCAAACTGCACCACTCTTCTTCCCCCCCTAAAATCCCAGCCAGCAGGACCCCTGCTGTTCTTCAGATCCCTGTTCCTTAAACCCTACATTGGTCCCTTGTTAGATCAGATCGGAGGAACTTTTAAGTCAAAACCTGGGCGAGTTCTGTCCTGGAGAGGCACAGTCCTGCAGTTACACCCAGCACACCTGAACAATCTAGTTAAGGTCCGAGTGTTTCTAAAAAGTGTACGTTTTTCTAAGGGCTGTTTGCAGGATTTTGGCTCTACAGGACCAAAATTGCCCATTCCAGATTTAAACAAACTCTGTCAGCATTCACACTGAGAGGGATATTTTGGTTTTCAGTTAAAGTTGGAGTTCCTTTGAGCAGCAACAGGACTTTTGGAGTGAGTTTTTAAACTTACGAGTCTAAATAGACTTAGTTTTGTTTTCAGTAAAAGATGGAGATGCAACCAATTTGAGTGACATTTAACTTTATGTAACTGAGCAGCACCATGACTTGAATATGGAGTGAGATTTGATTTTTCTGAGGAACTTATGAGTCTATATTGACTGTCTGAAGGGGTGTTCACATTCTGATTTGACTCTGATTTGTAGTATCAGTGTATTCAGATATCATTTTTGTTTTAAAACAAAATTGTGATCAATTTGAGAAATGTTTATAAGCAGCAACACAACTTTAAATATAGAGCAAAACATAATTCACTTTTAATTGAGATTTGGATTCAGTTTCAAATCAGTTCTCAGGAATACATTAAAATGAGCCCCAAAATCCCTTTACTTTTCAATCAACTCAACAAAAAAAGTGCAAAATGTTGTATACATTTTGTCAGTGTGAACTGGATTAACGGTCAAATAAAAGTGAGGGACAGTTGTTGACAAATACATTAAGGACGTAAGCGCGGCCACTTTACGAGTTCACCCCTAAGTGTGTATCAGCTGCTTGATTTACATCCGTTTAATGTAAACACTTAACCGGATCTCTGAGTGTGACTTACACATGGCTTGGTTTTCCCCATGAACAAGGCTTTATCAGAGAGTCACCTGGATCAGGTTATCACGACCGTATTGTCACTGGCTGTGAATGCTTTTGTCATAGATAAGGACAGTTTTTAATCAAGCCAAACACTTGAGCGGCCCCATATGTCGTCTTCGCTTGGTTGTGAGTTACAGTGAGGGAAATAAACTGAATTTACAGCCTGTTGGCCGGTTCCATCGCATATTCAAATCACCTTTGAATGACCTCTTAGCAAAAATGAGGGTTTATACGTTTATTAATACGCTTTATTGAACACAGTACTGGGCAGAAGAGCCAGGATGAGTTGCTTTAAATATGTTGTAGTAGAAACCACAACTTAATTTGTGAGGCTATTAGTATTAAATCACGCTTGGAAGTGGTATCGCTGTCATGTGAATATTTTATGCCCACGTGTACAAAATGGATCGCGCTTTAATATGCATCGAGTAAGCGCCAAGGCTTGACGCCCCTTTAAGAGTACTTTCTAAAAGCTAAATCCATGAATGTTTGATTGATTTAGAAGTCTTTCGAGACGTTAGTCAAACCCGGTTTATGCGGTCAGGCGGGGCGGCCGGAAAACTTCTTTTCTAAAACCATTTAAGAATATTTAAAACTGCCTAAATCTGTCCTCCCTTTCAATTGAGCATGCGACTTCGTAACACTTGCTTTTCCCTCCTCTTCAATGTTATTTAAACTGGGTAAAGAAGAGACCTGTTGCCTATTGCATTAAAAAAACCTTTTATTATCACCTTGGTTATTATATTGATAATCCACCGTTCAATGAAAGTTGACAGCAATGGGCCGGCGGGGAAAAAGGAAAGGCTAAAAAAAAAAAGATCAGTGAACCAACACGATTTGCAAAGTGGAACTAATCCCAAGCCTTTTCTATTACGCGCGGGTGGCGGCACAATGGCAACAGAGGAGCCGCGCTCAACCAGCTGCTGGAGACTGCCTCCTTTTCAGCGCATCATTATCATTTCCATATTTGCTTTGGGAGGTATGTTTCTGCCGGACCCCCCTCAGACTAACTTTTAGGGCCACCCAGTGCCTCTGTGGCTGACCTGTGAAATTATGGAGGGCAAACAGGCACTTTTTTAGCAATTTGTTGTCCATATTTCAGCTTAAAGGTTGCGCCAGTTATTTGCAGTAATGTTTGTAATGTTCATACTTAAGGTTTAGTGACTACAAGCTCTATTTGCATCTCTTAGTTTGTTAGATTGTAACCGAGTGAAGAAATTTACAGTGGGATAATATCACGTTTAGCTTTATGGATACAATTTTAGACTTAGAAATAAAACATTTTTGAATTTGCGCACTTTAGATTTATGTTGTTTTGTTTGATTATTGTTATCTACGTTACTGTCAGTGTGTATTTGAATACTGGTGGCTGAACAAAATATGTAATCATAAAATCTTCATAATAAATATACAAATAAATAAAACATAAAACAAATTAATTAAACTCACTATGAATAAATAAAATTGGTTAAAGAACGCATTCATGAACATCAATAATAAAACAATAATAATAATACAACAATAATAATAATTTTTAAAAAATGTATGAAACAAATAAGAAATAAAACTTGTAATTAATAAATAAATAATAATAGGACTAATAATTACCAGGTATATATAAATGTATATTTGTTTTGAAACTATAGAAGTGTTTGTTTTAGGTAAAACTTCATCTCACCAATTCAGTTAGTCTGCATTTTTTTCAACAGCTGTTACTCATGGCTGGAGCTTGTGCAAATATTTAGTTTACACACAGGGTAACGTTTCAACTAGGTTTAATGGTGCAACACTCAAACATTTAGCCACTACTAAGCATAATCTGTGACTTAACTCACACCACAGGTTGTTTTTAACCATTTACGCCACACTTTCTTCACCACAGTCTTAAGCTCTGTGTTGATAAAGCACAACAAGGACTTGTTTCTAAGGATCAGACTCTTCTCCCAGCGCTCCCATGATCCTCTGTTTTCGCGCTCATGCTTATGTTCTGGTATTAGTCTCATCAGCGGCCCTATTCAACTCATGAAGCCTCTTTTTAGCACATCAGTGGGCTTTTTTTCACATATTCAGACACTGGAGACAAGCAGGCACTGCAGGTGAAAAGGGTAAAAGAAAATTAGCCAATCATTTTTCTCAATACTTTCCTTAGTTAGTTGATTACATTAAGAATTGCAAACATCATTGAAATCATGTTTTCTAACATCTTATATTAAGAAATGCAAAGTAAGCAATCTCTTACTTTCATACTCATTTCTAGCACAAAATCTGAAAAGTATCAATAATTGTTATTTATTTATTTATTTATTTATTTATTTATTTATTTATTTATTTATTTATATATTTTACACATTAAAATCAAAGACTTTTTCAGAGGGAATCATTTTATCACTAGCCAGAAAATAATATATTTTTGTAATACAGAATTAACTTAGGCACATTATGTATTAAAATATCCCTGTGAAAACCTTCAAACTTTGCAATTTGGCGTATGTAAAACGGCTGAAGTGAACATTGATGATTTAGTACAATAGGAAAAAACTTGTTTTGAAAAAAAAAAGCCTTTAAAAATAAGTACTGTAATTGAAATCTACAGACAAACTTATGAAGTGTGACGAAAGAAAGTGCAACAAAAGTGCATTTCATACTTGTTCTTTACATTAGACTGAAAAAACTCTTTCTGAAATTCCCAGAATCCCCAAAACACATGCAGTATTGACAGGTATGTGAAAAAGCCTGCTTTGTCTCGCCTTCAAAGCAATGGGGAAGGAAGAGTTGACGGCCTTGAAAGTGAATTATGTCTTCCAGCGGCTTTGACAACTCAAGACACGGTCAAACTTTGTTTACTTGCAATTTTCCGTCCAAATAACCACCATTAAATGAATAGGAACATGACATGGGAGCAGGCCATTTAAGTAATTGGCTATCGTTTCACAACACTTAGATTCTGTCAGCGAGTGAAGGGGAAAAAAGTGTTGTGTGTTATTTTTTTTTACACTGCACTAATTAACTAAGGCAATTTGCGTAATTGAGATGGTACGCTTCGCTATAGCTGACGTAAGCTGGTTACCAAACCTTTAAGACTGACTGATCTACGGGTTCGTTTTGGCTCTCCGTGATGATTTACAGGCCGAACAGGTAAACGTTTGCCCTCGTGAGGACAGGTGATTGACGACAGTTGAAAAACGGTTTAGTTTGGCGTGGGGAAACGTCACGAAATCGCTCCAGTCTCAACATGTTGCCTCCAGATAGATGCGGTGGTGATGCCAGTTGGATCCACTTCTTAGAAGAACAGAGCAGAAACCATATGCTGCTTGAGTGTTTCATTAAATCAGCTCTTGGATTGCGAAGAGCAACCCGTGAATTTCATGGAAAAGGCCGTTTAATGCCGTCGCTTTGGGCTGCTGGGTTGCCAGGTTCTGTTCTGGCACTGTTCGGGTGCTAATTTGTGCAGGTTTTTTTTGTCTTTTTATAAAAGTATTTTGTATATGCAGTAAGTTTTTAGTCAGGTTTTTTCATGAATTTTTGGTGTTTTATTCAGATTCTACTCTTCCCCTTCGGGAGGGGAACTTCAATGCTATGTGGAAAAATTCCACTATGGGGATTTCGTTCAGAAAGCCAATCATCTGAAAGAGTATGTAAACGGGCCAATGAAATGCCAATGAGTTGGCAGCTTCAGCTTGCGCAGCTGATGCTCGTTGCAATCAATTTGGCAATAAAAGCACAGCGATAGCAGAGCTGAGCATCCATTTTCGCTTCAGAGTCTTTCACGAAGCTTCTGAGAGAGTCATGAGGGTTCCTCCAGCTGTATTACACAGAGAGTGGGAACGAGAGCGGTCTCCCGGTCCAGAGTGTGTGACACGCAGCGGCAGACGGTCGAGCTGGGTTCTCCCTTGCCTGGCGTTCTTTGGGTCCGGTCCTCCAGAGCGGTTTGTATTGTTGCGATCCTAAAAGAGCAACACGGTCGTGCAGCACGTCTTTTTCAAGACGGCGCTCCGACTGTGCGTTTCTGGATGCGGTGGTTTCCTGTCCCCGGATGATGGGCACGAGCACTGCGTTTCATGTCTGGGGGTCCAGCATGCTAATGCGGTGCTCGCGGACAGTGCATGCCATCACTGCGGTGGCGTGTCTGTTGCGCAGTTAAGATCGCGGCTCGCTCTTGCAAAAGGGCCAACCACCCCAGTTGTCCCCCGCTCCGCGGTGGGCACTCGGGCAGATCTGAGGGTTACAGTGGGAGTAAATCCGCCGCCCTCGGGCCTGTGGACCTCTCGCTCCTCCACGCGCTCCATCCAAGCTTTGAGTGAGAGAAGCGCTCCATCCTCGGATGGCCGCCCTCTCACTTGATGACACCGAGGCTCAGACGTCCACCGCTGCATCGGAGGATGGGTTATCCTTGTCTGATGAAGGATGCGAACCCGCTCCCTCCCTCCGGGGTGGCGAGCGCGGCGTCGGATCTAGAAACAGACATGATAATCGCGCTTTCCTGGGCTGTTTCGGCCGTGGGCCTGGAGATGGTTTATCCCCCAGCCCCGCGGTCGGACCGACTAGATGGGTGTATGTGGAGGATTAAGGCCTCCCATCCCTTTCTTCCCGGACGTGCGCAGTGGGCTCACGCAGTTTTAGAGGGCATCTTTCTCTGCCCGATCTGCGTGCGCCTCCGCCCTCACCCTGCACGCTTGGGTATGTGCGCACGCGCTGACCCAGCTGCATGAGGGTGGTTCCGACCCAGGCTGGTTACCAGCCCCGCACCGCACCCGACTGAGCTCCACGGACCTCAAGTCTGCTGCGTGTGCCCTGGGAAGGACGATGGCCACATTAGTGGTCCAGGAGCGCCACCTTGGGCTAAACCTGGCAAAAGATATGCGCGGAGTCGACAAAGTTTGCTTTCTTGTCTCCCCCGTATCCCAGGCTGGCCTGTTCGGCGACACTGTCTGTGAATTCACCCAGGAATTCGAGGCGGTGAGAGAGCAGTCAGATGAGGTCTCCTATCGGCGGGTATGTATGACCGCTCGGCCCACCGAGCTTTCCACATCTACGGCTCCTCGCCGAGGGCACCTGCCTGCGAGTGCTGCCCCGCCCTGTCTGCGCCTCCGGCGAAGCAGCAGCGTTGAGCACCTCGTAAGTGGGCCGCCCGCCCCGTCCAGGGCGCCGTTAAGTCCGGTAAACGGATCACGAAGCGTCCCTGAGACGGGTCATCTGGAGAAGAGGGAAGTTGCTCTTTCCCCGGTGGAGGGCCGGGCTCAGTGAAAGAGCACTTTTTCCACTTCCTCGGATGTGACAGCTCGAACTCTGCCAGTCCGGGACGCTATGCCTTCTGGCTCGCAGAGTCGGTGCATCTCGCCAGCGGCTCACGAGCGGTGGGAGGACGGTCTCCTTTCTCCCACTCCTCCAGCCCCCCTCCCGGAGAATGGGAGCGAGCTGAGAGTGAATCTCTCGCCTCCAGCTCTTCCGCGGGACCCCAGCGCTTCCCGGATCAGCACTCCCACTCCGCGCTGCCCCACTGCAGGTACGTCATTGATTGTTGCGATGGGACCATTAGCGAGGGCGTTGCCTGCCTGGTTAGCGCGGGCCAGCCCTTCGCGGTGGCTCATACGCACAATCAGACTCGGCTATGCGATTCAGTTCGCGAAACGGCCTCCCAAGTTCACGGGTGTGTATTTTACCAGGGTCAGCCCCCTGTCCGCCCCTGTCTTGCGAGAGGAGATTGCTGTCCTCCTGGCGAAGGATGCAATAGAGCCGGCCCCTCCAGCCGAGATGGAGAGCGGGTTTTTCAGCCCGTACTTCATCGTGCCTAAAAAGAGCGGTGGGTCACGGCCAATCCTAGATCTGCGCGTTTTGAACCGCTGTCTTCAGAGACTCCCGTTCAAGATGCTCACGCAGAGGCGCATCCTCCGGTGCGTTCGTCCTCAGGATTGGTTTGCAGCAATAGACCTGAAGGACGCGTACTTTCATGTCTCCATTCTTCCACGTCACCGTCAGTTTCTGCGGTTTGCGTTCGAGGATCGAGCTTGGCAGTACAAGGTCCTCCCCTTCGGGCTCTCCTTGTCTCCGCGGGTCTTCACCAAGCTCGCGGAGGGTGCCCTAGCGCCCCTGCGGCTTGCGGGCATCCGCATACTCAACTATCTTGACGACTGGCTGATTTTAGCTCACTCGGGGGAGCAGTTGATTATGCACAGGGACAAGGTGCTCCGGCACCTCGACCTATTGGGGTTTCAGGTCAACCGAGAAAAGAGCAAACTCACCCCCATGCAGAGGATCTCTTTTCTCGGGTTGGAGCTGGACTCGGTCACCATGACAGCGCGCCTCTCCGGGGAGCGCGCTTGGCTAATGCTGAACTGTCTGAGGGAGTTCGACAGCAAAATAGTGGTCCTCCTGAAATCTTTTCAGAGGCTCCTGGGGCATATGGCATCCGCAGCCGCCGTCACGCCGCTCGGATTACTCTATATGAGACCACTTCAGCACTGGCTTCACGATCGAGTCCCCAGACACGCATGGCACGCGGGCACACACCGGGTGACTGTCACTGCGCTGTGTCGCCGCGCCCTCAGCCCTTGGAACGACCCCTCGTTTCTACAGGCAGATGTGCCTCTGGGACAGGCGTCCAGGCATGTTGTTGTCTCAACAGATGCCTCCAGCACGGGCTGGGGGGCCGTGTGTTGCGGGCATGCAGCAGATGGCCTGTGGGTAGGTATCCAGCTGCATTGGCACATCAATCGCCTAGAGCTGCTGGCAGTGTTTTTCGCTCTCCGCCGTTTTTCTCCGGTGCTGGAGCGCCAACACGTGCTGGTCAGGACGGATAGCACGGCGGCGGTAGCGTATATCAACCGTATGGGGGGTATCCGCTCTCGCCGCATGTCTCAGCTCGCCCGCCGTCTGCTCCTCTGGAGTCATCCGCGGCTGAATTCGCTGCGCGCCATTCACATTCCAGGCGAGCTCAACCGTGCAGCCGATGCGCTCTCACGGCAGCCTCTACGTCCAGGAGAATGGAGACTCCACCCCGAGACGGTCCAGCTGATATGGGCAAACTTCGGGGAGGCCCAGATTGATCTGTTTGCTTCCTCCGAGAACGCTCATTGCCAGTTGTTTTTTTCCCTGACCGAGGGCTCCCTCGGCACGGATGCACTGGCCCACAGCTGGCCTCAGGGCATGCGCAAGTATGCGTTTCCCCCAGTGAGCCTGCTCGCGCAGTTACTGTGCAAGGTCAGGGAGGACGAGGAGCAGGTCTTGCTAAGTTGCGCCTCTCTGGCCCAACCGGACCTGGATATCAGAACTCTCCCTCCTCGCGACGGCCCCCCCCTGGCAGATCCCTTTGAGAGAGGACCTACTCTCTCAGGGACAGGGCACCATCTGGCACCCTCGCCCAGATCTTTGGAATCTCCACGTGTGGTCCTTAGACGCGAGGAAGACTTAGGTAACCTACCGGCTTCGGTGGTTAATACCATCACTCAGGCTAGAGCCACCTCTACGAGGCGCGCCTACGCCCTGAAGTGGAGTCTATTCACTGAGTGGTGCGTCTCTTGCAGAGAAGACCCCCGAAACTGCCAGATCAGCGTTGTGCTTTCTTTTCTTCAGGAGAAGCTGGAGAGCAGGCTGTCGCCCTCCACACTGAAAGTTTACGTGGCCGCTATTCCGCTCATCATGATGCGATAGATGGCGGCTCCGTGGGAAGGCATAACCTCATCATCCGGTTCCTCAGAGGTGCTAGGCGATTAAATCCACCCCGCCCCCCTCTCATGCCCTCTTGGGATCTCGCCCTCGTTCTCACGAGTTTGCGCGGAGATCTATTCGAACCACTCGAATCAGTATCTTTAAGATTTCTGTCCCTGAAGACAGCTCTGCTGGTCGCGTTGGCATCGATCAAGAGGGTCGGGGACCTGGAGGCATTTTCGGTCAGTGACTCGTGCCTGGAATTCGGACCGGCTAACTCTCACGTTGTCCTGAGACCCCGGCCCGGCTATGTGCCCAAGGTTCCTACCACACCGTTTAAGGATCAGGTAGTGAGCCTGCAAGCGCTGCCCACGGAGGAGGCAGACCCAGCCCTTCATCTGCTGTGTCCAGTTCGCGCTTTGCGAATTTACGTGGAACGCACTCAGAGCTTTAGATCATCTGAGCAGCTCTTCGTCTGTTATGGTGGTCGGCAGAAGGGAAGTGCCGTATCAAAACAGAGGTTGGCCCACTGGATAGTGGATGCCATCTCCCTCGCTTACCAAAGCCAGGGCGAGCCGTGTCCCCCAGGGGTGCGAGCGCACTCCACAAGGAGCATTGCTTCCTCTTGGGCGCGTGCACGCGGTGCCTCTCTAACAGACATCTGTAGAGCTGCGGGCTGGGCGACACCTAACACATTTGCAAGATTCTACAATCTGCGAGTGGAGCCGGTTTCCTCAAGGGTATTAGGTAACCTTTGGTGATTGGGGAAACACTCGGTGAGGTGTTGTGACACGCTTGCTGCGCCATTCTCCTTAACACGGAGGTACGTGCGCCTTTTTTACTCTGTCAGTAAAGTTCCCCGCTTAGGTGAGCCCTGCAGAGATTCCTCCGAGGCCCCCAGCATCTGACTCAGCGGAGGAGTCAGACGCTGGCCCGTTACGTTGTAGGTCTGCCCGCTGGTCAGCCCGCGTTCTGGGTATAGGTGCCCGCTATGTGCGATCCCCGCTGGTGATCCCATATGCATATTTAACCACGATGCTGTCCCCCTTCTCAGGCAGGACCCGTGTCTTCCCTCACAGCTAACCATCTTATATTCATATGCGTACTCCCCTTTTCAGGGCTAGTCCTTATGTTTTCTTGCCACCAGTCTCCCCACTCGGGCAGCAGGTGGCCTCCGCAGCGTCCTCCCTATCGGGACTGCACGCTTTCCCAACGTACTGTCGTATCAATTCCTAGAAATTACTAGATGTCTTGCGACTCCCGAAAAATATATCTAAATCCGTGAATCTTCTGTTGAAGTGGGATAAGTAAGGGCCAGGGAACACGTTGGAAGACCGCGCCTCCGGTGATGCAGGTGCGCTCACGCTCTACTCAGCCTGACTAACCTCTCATCGGGGGCAAGGTAAGGTCCATTCATTGTGGCGTTTTCCATACATTTCCCCATAGTGGAATTTTTCCACATAGCATTGAAGTTCCCCTCCCGAAGGGGAACGCTCTGGTTACTAAAGTAACCCTCGTTCCCCGAGGGGGGGAACGGAAATGCTATGTTCCGTCGCCACAATGAATGCCCCTTAGCTGCTGGGGCGAAAGTCTCTTCAGCTCAAAAAGGATGCTCAGCTCTGCTATCGCTGTGCTTTTATTGCCAAATTGATTGCAACGAGCATCAGCTGCGCAAGCTGAAGCTGCCAACTCATTGGCATTTCATTGGCCCGTTTACATACTCTTTCAGATGATTGGCTTTCTGAACGAAATCCCCATAGTGGAATTTTTCCACATAGCATTTCCGTTCCCCCCCTCGGGGAACGAGGGTTACTTTAGTAACCAGAGCGTTTGTGTGTGTGTGTGTGTGTGTGTGCGTGTGCGTTTGTGTGTGTGTGTGTGTACAAAACTACTACCAACTATACGTTTTTTGTCTTGATTAGCAAAAACTGTAACAACACAACACCGACGAGAACTTAATTTTGGTAAATAATATAGTAAAATAAGAAAATATTTTTTTTTTATTCATTCAAATAAATAAAAAATGTTGAAGGTTTTTGGGCGCACATAACTTTTAGGTCCGGGTCTTGTTGCTTGATCCTAGCACATATCCATGTGTGTACATCCATTTTTGTGATATTTTGAAATATATGTTGCATAGATTTACATATTTATGTTTTTTTTTTAATCTTTGAAATCTAAACATGAACTTATTACGTATTTTAAATACATAACTTACATATATTGTGGTATCTCATATTTCTATATGCAGGAGCATGCAATCAGCTTTTACATTTGGTTCGATTGCCTGGCTCGCACCCCAGTTCGATTGAATTCTTACCAATTATGAGGAGGACATTTCTGATTTTGTAGTAACCTGGGAAATATAGTTATGAAATTTCAACAACATGAACTGATATGCAAAAAAAAACAAGTTATAATTTATATTAATGTTAAGTTATATAAACAATTATATTAAGTTATCCAACTTTCTTTCACAAACAACACTGCATCATGCATTGTCATTGTACCAGTTTTCATCTAGTTTTCATTAAATTTAATCTTACAAGCACTGTTCATTACTACTTGCTACATGGCCTAACTTTCAGTTTTTCATTGTACGGAGATGAAATGTATGTGTTTGTTTACATTTGCAAACTAAACCAGTGTGCGGCCCACTGCAGTCCTGCCTCTTCCCTGTGCAGGTTGTGTCTCAGCAGGTTCACTCATTGCCGCAGTGCCTCGTCCTGATCCAAAAGTTCACCTCCAACACTCAAACCCCAAAAACACACCTACACAAGAGCATAAGACCCAGAACACTGAAAAAAGGCAGGACAGAGTCGTACATTCCATTATTAGTGTAAATACAATGAGAGCAGTTTTTTTTTTAAGGCAGTCATTCAATTCTCCCCATAATAAAATGACATTTCCTCTTAAATACTTGGTTTTCAGTAAAAAAAAAAAAAGTAAAATCCTAATTAAAGTAATTATTCTAATATACACTGTAAAAGACACTTTGAATCGCATTATGTGACCTTGATCTTTCCTCCAACAGTTTGATGTTGAAAAGTTTGAAAAAATTACTTTTATTGCCATTTTATAATAGTTTGAAGTGATATATTATAAGTATTGATGTTGTAAACTATAGTACAACAAGCTGGTAATAAACTGCCAGTACTTTTTCTGTTATTTTACAGACTTCTCTCTATATTATACAATACAGTATATTGTTTCAAACTACTCATTCCTTATAAATAACTCAACATTTTTATTTATATAAAACAAATCCTACAAACTATAAGAATTTATTTAGTAGAAAACCTTTTTTGAACTGGTGTCCACATTTCAAAAGTAGTGAATCACATTTGCATGGCAGTTTTATTGTGCTATGGTTGGTTTATTGATATTGTAAATGAATTCATTTTATTTTTTCTGCACTTAATTAACTTTGATTAAAAAACTTATTTCCCCGTCAATAAAATAATTCATTTAAAAATTAAGAATTGTTAAAAAAAATTAATAAAAAGATATACATACTGATTAAAAAAAATATTTTGCACAGTTATAATTGTTGTATCATGAACCAACTGCAGCCAAATGAAATTGATTGACATGCACAGCTTTATTAAAACATACTTCTGACTGTTTGTGGTATTTTCTATACATATATGCCATTAAATAAATACAAATGTACTATATGTATTTATAGGGGGCTCACATCTTGAACCAATACTCTCACACATACTGTATCATCCCAAAACTTTACCTCCAACCCCCTAAAGCCCTAAAAACAGCCCATCATGAGGACATAAGACACAGAGCGACACCAAAAGAAGGGCAAGACTGAGTCGTCCATTCCATTATTACTGTAAATACAATGGCTACATGGCAGCCGCGGCGTCCAGAGTTTCCAGTCACCCTCCATTGACAGAGCCATAAATCACGGCCGGGGCTTAAGTGAATTACTGCAGCAGGGGGTTGTGCTTTTAACAATGTTTATGTAGTATCAGCTTACCATCTCTCCCGAAACAGAGCGAGAGATCCGAGAGAGTCTTATTAACTCGCCGGCGATACATCACAGCCTTAAAGACCCTCATCCCGCGCATTATACTAATAACCAATAACCGAATATTACCTCTATTAAGAGGCGGCTAATTAGATTGCGCCGGTTACAATTAAATACTTGATAAGGTTCGATCCATTAGAGGACTGTGGGAAAGGTGTGAGGGAGAGAGAAAAGACGTGCTTTATTAGTGGTCGTGATGGCGAATAAGGACGCGGCCAGTGAGGCTCGTGCGCTTTTTAGAGTGTTGTTGACTGAACAGCTGGTTGTTGTGCTTTGTTGCGAACAGGTGCGGTTATTGTGTGCCATTCTAGACCTTTGGAGTTAGAGTCGATGGTGTAGTTAATTTGTTGGGAACGACATAAAGAACAATGCGAGGGCTTGAAGGATGGACTGTGTAGCAATGCTTTGTGTTGTTGTTTTTTAGGCAGTTGCGTTAATGACATTATACTGGAGTAATTTCAGGATGAAAATGACAATTTTGATTTTGACCTTTTATTCAAAGTGCAATGACGTGATTTTTATTTGTAGAAATTTTTGCAATATATATATAGTTGAAGACAAACTATATATATATATTTGAAGACAATTCATTATTCTTTTTTTTTCCTTTTTCGAGATTACAGTACATATTATATTACTTGTTATTTTGCTAGATGCTTCTATTCAGTTTAAATTGTAATTTAAAGGGTTAATTAGGGTAACGAGGCAAGTTAGGGTAATTAGGCAAGTTATTAGACTGCAGTGGTTTGGTCTGTAGCCAATCGAAATAAAAAAAAAACATTCTTAAAAAAATGTTAACACAGCTTTTATTTCAGCCAAACTAAAGTAAATAAGGACTTTCTCCAGAAGACAAAATATTATAGGAAATACTGTGAAAATGTTCTGGCTCTGATAAACATAGCTTAGGAAATATTTGAAAAAATTATAAAAAAAAATTCCTTCAACTGTTTATGTTACTTTTTTAGTGCAATACAGTCAATCTAAAATTAAAATTTAGTCATGGATCCTTTTATAAGATCTTAGAATAAAGTCAATTCATATTTATAATGGTGTTTAATTTGAACCCATTTTCAAACTGGGCGCTGTTAAAGTATAACACTAATGGAATCAGTTCAATTTCTTTTAAAAAAATAGCGTTCTTGTCTCTTTTCATGGACTGCAATAATGCATTTCCATAGTTATTAACCTCATAACACTGTTTGTAATGCTACAAAAAAAAAAAAATTGTGCGAGGACTTTTTTGGAAAAAAGAACTAATAATTGTCGTTTTATAACTATACTTACAGTATACGCTGCTGTGTGAATGTTTCTAGCACAATCTCTCTTTTGTTACGTCATAATTCTGTAGTGATTTTGTTTCTATTTCAGCAAATGAGAACTTTTTTTTTGAGAATTCAGAAAATGTGCAAGGTTGATTATGAGCCTTTATGACATTCTGAGAAACTTGGAAAATTTCAATTTTCATCCTCAAAATACAAGTCAACTTTGTTCCAGTTGACCTCACTGACTTCACATTATAGAACCAAAACTATTTGAAACACTTTTGGTGCTACAAAAGAATGAATTTCTGTCAGCCACAACCTCATTTTACTTCAAATTAAACTAAGTAAAACATTTACCCTTCTTCAAGTGTCCCTTTGTGTTCACTTATGAGTGTGTGTGTGTGTGTGTGTGTGTGTGTGTGTGTGTGTGTGTGTGTG
>CAIGQQ010037719.1:9689593-9705115 GCA_903798035.1 Danio albolineatus | reverse complement strand
TTATGAGAACGAACATTTGCAGGAAAATGATTGGTTTATCATCTAAAGTAGTGTTTTGTAATATTTTATATTTATATATGTTATATTCAATAGCACACAGATAGTTTAGACTATTAATAAAAACACTAATAGTATATTGGTAATACAAAACACCACTTTTGATGATAAACCAATCTGTGGCCTGCTATTGGTCGTTCTCATAAGATTGACACATTGCCTCCGCACTCATCCAAGCACACGTCATCATTGAAGAGGGAGGTGCAGTTATTTTAATCCAAGATTTCAC
Organism: Danio albolineatus; assembly: GCA_903798035.1. NCBI lineage: Eukaryota > Metazoa > Chordata > Actinopteri > Cypriniformes > Danionidae > Danio > Danio albolineatus. Next base: position 9,704,829 of record CAIGQQ010037719.1, on the reverse strand, counting down.
AAAATAATCATGTGCACCAATAAATAATTCATAACAAACACTGCAGTGTTCAATAAAATTGGCCTTTAGATCACCCCCCACCCCCAATGCATTTCCTCTTCAAGCCAGAAGAGGGCAGAGTGCCAGACTGCCAAAAACAGACACACACGCACACACAAATTAATTACCCAAGATTGATTTCAGCTCCACACCCCAGAAAATCACCAGCTCCTCTTTCTGTCCTCTCGCACACAAATCTGGAGGAAATACGGAGCGAGCGCTTCCCTCACACCTGCGAACGCTCTAATAATAAACACCATGAATATGTTTATATCCCCCTCAGGTGTGCGCTGTTTGTTTGGGGTCGTCTAATGGACTGCCGCGCTCCGCTTTTTCCTCCTCTGGTCTGATGGCCAAATGTAAATAAATAATGTAGTAAATGTCTGCGGGGAGCTGTACGGCGTGGCTGGGCGGTTTGGGCTGGAGATGGCTTTTATAAGCACTGCTCTCCGGGCCTGGGCTGGTTTGCATTACATGAGGCTGAATTCCTCTGAGATGACACTCATCCTCAGGCACTTTAGCGCGGCCGCTGACTCAGCACTCCTCCACCTGATGAGATTACGCCTGCCATTGACAGCCAGTTAAAGGAGCAGGCCATGATTCTGTCGCTCCAGCTACTCTGATCGCTCCACTTTAATCTCTTACACGGTCATCGCTCGCTGCGGTCCACACAACTTTGATGCGTCTCGAAGGAGCCTGATGTAAAAATGTGTGCGTTCATTAGTTTTATATTGGCATATGTAGTGAAAGCTTGTATTGAATCTGTCGGTGTTGTTGCCTGCAGTTCAGTTATTGGCCACCGGTGGTGCTATTAACATGTTTCAGAATTTTGCGTATAGATTATTAAGTTATGTAGATGTTAGTTTCAGTTTGTTTATTTTAAGGATGTCTTTAAGCTAGTGCTTATCAAAAGGATGACAACATTCACATTTAGAAAATATAAAACTGAGATAAACGTATAAATCTAAATTACATACATAGTTTCTCATCAACTCTTCTGACCAATCAAATGCTCTCTAGTGCTTTTCATTTAATGTCTGAAAACGAAACGCTATTGGCTGTTTAGCTACACTATGTCCCTTCAGTTAAGATTACGTTAAACATTGAATAAAATTACAAATAAAAATGCCCATTTTGGTCTTCACAAGACTTTTAAGAAGAAAGTTGCGTAAAAGTAAAGATTGTGTCTCGTATTATATTGTAAAAAAAATGCTAGTGAGAAAAAATAAAATAAAATAAAAAACAATTATATTGTACAAAACTTTTGTGTGTACAAAGAATCAAGTTGTATTCACTGAGTCATGAATCAATCATTTAGTCCAGAATCACTTTTGAATGAATTATTTGTGAATTGGTTACTTAGACACGTTTGGTTAAACCTTTTTATTGATCTCCAGACTGAATTAAAAGACTAGTTTCAATATAAATGATTTGTTCACATTAAATATTTTGTGGGGAGAATCCACCAATTCAGGGGCGCCACGGTGGCGTAGTGAGTAGCACGTTCGCCTCACAGCAAGAAGGTCGCTGGTTCGAGCCTCGGCTGGGTCAGTTGGCATTTCTGTGTGGAGTTTGCATGTTCTCCCCGTGGTTGCGTGGGTTTCCTACGGGTGCTCCGGTTTCCCTCACAAGTCCAAAGATATGCGGTACAGGTGAATTGGGTTGGCTAAATTGTATGTAGTGTATGAGTGTGAATGAGAATGTGGATGTTTCCCAGAGATGGGTTGCGGCTGGAAGGGCATCCGCTGTGTAAAACAAATGCTGGATAAGTTGGCGGATCATTCTGCGGCGACCCCCAGATTAATAAAGGGACTGAGGCGACAAGAAAATGAATGAATGAATGAATCCACCAATTCACTAAAAAATACAATTTAAAAGAAGGATTTTTTCGCAAGTCATTGAGAACAATTTGGTGAACTGAATCAGTTGATTTGAATATAAAAATCAGTTTCAATAGAACGATTTGTAATTGAGGCATTTAGACTATTTTAGTGAACTGAATCATAAGATTCACTGAAAAATAATATTCAAAATTACTATTTATTTTCAATTTATACAGACAAGTTTAGTGAACTGAATCATTTGATTCACTGAAAAAATTATATTCAAAATTACTTTTAATTTTCAGGTTATTTAGACAAGTTTATTGAACTGAATGATTTAATTCACTGGAAAATATGAGATTTTAACAAATGATTTGTTCATGAGTCATTCAGACTTACTAGTTCATTTTGTTTTCAGTTAGTCATTTTAACTAGCTTAGTTACCTGAATCAGTTTATTAACTCAGAAGCAACTGAGAACTGAATCAACTGATTCACCTGAAAGATCTGATTTACAGTAATGATTTGTACATACGGTACATTATTTATAGTAGCTTTGTAAACTCCATCCAACTGATTCAATGAAAATAAATCTGATTGAAAAAACTTTGTTGCTTTCTCGCACAATGTTAGCATATAACTTCTCAAGACTGTAATATATCATGTGAATCACATTTATGGTTCATTCTATAGGGTCGATAGCCTCAGTATAATTCATTGTTCATTACAGATATTAGAATTGTCTTTTACATAGCACAAAATAAGTCCTAAAGGTTTGAATGAAGCCGAATTTCAGAGTGAACTACACCTTTAACTGAGTTTCAGTCCGTCTGTAAGTCTATTAACCGTTACCGTTGCATTTCATTTCCTCTCTCCTTCCTCTTGTCTCTCTGAAGTGTATTCGTGTGTATTATGTCTATAGCAGATGTGCTGCTGTGTGTGTTTGCTGTGTGTTATTTGCATGAGTTTTTCCCCCTCCGCCTTTCTCCTTTCACTACATTAATACAGCTTTCACCTTGAAGGCTTTCAAACGGGACACTAAGGCTATTGATGGGTTGACTACAGCTATCTATCCGTCAATTACAACCGCTGACGTACGGCCTTTAAAATCAACTCCACCTGCATCTAGAGAAATCCCATTCACTTTAGCCAATAAGCAGATATGGTCGGTGTTTTGGTGTTAAATAATTAACTAAATACAAGTATTTAATAATAATTTATAATAATTGAGCTAAATAATTAACTTAATCATTATTTTATAATGTATTATACATATTATATTTTATAAAAATATAAAAAAATTATATTTATATATATAATGTAATAATTTTGCCAAAGTTTTAAATAAAAAGTGAAATATATATTTACAAATGAATAATACACATATATAATAAACATAAATTCTAATTTAAATATCAAAAATGTAATTGAAATGTACATATATAAATAAATATGTAAAATAATATAATTCCATTTACATTTTATATTGAAAATGTTATTTAATATAATATTTAATTTAATTACATTTATTTACTGTTTTAAAAGGTATAAACATTTATTATGTTTGAAATATTCCTAATATAAATATTAAAATATATTTTCATTTTGGTTAAATGTAAAATATAATTATAACCAAATTGGCCATTTAAATTCTCAAAAGTTGCATTAAAAGACCTTAATTTTATGAAGATTGTATTCTCAAAAAAAGTGTGAATTAAATACTGTAAATGTATTCAGGGTGTTTTTTTTAATTCCTTTAAAAAATTGTTTTTTCTAAATTAATGATTCATATAGTTCTAAAATGAATCTTTAAAAGGCCAGGTTCAAAAGCTCAAAATCCCACAATAACAATCCTTTACAAGGCAAATGCTAACCACACAGCTAATGCTAACCGCAGGCCAGGACGTCATTGTAGTTGTATGGAAATGACTTAATCTAGTACAAATCCTTCCTGCCAGAACGAAACACAAATACACCAATGTTGACTTTGTGGGCGACTTCATCCAAACCAAACCTTCAGGAAAATGACATTTCCTCTTAAAGGGACAGTTCACCCAAAAAATGGAAGATCTGCACGTTACTCACCCTCAGGCCATTCAAGATTTTCTTGAGTAGAACATTGAAGGAGATTAACATAAACCAACAGCTCACAGTCAACAGCTACTGGCACTTTTAGAGTCCAAAAAAACATACAGGCAACAAAAAAAATGAATACACAAAAATTATGACAGTAAATTGAGGTGTTAGAATGATCAATCTGTGCAAGAGTAGTTTTTTGAATATTTTAGACTCGGTGTTTGCTGCTTTTTTCCTTTCTTAAAGTATGATATTATTAATTTAATAGTGATAACAGTGAAAATTAATTATAGTTGCAAATTGCATTCTTTTATTATTGTAAGTTGTCAAATCAGTGTTTTGTCAAATCGGTGTTTAGTAATGTAATATACCATTTACATAAATTGCAAAGAAAAAGTTTTTGAATCATCTATATTGGTATATGGGTGTTTTCCTGTACTGGGTTGCAGCTGGAAGGGCATCAACTGTGTAAATATATGCTGGATACGTTGGCGGTTCATTCCACTGTGGTGAACCATACGAATAAAAGGACTAAGTCGAAAGAAAGTGAATGAATACATAATTTTAATTTATATTATTTATATTTTGTAAATTATTTTACTGTTAATTAAATATTTATAATGATAATGAAAACAGGTTATAAATTCTGTGAAACATTAAACATTCCTGTGCTTTCCACTTTAAAAGTCAAAATATCTCCATTTGTACTTGATTCTTTTCTTCTAATCGAGCTGCATTTGTAGCTGCGAACATGCGAGTGTAATTTCACCCTGGTTGTCCTCCGTCAGTCTGGATCAGTCTGTGCTGGTATCTGCAGACTAAATCATATCCGTCAGCACACAGAAACACAAACCAGTGTCCGCAGAGTGACGGAGAATCTCGCGCGTCTCCTGAAGTCTCCTCAGGACAGAGAGAGAGAAAGTTTGAGCACGGTCGAGCTCATAGACAAAGACACGAGGAAGAGCTGCACTGCAGCCGAGCGCACAAACTCCACAGTCAGCAACTTCTATTGATTAAAAACTAACCTTGCCGTCTCTGCGCTGCGCTCGCGGTGAGCTGGAGAATTTCAACGAGCCGTCCACATTTCCAAACTCACAAATCACATCATTCGCCTTCACTACATCACTGGTCAAGCTTCATGTTGTACATGTAATGCACATTATATATATATATATATATATATAAACGTATATAGAATAAACCTATATAAAATTTCTAAAATGAATTACATATGTAGATAAAAATATGTACTATTTTTACATGCTTGTTGTGTCAGCATTATTAAGTATAATATTAATACATTTTATGATAATGTACAAAAACAAAAATCATCACAAATTATTTAGGAAGTCTTTTTTTGTCATTTTAAATGAAAAAAAGTCAAAATACATATTTAACATGAAATTATTACAAAATGTTTGCATGTACTTTTAAAGATATCAAATAAACTCTTAAATAATATTAGGATATTAAAATGTATATGAATATTTTATGCACAAGAAATAAAAATATTTCTACTTAGTGTAGTCTGCTAAATTATATATATATAGTGTAGTCTGCTTATTATATATATATATAAATATATTTATATATAGATATATATATTTAATTATATATATATATAATTATATAAATATATAATAAACATTTTAATAATGTTTTATATTGTTACAGATTTTACATGCAAATAGTTTTTTTATGTACATACTTTTATATAAAAATTATGTTATTCAAAAAAAGCAGACAGTGAGTGTTACAACAGTGAGCAGCTTATTTTTTTGCAATTATCTGGCCGTCCCTGAGTGCTTTACTCTGATTGGCTGAAAGATTCCCCAACCTTAATTAATCATGACTTCTGATTGGTGGACATATGCAATGACCCGAGCAGTGGGCGGAGCATGAGAATCACAGCACGCGACGACTCCCCTCTCATGTTTATTCACAGCCGGAGCTAAAGAGTAGAAAAGAGTCCGAAAGAGTGGCGAGGCCCCTTGTCTTGCTAATGATAGTCACGTATGCGGCCGTCTGGTTGTCCCTCGCAACCAGACATGATGTAACAGCAGGATGAAGTTGGACTCGGTGGGAGGAGGGAAGCTGAAAGGGGAGGAGAGCAGAAAGAGCGAACCACACTTGCTGGAAAACCTGAACAATGGAGCTCCGCAATCAATAAGGCCATTTCACTGAGGGATTACAGAGCAAACTTGTTCACAGACGCTTCTCTGCAGCTCCCTGTGACGGGGAGTGAAGCTGTGAAGGCATTCAGAGAGTCAAACTGCATCTTAACTTCTGAGACACCAGAAAACAATGAGCATTATCTGCATGAAGTCGTAATGGAGATGCTGGCGTTCAGGGTTAAAAACACTGCACTAAAGGTTTATCATCATGCGCAACTCATTTTTCTTGTATTCACAATGGAGACTTGAAATCATCCATTGTAAATTATGAAAAGTGGTCTATATGTGTCAGTTACTGTAAAAGGGAGGGCTTGGAAAATGTTTTGATGAATAAAAACAAAATGAATTAATACACCATGGGGAATCTTCGACAGTACAAAATCAAATTCTGCTTCAACACACTCACCTGTTGGTTTCAAACAAGACTGAAGGACTCAATTATGGCCCGTTTCCACTGAGTGGTACTGTACGGTACTGTACGGTTCGGTACGGGTCACCTTTATCAGGCTTGCGTTTCCACTGCAAAAGGGTACTCTTTTGGTGGGCGTGGTGTACGACAGAAAGTTTGTCGACGTCATTTTCGCTTGAGGAAATGTCTACAGTAAAGCTTTATGGGTCGTTCAAAAATCATACAAATAGCACTTCTCACAAAACAGATGCTTTATTATACACAAAAACACTGGTGTAAAAATGTCATTACTGACTGAACATGATCTGATTATAACTGCAGATCATTGATGCGAAATAGCCTACGGTCTGCGATTATATCAAATAAATAAATAAATGCAGCATATATGAACACATACAGCCCCACACAGTCTCCGATGTTACCAAATTACAGAAAAACTAGACACAGCAGACATGTATGCCTTATTTAGGTTCAAAAACAATACGAAATAGAGCCCCGTCTGTGCAAACCTCTCATCTGTGTCTTTTATCTTCACTAGTACATGTAGCCTCGCCGTCATTATTCTCTCGTTAGAGAGAGTAACTCCGTCATTCCCAGTTTATAATAGTCCAGGTTAAGAACTTTGTTATTTCAAACATTGACGCGCACGCGATCGCAAGCAACAAAGCGAAAGCACTTGCCCTCGCGCTTATGGGCTCGTAACCCATATACTCTGTCCAGAGTTGCGGTCCTTTGACACCTGTGGCCTAGAAAACAGCAACTTTTCAATTTACATTGGTCTTAATACAAGGCAAGGCAAGTTTATTTATATAGCACATTTCATACACAGTGGCAGTTCAAAGTGCTTTACATAAACAGAAATAAAATTGAAGTATAAGAAAATAAAAACAAATAATAAAAAAAGGATAAAAACAGAATCAAATGTGTTAAAACAAGTTATAAAAGAATGAAAAAGAAAAGAAAAACACAATAGTGTGATCTGTCGGACGTAGCACAGTGCTTATTCAGTAAAGGCACAGCTAAACAGATGTGTTTCAGTCTTGATTTGAAAGTGCCTAATGTCGGAGCACATCTGATCATTTCTGAAAGCTGATTCCAGCAGCGAGGGATAATCCACAATGTAACTACAGAAGAGTTGAGCTTTAGAGTAGAAAATAATCAAAAATCTTTGGTCTTTTTTTGAGATTCTAATGGTCTAATCTGATTCAGTGATCTATGCTAAACTAGGCTAAAAGTGCTCCAGATGTGGAAATCATCTGAATCGATTAAAAAACTGTAAAAGTCCAGAAGAGTCGTAAAATGAGCCTGGTTTCAAAGAAGTTGATTGTGAACTGATTATGAACACTCTTATTTCACTGACCTCATTTCCTTTGTTAACCTCAGCGATGTTGTCTTGTTCTATTGCAGTGGTACCTGGGCTAAAGACTCCCGAACACGGACACACGGCCGCTCCGAGGTCACTCGACCACCCCCTCTGTCTCCCCTGAGTACGACCCGCAAACATGTACACCAGTCTGAACAGAGAGAAGCCACTTGCTGCCCCGTACCGGACAGACCCACAGCATGGCTCCAGCCGAACAACCCCGCCAAGCCCTGGAACAAGAGGAACCGCTTACACCCACTTACTATATATCTATATAGTCCAGATGTATTCTTCCATATGTATGGTTTACATGCCTATATTCATATATAGTAGCTGTCCAGCTCTTCTGAGGGTGGAGCTCAGAAAAAAAACGAAGAGCTTATTTTTTATTTTTTTTATTTTTTTTTTGTTTGTTTTGGAAACGTGCACGTTTTATTTTTATTTCCGTTTGTTTTTGTTTTTTATGGTTCACCCTCACAGATAGACGAGGAAAAAACGTAACATGACGCAATCAAAGAGCTTCCCGCTTCTGTGCCTGTGGTGTTAAAAAGAGAGGCGTTTCGAGATCAAAAACGCAGTCAACGGCCAAGGGTCGCGAACCCACAACCATCTGGAGGTCGGAGCTCTGCCTTTCAATCACTCGTGTTTCGACGCTGTTGGAGGTTTCGCCTGGGTCAGATTTACCACCAGCTAAAAAAAAAACTAAACTAAAACAAATGTGTATTGCGTCTTCTGGACCATTTGCTTCCCTTCCACCGCCATCATCACCACCACCGCCATCAAGGACACAACCCCATTTTTATCTGTTGTTTTTGTCATTTTTTGGGGCAGGCGATGAAGAAGTCATGAACGGTGATGTTTGATATCAGGTCATTTTACAGGAGATCTCCCCACTTGGAGGCATGTTCATATTTTGTGTTTTTCTTACAAAAAAACGAGAAAAAAAAGAGAGAAAGTCATAGTGATTGTTTCTACTAAACCCCAGCCGGAAGGTCTGTGGCACGCCAAGGGCCGAGTGAAGGTTCGATCTTCCATAAACTTCAAGGGAAGGTTAACCGTGAATACTGAATTGAGGAAAGTGCAATTTTGTTGGGTAGATGTTGGATTGTTAAATATCTTTGTAAGATAGATCGTTGAAGCGATTTGTTGAAAAGTATATATATATAAATATATATATTTTTCTTCCTAGTCCGTTCACACCTCCAGGACTCTAAAATATCGGGGTACAAAAAAATAACAACAACAACATGTAAAGAGAAAAATAGAACAAATAGCCTTGTGAGAAATAAGGGGAGCTGTAATTGTTTTTTTTAAATGTGTTTGTTTTGTTTGTTTGTTTGCTCATCTTTTGTTAGCATTGTAGAACAAATAATCCCTTTAAGAAATATCGCCGTCAACTTTCTAGTTAGTTTCCGAAACGCTACAGCAGTTTTGAATTACTGTACGCAAAATAAATTGCAGTTTGGATGTAAGGAAAACATAAAAATCGCCTGACTGAAGGGATAATTTGGCTAAAATATACAATTTGCTTCTTTCTTTTTAACAAGTCAAAGTAGATTTTTAGCTGAAACTTTGGTCCTTTGTGATTCATAAAATGCAAGCTACTTTTACAGTAGTAAAAGCATAATTTTTTATGCTTTTTACTCCTGATGATACATTATAAAGTAAAACAGAATACTTATAACGTGAAACTGAAAATAACTTTGCTTCATAAAACCTTTTTTTAACTCTAAAAGTACCAGCATTCATTAGCTCTGTTTGCATTCAAATATGTTAAGTAGCCCAGCAGACACACAACGTCATAAGACGTTAATATTAGATTAGATTTAGGTCGCCAGCATCCAAGGACATTGTTATTTTGACGTCAAATAACCACGTCGTTGATATTTAGTTGATTTTAGGTTGTGTTGGAAAGTGATAAAAGCCCAGCATCGAGCCAACATCTTAAACCCACGTCATATTGACATCAAATACTGACATTTATTCGTCAAGCAGGGCAACCAAAATCCAATATCTGATAGACGTCATATTGATAACGTACACAAAACGTGAAGCTGTAACATCAATAGACGTTCATATTTTGTTGTTTTTAGGTTACGTTGTAAAGTAACCAAAATGAAACGTCTGTCCGATGTTAGACATTGGTGTTGGGTTCTGACGTCAACCTGATTTTCATTTCCAAACAAAATGCAGCACCCACGATGTTGGGGTACAACGTCAATCTGACGTCATGTAGACGTCCTGTGCCTGCTGGGAGACTTGTGTGCAAAACTGGAATATCATATAAAACATTTGCGGAAAAGCACCGAACAAAGTTCACTAAATGTGTCTCCATTGTAGTTTATGCTCATTTTTTCTTTTCTTTTTTTTGTGCATTTTCAAAATGTATGGACATCTTGGTGTTTCCATTAAGCATTTTTTATGTGGTATTCCAGAATCACGTAAAAATGGGTGGAAACAAACTCCAATTTTAGCTAAAAATCTTTTTTAATGTTCTACTGAAGGAAAAAATCTATTTTCAGTCAAACTATCCCTTTAAATTTGTCCGAATGTGAACTCAACAAGCGACTATCGAACTAACTTCCTTGCCAACACTTTTGAAAACTGTTGCGCAAAAAAATGTGAAGATCCAAAAGCTTCCCTTGCATGCAATTTCCGTTCTTTTTTGAGTTCGTTTTTCTTTCGTTTCCTGTATGAAACATATATATAAATATCTATATATATATATACGCTTACAGTCTCATCCACCGTCGATCAAAGCTCAGTAAAGTTACAGAAAATAAAAAAGAAATAATAATCTGCATGTTCTAGTGTTAGTGGCAAATTTTTACATAGATTACGTAGAGTTTAAAGTAGTGTGGAAATATTGTAATCCCAACATCGGGCACTTGCCGATCAAGTATTTGTTTGGTCCCTTTAAAAAAAGGGTGTTTTTACTGCTGTTCTCACAATCAACCAGCTAAACATCTCTCTGACTCTTCTTAGCTTGTCGTCATTTCTATTCTGACGTCTCCCTTCCTCCTTTATTCCCAACAGAACAATCATTTTCATGCAACGTACGCACTTCATCGTCCCTGCACGAACAATTCCACATCGATGTGCCTTGAGCGATGGTCTAGTTTGGAATTATTGCACAAGCTGCAATGTGGAGACTATTTTTTTACCTTTTCACCCTTTCGCGTGTTGTGGTAACTTGGAGAGAGTGAAATTACTAATGATAATACGCAGTATTACTCTCCATTTGACTACCAGTGGTCGTCGAGCGCTTGGAAAATCCCATCGTTTACACTTCAATCAGTCGAAAGTCAATCAAAAGTGTTTTTTTTTCTCTCTGATTTAACACTAGTGTCATTGATATTTATGGATGTTTTGCAATTTCTAAATGACGACTACTTCTCTTTTTTTTTCAGTCTTCCTGTGTTGTTTTCTTTTTCGTTCCCACAGATGAATAACGAGGAAAAGATTAATATGCAATACCTGCTTGCACTCATGTAGTCATTTTTTATTTTTGTCGTGTTTTCATTTTTACCACCCACCAAAGTGAGCACTTGACAGGTCAAGTGGCTGAGCGTCAGTGTTTTTCATGCCCATGACACGAGAAAACGCCATTGATCAGCCTCACTTGGGTTTCACGCAATTTGTTTTTCGGTCATAATCGAGCCTTAAAAACGAGGAAACTTGTTTTCCATCACAAACACGCAAGAGCGAACACGTCCAGGATTTGAAAAAGCCCAGTTTTTTTAATGTACATTTTTTGGTGTTATTTTCTATCGCGTATATATTTGGGAAATAGTTTTTCCCGGACATCTGATGTGATGATGATTTAGTAGTTAAACTTGTGTGGGTTTTCTTTTTTTTAGCGTGATTTATTACTTTTTTTGGTCATTGTTCTTGCCTACCCTTTTAGAAATGAGTTGGGCATTACTTTCTTAATCGTCTGCACTAAATATATATATTAAAAAAATGATTAAAAAATCAACAAAAAAAAAAAAGCTTCCAGGGCTTAAAAGAGCGAAGGGAAACACGATTGCACGATATTTTTTTGTCACGAAAACCTTGTTTGGAGCAGCCTGGCATCTAATCAGCGAGATTGGCTGTGCGTGTGTAAGATAATGACAAAATTGCACCCTTTTTAAAGAAAGAAAAAACCGAGAAAAAGAATTTCAAGCAATAGTTTGGGCAGTCTGTTTTGTTCTCGTGTTGTGTGTGTAATTTAGTTTTTTGGTACAAGACGCGCGGGAGAGGCGAACAAAGTGAATCGATTAGATATGAGATTTAGGGCGGACGCACCTGAGTATGGGAGATTTGATGTTTGTATATTGTATAGTTTTATTAATTACACTGATTTTAAAGCTGCCCTATTTTATAATGCAGGACTTTTGTAACATTGATTAAATGAGGAAAAAACTAGTGTTGTGAATTTTTCTGATTGTTTGTATTAAGGCCACATAAATAGAACTGGTTTTGTTTGTCCTCTGGGGAACTGGATTTAAGTTGAAAACTTCCTGTTTCCTCTTTATTTTTTTGTTTTATTCTTTTTGCTTTCCTTTTTTTTTTGTATGTATTTAAGGACTTATTCTTCTTTCGATGGTATAGAAGTACTCCTATGCTTGAAAAGTGTAGGATGCCGAGGTGAAAACCCCATTGTAAATGGATGTTACAAGTATGCTGTATGTTTTGAAGGTTATTTGTTGCATCAGTGTTGATGAAGCTAAATCTAGATACTTCTGAGGATGTTGGTAAGAAGAGAGCGTTTTTATGCATTTTAAAATTAGTTTTAGGCAGAAGACAATGACATAGACAGCCAAAGGATGCCCCTATTATAAATGCATCTAGGCATCTTTTTGTGTTCACCATTCCATGCAGGAAAATAAACCGCTTGATATGCAACATGATTCTTTTTTCTTTTCAACTTCTTCATCTTTCTTCCACCACCCACACACACAGAGACACTGGAGAGACGTTAAATGACAGGAAGGTTGCTCCTGATCGCCCCATTTTACATTTCATGAAAAAGCAAGGCTCTAGGGTCCAATCGCAAAGCATAACTCACAGGAACAAGTGGGTTTGAGACACTAAAAAGACCAACGGTTAGTTCGATTTTTCCAATTTACCGTCTACACGGTTTAAACCAGGGGTGCCCAAACTCTGTCCCGGAGGGCCGGTGTCTCACAAAGTTTAGTTCCAATCCCAATTAGACACACCTGGGCTAGCTAATCAAGCTCTTATCAGGCTTTCTAGAAAGATCCTCGCGGGTGTGTTGAGGCAAGTTGAAGCTAAAATCTGCAGGACACCGGCCCTCCAGGACAGAGTTTGGACACCCCTGCTTTAAATAAACATAATATTACAGATTGGGGTATGTTCGGAAGTCATTTGGGGATTTTGCATTGCATTATGGGGCATTTACACCACATTGTTTCAAATGAAATCGAATTAACTTTAACGTGTTTTTCCCATTAATTACACGACAACACCTTTTAGGGGTCTGAATTTTTTTCCTAACCGCCGTCTACGTTTTTGGTTGTTTTCGTGGATCATTGTGATTGTTTTGAAAACGTTGGCATTTATACACTTAAATATACATGATAAATGGTCCTATTTTTGTTACGCAGACTTTTAAATGATATTCATGATAGTATCTGACTATAGTTGAACTCTTTTCATTTTTAGTCCATTGTTTTCATGTAAATGTACCATTTTTCAACGCCACTATGTCTCAAATTATATCATGCAGTTCATGATGTGAAAATCTAGTCTGAACAAAATGTTCCTCAATCATTGGTCCTACATTAGCATCTTCATTTTGAAATTTTATGAGTTTCATAGTCCTGAAACAGGGTTAAATAAAGGCCCCGCAGGCCTTTACCATTTTTTATGTCCCCGTTTTTGTGGGCCTTGTTGATCTATCGCTAGCATTTCTTCAAAGCAGGAACTAAGAATTGGCTGGTTTAAGGCAGAAACATGGCTATATATCAGGGTAAATATTCAATCATGAGACATTACGAAGTGTAAAAAGCCAAAAAGCGCAACAGCTAAATCAAGCATATGTCCATTTTCACTGCTCTAGAAGATTTGACTACAGGTAGACCATGCCATTTTTCGTTATGCTAACATTCTAGCATCAGCAAGACCTCAAATAACAGCCCAGAATAATATTAAACATGGGTAAACATATTGTCATCTTCATCATCTAACTCCATCAGCGGCAGGTGGCTTAACTGCACCGAGCGGTTTCTTTACAAGGTGCTAAATCTTGCTGAAAACGGAGGCTAACCTGAAACGAGCCTGCTTTCTGATAGCATAGCAGCGTAATCCGCATGAAAACTATGCACTGACGACACGCTAACCTAATCGGAGTCTGGTACTTGCACCTTTGCCTTCCTCTTTTTTTAAAGAACTTGTATCGGAATCGACAAGAGTAATGAAAACTAAACGCAAACCAGCATTTTACCTGATGTATTTACGAAGATCTAATGTAGTGCCTGTGAAAAAAAAACTGTATTATATCTCGCTCTGAATATCGAAACCAGTTAACAGTTTGTAATCCGTTCGGTTTCCTCAACACCACTAGCCTTTTCTGAGTATAGCTATTCAGTAACCACACACTATAAACTGCATGCGCCTCCATAACCAGCTGATATAAACATGACTAGCTAGCCCTGTTACCAATCCTCCAAGAATCTCCAGTCCATTTATTGTAGTGTTACCGCATAACCAAATCATTGATAAGTGCTTTACATCCACAAAAATACAGGGGTTTTGATCCATGTTCTGCTGTAGCCCTCGGTATATCCATTATTTCCAACAACAATCGTGAAGGTTTGGCTTTTGTGTTGTCAAATTGATTCATTTAGTCATTTGTTTGGTTTACAAAAGAATCGTTTTCTGCCAATTGGACCAAGTTGAGCTGTGTGCTTGATTCACTAAGAGGTGACTTGTTTATCAAATTCATTTGCGATTCAGAGTTTTTGATTCATTCAATCATTTGATAATCAAACTATAATATTAGTGATTGATATGATTCTCTGAACAGAACTATTTGAGTGATAACGGAAGGGACAGGAGCGATGTTGAGTTGTGTATTTGATTCACTAAGAGGTTGACTCGTTTATCAAATTCATTTGAGAATCAGAGTTTTTGAATCATTTGAGAATCAAACTTGAATATTAGTGATTGATATGATTCTTTGAACAGAACTATTTGAGCAATAATGGAAGGAACAGGGCCGATGTCGAGCTGTGTGTTTGATTCACTTACTAAGAGGTGACTCGTTTATCAAATTCATTTGAGATTCAGAGTTTCTGATTCATTTAATCATTTGAGAATCAAACTACAATACTGGTGATTCATATG
>CAIGQQ010037719.1:9662764-9673525 GCA_903798035.1 Danio albolineatus | reverse complement strand
TGTGTGTGTGTGTGTGTGTGTGTGTGTGTGTGTGTGTGTGTGTGTGTAAGAGAGAGTGTTTGTGTATGTGTGGATATCCTAACAACAAGATTAAACGCCTAACATCGCAGACAGTCGCTCAAAGCAGTTTAGAATTTAATGTTTAGAGATGGCGTGACCAAAGTCCATGTAAGAAGTCTAGCCTACACTGTTAAAAATTGTCCCGTTAAAAAACAGCAAGTAACTGGCAGCACGGTTGCCAGCAAGTTACTGTTAAATTAACAGCATCTAGCTGTTGCTCTGTAAATTAACAGTAAAGTGCTGGCAGCTGCAGTTGCCAGCAATATACTGTATTTTTTACAGTATGTTGCTGTAAAAATACATGGACTACATTGATACAATACTCAAGTAAACTTTTACTGAAAGCAACTGCCTCAAATTGGACAACTGTTTTATGCGTTTAATAAGTAATGTGCTATATATGCTTATAAGCATATTTACAATGATAGCGTATTTTAGTTCATTAGAAAAGTTTTGTTTAACCCAAATGTTTTAAATTTCACAGCAACACACATAAAGCTGGAATTAATACAGAGAGATTTTAACTGCATCAGCAACTAAACAGTCACATGCAGAATAACATCAGTAACTCGTTGTTTATCTTTGACTCAAACACTGGCTCTACTCTCCTCCACAATGGTGACACGCAGAAGAAATTTGCTTCAGGTTTTACAGTAAAATACTGTTTTTTCCTTGATTTAACAGGAAACTACTGGCAGCTAAGTTGCCAGCAATCTGCTGTTTTTTTACAGTCTACCTCCGTAATTTAAATTAACATTATATTACTGTTAAAATACATTTTTACACCATGTTTTTACCTCTCACACCCTTAACCCTTTAAACCCCAGAGCAAATACATCAGTTTTAATTGAACACTTCCAAGTGTCCACACTACTGAGTGTTCAAGAAACATGGAGCACAGCTGAAGTAAATTAATTAATTAAATGACTAATTAAATGATAATTGAGGATTAGTGATGAACGAATGAAGAAATACCAAAGGTAAAAATCAAGAACAGAACATAAAGTAACAAAAAACTACAACTTCAGTCACAGCTTTGAAATGAAATAACCTGAAGGTCAACAAATGATTAAATTATTAAAATTATCAGCAGGGGATTAAACAACTCTACAAACAGCATCACCAGCTACACTTATTGATGAAACATTTATTTTTGTATAACATCTAATAAAGTTCTTCTTGAGAAAGCTTAACATTTTAAGTCACCATCATGGAGAATAGAGTTGGCTTAAGTTGGGCTCTTAGCCCTCACATCTTTCACATTGATTTCTTTTGGCTGCTGCACTTGTTAAGAACTTTATTCAAAAAGCTCTTTTTACATGGCAAGTAAGCTTAAAGAATCAAATAAAATTTGATGGTGTTAATATTGATTTTTGTGGGGCAGAGTCTGTTCTAATTTAATATACTGTATCATTTACTGCTCTTGTCCAATGTTCAATGTAGTGTTAAATGTAACTTAACATGCCTTTATGTGGCAGTTTATTCTGGAAGTTTTAAAGAACAGCTTGGACTAAAACACTTTGCTCTCTGGTGTGCTTTGCACTCAAAGAGACATCAATAATCAACGTATGAACCTCAACAATGGTAACAAAGTAACAAAATTAACAGTTTAACTTACAAACATCACAAACTGGCTACTAACAGGCTACTGAAAGTCTAAACACAAACAACAACAGAATCAAATGCAAATTAAGAAAACTGTGAGACCATTTTGCTACATAATTTATTCATGCCGCAATGCATGCTGGGATTTTTGTACACTGCCACACCCAGCATGCATTGCGACATGAAACATTTTAATTGTTACCACTGTTGAGGCACAAGGTCTGATTCATGAGGTCTGGGTGTGTCTTTTTCTAAACTGAACTGTTTTGTAAGTTACTTTTTACTCTGTACATTAATTAGGCACCTTTCTGGTTTCAACTGCTCATAATTGAAATAATATCTACTGCATATCAGGATCAAAGCATAAAAACTATTTCATGAGACAAGTCATTCTGACTTGTATCAAAACATTTATGAGAACACATTTCAAATTATACTTATCTACCTATTGACTTTCCAGTTTTATTGCTATAATATAAGTGTTTCATAAATTAAATTACAGCAGCTGGAGAGGCCAATGTTTTGAATTCAAGGGTGAAGAACCCAACTAAACCAGTCCCTCACTCTATTACGGTGACACACAAAAAAAAATAAAAATTAATTTTGGTTCTCAATAAGAATGGTATGGAAGTCAAAGCAGTTAGTAATAAGTGAATCTGCTGTTGTTTGTGGAGTTTAATGATCTTCTGCTGAGACTGAAAGTGTTTTATTTAACTTGATGTAATGATTTAATGTTGTAAAAAGTCTCTGTTTGTGTTTCTTGTTTCTCTTTCCTTCAGTGATTGTGATTATTAACAGCAGGTGTTCATCAGTGTCTGAATTCACTCATTTGTGTTCATTAACTGTCAAGTGAACTATATTAGTGAACTAGTGTACATAATAGTGCACAAGGGCACAAAGTGTGATATCAAGCACAGACTTCAAATGTCAACTCTGAGCTCTGCTAATTCACAGTTAACTGCTGTTGGTTACTTTCTCGAAAACAAAAATGTTACTTAGAATGCAGTGATTTAACAGAACATTACTGTTATACTGAAAAAACATTATTTTACTGTAGAATCTGACCGTTATTTTACAGCAATTTCTTACAGTGTATAGTCTTTGGTACGTGACTTTGATGTACCCCTTGGTGCTTCTTGCATCCTTGTCACAGCACCAGTGGCACCAGTGGCACCAGTGGCACAGAATTTAAGCACCGAAATTCACATGCTGATTCTGTGATTCTGCTTGTGAGAGACTTTTCTCACTTTTCTCACTCTTAGGTCACATGTCAACAGACTGGCCTGTCTTAGCAACTACCAAAATGTTAAGGAGGACTAAGCAAAATTGTTTCTACTTTATAATTAATGTTCTCAACTTGCAAAACAACTTTATAATGAATACAATTGTTTGTATTCAATACTTTATTATTATAATTTTCCAATTTCCATATTTGCAATGCCTGTATTTTGGATTTTTTTGTAGTTCACTTAGAATCCAACATGGAAATAATTAAGTTTGTTATTGGCATTGATTGTTTTAAAATTCAAATGGCACTTACATGCCTGTGTTTTTATTTCTGTAATAAATACGGCTTTTCGTGATTAATCATGATTAATCACAGACAAAAGTGTGATTAATTAGTTAATTATTTTAATCAATTGACAGCCCTAATATATATATATACATACACACACATACATACATACATACATACATACATACATACATATATATGCACAAATATAATATTGTCTGCACTGTAACATAATGCTGGGTTCCACACAATTCTTTTATATTGTTAACATAACTATTTTCACAAATTTAAGTGGATTGAACATTGAACATTTAGGTTTTCCCTCAAAAACCCAAGAATTGTGTTGATTTGGCTCATTTTAAGTATTTTGAACAAGCAACAAAAGTACTTTTTTGAGTGTTGTATCCTACAGATCATATTAATTTAAAAGAGAGATCTAAGAGGGGTGTACTCATTTATGCTAGGCACTGTACATTAGTCCATTAATACACTGAGTCCTGGTTTGTTTGTTGTTCACGCTGTCATTTTTAAAGACCATAACTAAAGATAAAAAAAGCTTTTATGATGTATATTTTGTCATGGAACTTCCCACACAACCAAAACAATGTTTTATGTGGGTCTGAACGTGCTTGTTGGAAGTGTGAACATATGATGGTATTTTTATTAGCCGAGAACTCCTGAAGAATGTGCCAGGAATTCCTCAGTTGCACACGAACGAAGATCTGCAGCAATAATATGTATTTCTGATGTGGAACTGTATTGGACAAAGTAACTATAATGAGGGGGTGGGGAAGGGGGGGTGTATGTTTGAGCGTTCTTTACTTTTTATTGTCAAATCATGTGACTCTTGGTCTTTGGTTCATGTTATATTCTTATTTTAGTCAATCCACTTCAGAGTTTGTTTGAAACCAGACCAATCGTTAGTTTTAATACACGTTTGGTGCACACCAGAGTTTGCATGGCAGTGTTCACACTTAGGGGCGCCACGGTGGCATAGTGAGTAGCACGTTCGCCTCACAGCAAGAAGGTCGCTGGTTCGATCCCCGGCTGGGCCAGTTGGCATTTCTGTGTGGAGTTTGCATGTTCTCCCCGTGGTTGCATGGGTTTCCTCCGGGTGCTCTGGTTTCCCCCACAGTCCAAAGACATGCGGTACAGGTGAATTGGGTAAGCTAAATTGTCCATAGTGTATGAGTGTGAATGAGAATGTATGGATGTGTTTCCCAGAGATGGGTTGTGGCTGGAAGGGCATCCGCTGCGTAAAACAAATGCTGGATAAGTTGGCGGTTCATTCCGCTGTGGCGACCCCGGATTAATAAAGGGACTAAGCCGAAAAGAAAATGAATGAATGAATGTTCACACTTATTTGAATGAACTGCACTAGAGGCTTGTGTACATCTAAGCTATTTTCGCTCATGCTTAGCATTAGTGTCTTTCCTGACCTTTTTCGACGTGATTTTTACTCAAACATTAGATGGCGCTTAATGAATATTAACTATAAAAAAACAGAATGAAACTCACCAGTGAATCCTTTTTGATCTGCAATTCCTCTCCATAACAACTTCCTCTTGTCGACACATTTGTAGTATGCTGTCTCGTTTGTTATACCAATGAAACAAGCAGCTCTACATTCTTCCAGCCTCTATGCATCTTCTTCATTAAGGCTGCTTCTGAAATTTACTACTACTACTACTACTACTACTATTACTACTACTTTTGAATTTAAATTTACCACACAACTGTTAGAAAAGTGCGTTCTATACAGTATGAATGTGAGTAGTATGAATGGAACTCGGATGTACTAGATCCATATTTTGTCATGATTCCATAACCTACCGGCGTCAGTTGCACTTCACTCCCATTCATGAATTCTCTCATGGTGCATCATGGGATAGCGTAGTATGCATCGGATGCGCATTTCAGAATCTTGCCAAAAGATAGTAGGTAATCCAAGTACTTCTCGCATACTGTTTTTCAAATTCTATGAATTCGGACATACTACTCAGCTCACATACTGTTTTTAGCGTACTATATAGTATGGAAGTATGCGATTTCAGACTCTGGCTAAGTATTTTTTTTAAATGACTCATTTTACGGCTACTGTTTTGTGCATTGATGTACATTCTAACATTGGCACCCTTTGTTTAGTCATGTGGCATTAAAAAACTATGGCAAAAATTATGAGTGTAAATTGACCTAATGTGCATGAGATTTATCAGAGAAATTGCACCAGAGATTATTTTAATCAATCCAAACCAGCCACACTATAAAGGGATGGTCATGTAAGCTTCATCTAAATGGTCCAAAAAAGTCAATAGTTATAAATGAAGCACAGCTCACTCAAAATGCATTTTCAAAACATGCTGTTTTCTTATGGCTAATGTAGTGAATCTGTAGAGAAATTGGTTTGGGGAATTATTCTCTCTGACAAAATCTTGTAAAGCCCTATTGAAATGATTAGTTTCAGACAGGTGTCATGATGGCGCAGTGAGTAGCACGATTGCCTCACAGCAAGAAGGTTGCTGGTTCAAGTCTTGGCTGGGTCAGTTGGTATTTCTGTGTGGAGTTTGCATGTTCTCCCCATGTTTGCGTGGGTTTCCTTTGGGTGCTCAGGCAGTTTTTCACACAAGTCCAAAGATGTGGTATAGGTGAATTGGGAAAACTAAATTTTCCGTAGTGTATGTGTGTGTGTGAATGAATGTGTATGAATGTTTCCCGGAGTTGGGCTGCTGCTGGACGGGCATCCGCTGTGTAAAACATATCCTGGATAAGTTGGAGGTTCATTCTGCTGTGGTGACCCCAAATTAATTAATAAAGAGACTAAGCCAAAAATAAAATGAATAAATGATTGGTCTCAGATATGAAAATACATTGGTTATCTAATACATCTCTCTATTTTATTTTATAGTAATAAATGCTTTTAACAACAACAACATTCTTCTGTTACTTTTTTAGTTTTACTGTATTTCTTGAGTTGAAAATTGAATGCATCCTCATGTGTAATCCACAACCATACTCTTCACTTCCAACAAAATCCCTCAACAAGCTCCCACCAGCGTGAGCTGCCGCAGTCCAGCATGTGGCAGTTACTGTGTGTGTGTGTGTTTTACATGATTTATAGGTGGATGACCCACAGAACGTCAATTTCACCGAGGCGCTGTATATTTACGCATACTTTAAAAACCCCAACCCAGCTGGCCGGTAATTATGTCCGCTTTGGGTGATATTCCAGCGAGAAGGGATCCGTGCTGTGGTCAGTCTGGATCCAACCTGAATCCAGTCCACTGTAAACACAACAGAAGAGCACAAGAAGAGACCTCTCTGTCCTTCTAAATGTCTTCCTAACAGATAGCATAATGGACAACACTCAAAAATTGTCTCAGCTTCCTGAGATATCACAGAAATAATAAATATGTCCCTGTAAGCTAAATTTAGCATGTGTGAGCATGGTTCTGTTAGCCCCTGCAAGTAGATAACACAAACATTTGTGAAAAGCATCTTTCTTTATTTAAAACATGAACAATAAATGTAAACCTTCAACTGCATGATGTTTTTTCATCCTTAAGTGTTTCATTGAGAATTAAACACCCACCGTGAAGTGGTGTTTAGTAAAATGGCTAATTGTTAACACCAAATTAGTCTTCACACATTTAATGTTGTTATTTCCCACTTAAGATGCTTCTGGTAAGTGTGAGTTGACTTACTATAGATAAAGTGGTGAATTTAGAACTCCAACATTGTGTGTTTACTTTTATCTCAAATGTTAATGGGTGTAAATGCAGTCAAACTGCTACCGAGGTGAATGGGAATGCTAACAGGTTGCTTGGTGTAATACAAACTGTTGACATGATGTGTTTTTGTAATCTTCACCAATCAGAAACAATCTGCCAGTTAATTATAAGATGGCTGAAATGCATTTAGAGGGAGGGGTTGCGCTGTGAAAATGTGTGTGAAGTTAACAAAACGGCTAAATTACTAACACCAGATTAGGTTTATTTATTTATCTCCAGTGTTGTGAAATTCCCTCATAAAATGCATGTGTTCAGCGTATTTGTAAACAAAACAGGGAATTAAGGTTACAACTTACAATATTTACTTTAATATCAAAGTTTAACAGAGGTTGTGGTCAAACAGCTACCTTTGAGATGAATAGAAAAGCTAACAGATTGCTAGAGTTATATAAACTGTTTAAAGAACCGGGCTCATTAAGAAAAGGTGTTTGCATGTTAGCAAAAATGGTTGCTAATCTTATTTACACCTTGCATTGGGATTTCACACTTAAAATGCTTCTGCTAGGTGTAAACCGTGTTTCTATACACAACACAGAAACAACATTGAGTTTCTTAAACTACACTAAACGTCTTGAATTTACTAGAATTTACTGTGTGTAGGCCATGTGGTACTTTATGAAGTCAGACTGGCATCTTCGAAACAAAGGGTGAGTATATCTTAACATTGTTTTTTTATATAGCCTATATTAGAAAAGTATGTTTATTTTATTATCAAACATTGCAACACTTCAGTGCACCACTAATATGCGTAGCATCAATCAGACCTTATTTTCACCAATTTTTGAGTTGATTTAAATACTTGTAGTTAATTATCTTTATGTGTAACCAACAAAATCAATACTGCAAAAGTTTGTTCATAAGTTAAACTATTTATTCAGGTTTTGGATTTTGACTTTGCAATTAGGCCTAATTTACACCTCTTTTGAGTTATTTATTTGTTTACATGTTTTTATTTGTTTATAATTCTTGATGTGTAACAAATAAATAAGACTATTTGTTTAATTAAAACTAAGACATTTAATCACATTTTTGTCTTTGCAGCCTGTTAGCACTGCTAACGTGTGTAGCATGAACCAGTCCTAATTTTCACCTCATTAGGAGTTGTCTATTACATATTTGCAGCAATTCTCTTGGCACGTAACAAATAAAACTAAATATTACGTTCATAAAGTAAGAAATATATACACATTTTTGACTTTGCAGCCATTTATTCACATTTTCAGCTTTGCTGCCAATTAGCGCACTGCTAACGTGTGTAGCATCAACCAGGCCTAATTTTCACCTCTTTTTGATGTATTTTTTAACATATTTGCAGTAATTCTCTAGACATGTAACAAAGAGAACTCAACACTGCAAGTCTATGTTCCAAAATCAGGCAATTTGTTCACATTTTCAACTTTCCAGCATGTTAGCGCAAATCTACAAGGCATTTTCATCCCTTTTTCATTTATTTATTTGCATATTTGCAGTAATTCTCTTGACGTGACAAATAAAACTCAATACTGCAAAAGTGTATGTTAGAAAGTAATGTTAAAAAAAAATAAACTCCTGTTAGCCCAGCACTAACATGTGCAGCATCAATTAGATTCAGTGGTGGAATGAGTAGGCTACTGAGAAATCATTCTTAAGTAAAAGTACCATTGCTTGCCTATATATGTAGAGTAAAGGTATCTGTTGTAAGTAGTACTCAAAGTATGAGTAAATAGTAGACCTTTCAAAAGTACTGAAGAGTAGTGTGTAGTGAGTATTATGCTGATGCATTTACATGTAATTTGTCGATGTGTGTAAACGTTCTGTAGTGCATTTAGTTATTGCCCAGCAGGCACACAATGTCATAATATGTTAATATTAGGTTAGATTTAAGTTATGTCAGGTGACCAAAATTCAACGTCAAGCCAGCTTCTAGGGAGAATGTTATTTTGGTGTCCAATAATGACCTCAAATGACGATGATATTTGGTTGATTTTAGATTGTGTTAGAAAGTGACCAAAATCCAACGTGGAGCCAACATCTTAAACCAATGTCATATTGACGTCAAATTCTGACATTTACTCACCAGGTATGGCAACCAAAATCCAACATCTGATAGACGTCATAGTGGTAACCTCCACACAATGTCAAGCTGATATCTGGTTGATTTTAGGTTTGACATTGGACATTGGCATCGGCCTGATGTTGACTTCTGACATCAACCCCATTTTCATTTCCAAACAAAATGCAACGTCCCCACGATGTTGGGGTACAACGTCAATCTGACATCATGATGACTTTTTGTGCCTGCTGGGTGTTAAAGGCCATTTAGGTCATCATACAGTAAACATCCGTCATCTTCTCATCAGTAACATGCATGTAAACAGTCTCTGGATCAATGCGTGTATAGATTTTGGACATCTTCTTGGACACTTTTAAGGCTTCCAAACAGCAATTATAAATCGCTGATGTCTTGAGGTAGTTTGTTATGATGCAATTTACCTTCTGTGTGTGATTTGATTGGACAGGAATCACAGGACTAATTTTTATTTAATTTTTTTAAATCCCCATAGACAAGAAAAAATACAGTAGTGACTGCAGGTTGAAGGAAAGTAGTGGAGTACTGATACTGCACTAAAAATGTACTCAAGGTAAAGTAAAAGTACACATTTTTAAAAACTACTTAGTTTTAAAGGGTTAAAAAACTTTAACCTTAAAGCTTTAACATTAAAGCTTTAAAAACTACTACATTTTTAGTACTACTCCTGAGAAAAACTACTCAGTTACAGTTGTTTATTTGTAATTTGCTACATTACACCACTGATTAGACCTAATTCTAACCTCTTTTTGAGTTATCTTTTTTCATATTTTAGTTATTCTCTTGCCATACACCAAACTGTATTTGATTTTGCAGTCTCCTAAACTTCATTTCTGCCCTTTTTTTGTTTGCAGTCTCACGGATCCCTCCCAGTGAGCACAACCTGAGACATTGCAGCAAAAGCCCAAAACTCAGCACAGGCCACATCAGCAGTATCCCGAACAGGATCTTCCCATCTGATGGAGCGATGCACAGTGGAAGACATCAAGCAGGTGTGTGCGTGTGTGTCCCTTCGGTCAGGCATCATTAACTCTCCCAGTGGCCTTGGCTCTTAACCCTCCCCCATGCCTGGGGCCGGGACTGTGACGGCACCCTGACAGCGGGTGCAGGGTGTCGGGGCCGAGCCCTCATGGTTTGTGTGTGCCGTTCACGCTCCACTGATGCACTGCGGCCTGACAAATGAGAGCCCTACCCGTCTCTCCATATCTCGCCCCCATCCCACCGCCCGTCCGCATTCTTACCCCGATTGAGTTACGCCACCGATGAGCAGTCAATAGAGTCAGTGTTCGGGGCTTTTGTGCAGTATCATTCCAGCTGGAGATAGTAGCGGTGGCGTGTGCGAGCGTGCTTGTCATATACCAAGTGCATCTTTTTTAGACCGCGCTGTGCCCTTAATTGTTTAAATGGAGGATGTTGTTATATGAGGTGTCTTATATATTGGACTTGTCTTCTTCAGAGCGCTCCATAAATCCCCTTTGGGTGACATACGACGGACGCTGGAACAAAGCAGGACTCAGGCCAAAAAAGAGCGCCTGCTTTTGACTAAGTGTAGAAACGCCGCCTCCTATAGGTCACTTGGGGAACAGATTGAGACGGTCTGCTCAAGCCTCAGCTGGTGAGATAGATAGATAGATAGATAGATGGATGGATGGATGGATGGATGGATAGATAGATAGATAGATAGATAGATAGATAGATAGATAGATAGATAGATAGATAGATAG
>CAIGQQ010037719.1:9619720-9662754 GCA_903798035.1 Danio albolineatus | reverse complement strand
TAGATAGATAGATAGATAGATAGATAGATAGATAGATAGATAGATAGGTCAAATATCTAAATATATAAACAAATATATCCTGGTTTTCTCAAATTCATGTGGCTTAAAATCCTAAATAAAATACCAAATTATATCAATATCTAATTTATATATTTGTATTTGTAAACTATATAATTACAATGTATATGATTATAAACGTTATATAATAATAATAATAATAGTAATAGTAATAATTGCTATTATTTATTTCTAAACAGTTAAAAAAATGTCAAGGGTCACTGAAAAACAGAACTTGCAACTAATTATGTACAGTTACATTGGTAACACTTTATTTTGATGGTCCATTTGAGTATAAGTAGACTGTCTTGCTTAATATCTGTTGATACTGACATTCAACAGACATTTAACTGACTATAAGAAACCTTGCAAGTGCATGTCAATTTACACTAACCCTAACCCCAACCTAACAGTCTACTTATAATCTAATGAGAATTAGTTGACATGTAACTTAAATTCAACAAACGGACCATCAAAATAATGTGTGACCATTACATTTTACATTTACATAAAATTTAAATATATTAAAACATTGGTCATATAACATAATGCTATGTGTTATTAAAATATTTGAATGATATAGTCATATTACAAACCTGAAACGAGCTTCAAATCAAGTGTTTTTTTTACGTATTAATTTGTTTCCTTCTGTGCATTCAGATATGCAAAATATTTATTTTATTTTTAATTTTTTCACCTAGCAGACTAAATATAATTGGTGAAGATTCCCTATGTTTACGTTTAAGGTGGAAACTGAGCCATATTTACAGCATTATGTACTGAAACATTTTTTTTCTTCGCTTGGACCAGTAAACCTTTGCAACCACATGGCAACCTGCTGGCATCATGGCAGAGAATTTTACCATCACACTTTTTTTAAAAAACATTTTCATAACTCACAAAAATGACAAAAGAGAGAAGAGTCACAAGTTCGTGAACGGTTTCCAACTGTTTCCTGATAGCTTTGTTGGACGCACACGCAACCTGCGTTTAACGCCTCTTCACCGGCCAACAATCTCTGCAATGAGCCGACTGTGATCCCCAGGACGCATTTCAGCATTCATCATATTAACAGGAGCTGTTCACATCTTTTCTGACATACTCGTTGTTTCCTGTATCATCACTGCATTTCATCAGACCAAATGATTTAACGCACAAACCATTAGTGTTTGCAGTTATCCAGGATAGGGACTCACACAGGGGCTCAACAAATCATCAAAAGATTTTTTTAAATAAAACTAAATTAAATCCGTTACAACTGAAATATCAGAATGAAGAAATACTATGTTTACAGCTATGCATGTTGCGTCAGATTTATTCTTATGCATTGTTTATGCATCACATGCATCTCATATCCCTCACCATGCTATGGTAAGCAATGATGTTAGAAAACCACAAGTATGCGATGGTGTGTAGAGACTTATTTTAGCACCCCTAATTATTACTTAAGTATTAAATATAATTTGGAAGTCAATGGCTTCCATTGTTTGTTTTTTCCAGTATTATTCAGCATGTCTTTTGTGTTCAACAGAAGAGAAAAACTTAAACTAGATTTGAAGAAGTTGAGGATGTGTAAATGATGTGTAAATGATGATTTTACAAAAATGCCCATGTAAAATATATCCACAGGACAATTATTGCCCCTATTGCCAAGTAAAATCTCTCTCCCTGGTTTCATCTGGAAAGACTGGCATCATACAGATATTATAGGCCAAACCTTTTGGGCCATTCATTTATTCATTCATTTTCTTTTCGGCTAATCCCCTTTTAATCGCCACAGTGGAATGAACCGCCAACTTATCCAGCATATGTTTTATGCAGCGGATGCCCTTCCTGCTGAAAACCATCACTAGGAAACATCCATACACCCTTATTCACACTCATACACTACGGACAATTTAGCTTACCCAATTCACTTATACCACATGTCATTGGACTTGTGGGGGAAACTGGAGCACCCAGAGGAAACCCACACGAACACGGGGAGAACATGCAAACTCCATACAGAAATGTCATCTGACCCAGCCGTGAGGCGATCGTACTACCCGCTGTGCCACAATGACACCCCTTTTGGGTCATATCTTATTGTTTTCGATTATAAGAATTAGTCTTCTTACGATAATAACAAAAACCCTACTATCTGGGATCTGTCTCTACAATCTGGAACTGGTTTGGTCTAGGGTTTATAGTGTGCAATAAATGAACCACAGAAGCACATGCGCGGTACAGTTTTGAGCCTGTTTACAAACAAAGAGATTTACTGGCGTACTTTTACTCCAGATTCACTTCATTACATCAGTCGAGTTTGAGATTTGCTTTTTGGTTTGGGGGTTTGGTTTCAGATCACAGAATTAGGAAAAAATCATACTATTTTTATGGGTTTCTGAACAGTGGTGAGGCTAGGCTAATTAGCATGAATATACTTCATTCCTATAAAACACCCAGAATGGCTTGAAGAACACAGATAAAAGAAAACCATTATATTGCCACAATAGTGTTGATTGTCTTTATGTTTGATCAGTCTAAGCCAGGGGTGTCCAAAACTTGGTTCTGGAGGGGTGGAATCCTGCACATTTTAGCTCATTCGTGCAGGTGTGTTAAGGCAAGTTGGTTTCTAGAAAGCCTAGTAAGAGTTTGATTAGCTAGCCCAGTTGTGTCTGATTGGGGTTGGAACTATACTTTGCAGGTCGCCAGCCCCAGGACCGAGTTTGGGCACCCCTTTTTTAAGCATTACTAGCAATAGCTGGATGTCTTCACTTATTTTTTGTTAAAACATGGCTTTTTGAACTACTGTCAGTAGGTTCAAATGAAGTCTCATCATTGATATCATCACAATAAGTACCAGGGACTCTAAAATAGTGGTAAATACAGAAAAATACTATGTTTTATATCATGATATAATATATGTAGGATTGACTCAGTCCAAATTCAGAATATTGGAGAACGTTTTTTCACCCAATCTCGGCCGCATAAGAAATGAGTTGACCGTGCAAATCACAAAGGAAGTATTGAGCTTTACCCTGAAAGGTAATAAGCTAATGTATACGTTTTCAATATTTGTACAACTAGTAAAATCACCTCATGTTGGTTTTAAATCTGAATTCAATTTAAACCACTTCGATGACTGAAATTAAATGAGTCGTGTTTTCCACAATACAACCCAGAGTGCTGAAATCCAATTGGTCAAAATGGCAGTGGGCGGAGTTACACAGACCATAACAAAGACAGACATTCCAACAAGAAAACCATCCTTTTTAATGGAGAATAACTGACTATATCATTGTATCATTGTTTTGTTTTCTTCAGATAAACATAAAAAGTGGTGTGAAAGTGTTTGACCCTTACTGATTTTCTTTTTTTTTTTTGCATGTTTCTTTAATGTTTCAGATCATCAAACAAATTTAAATATTAGCCAAAGAGCACAAGTAAACACATCATGCAGTTTTAAAATGAAGGTTTTTATTATTAAGTGAAAACAAAATCT
Organism: Danio albolineatus; assembly: GCA_903798035.1. Classification (NCBI taxonomy): domain Eukaryota; kingdom Metazoa; phylum Chordata; class Actinopteri; order Cypriniformes; family Danionidae; genus Danio; species Danio albolineatus. The sequence continues at coordinate 9,659,213 of CAIGQQ010037719.1, read as the reverse complement.
AAAACTCAATAATGTGAAAAAGACCCCACAATAACATTTGAACTGCAGACCTCACTTGCCTCTGTTAAGGTGAGTGTTCATGACTCCACCATAAGAAAGAGACTGGGTAAAAAATGTTTGCATGGCAGAGTTCCAAGACTAAAACTACTTGCCTCAGTTTTGCCAGAAAACATCTTGATGATCCCCTAGGCCTTTGAGAAAATGCTCTTTTGAGTGACAAGACAAAAGCTGAACATTTGGAAGGTGTGTGTCTCATTATGCGTGGCATAAAAATTAAACAGCATTTTAGAAAAAGAAGACCATACCAACAGTAAAATAGGGTGGTGGTAATGTGATTGGTCTGGGGCTGTTTTGCTGTTTCAGGACCTGGAAGGCTTGCTGTGATAAACCATGAATTCTCCTGTGTACTAAAATATCCTCAGGGAAAATGTCCAAAAATCTTTTAGTGACCTCAAGCTGAGATCTGCAGCAGGACATTGATCCAAAGTACACCAGCAAGTCCACTTCTGAATGGCTGAAAATGAAGACTTTGGAGTGGCCTAGTCAAAGTCCTGACCGGAATCCAATTGAGATGCTGTGGCATGACCTTTAAAAAAACAGTTCATGCTTAAAAACCCTCTAATGTGGCTGAATTACAACACTTCTGCAAGATGAGTGGGATGCTCAACTGTGTTTTTTCTTGTGTTACAAATCAGTCACAAGAAACACCTTTTCACACCACTATATGTTAACTTGATATGTTTTTAAAATATCTACACACGTTACGGTAATGCTTCAGAAGAGTCAAAAATGTACATACAGCGCCATAGGTCCATATTGCCCCTCCATATACACATGCAGACTCTGTAAGTTGTAAACCGTGTGAGGAAGAGGTGTTGCTGAACAGGTGCTGTTCATTTCACGCAGTCTGCCCTGTTTTAAGTGGATTGGCAGACAAGCAGCGGATTACATCCAGCAGCAGATAACACTCTCTCCTCTTACACCAGGGCTTTCTCTGTGTGCGTGTGCAGAGCCCTCCACTCCAGCCATTACGGTTATGGCTGTACGGCTGATTATACCCAGAGACATTTATTCTGACACTGTACAGCAAAGATATGGCAGTTCATGTGACATATCACAGCGGTGACAGACGTGAGCTGTGGCGGCACATGCTAAACTCACTACAACACATTTTAACACAATAAGTTTATGGCTATTTATGTTTTTGTAAGAACATTTGGGATGTTTGCGCATTTGAAAAATGGTGGTACGTTAGGGTGTTGCTTTATAATATTAGATTTGTTTCAGTTGACAACTGAGAGACTACATTGAATATTAATAGCAATTATTTAATTTTTTTTTTTAAAGAAAGCGATTCTGTTTATTAAGGTGGCATTATTAAATTTTAAAAAATGTTAAATTGTTAAATATTTATTAAAATTGTATTGTATGTAGTTTCAAATGAAATTATTAATCCAGTCATTATTGCTTTTATTACTATTACCTTCATTCATTCATTCATTTTCTTTTTAACTTAGTCCCTTTATTAATCAGGGGTCGCCACAGCGGACTGAACCGCCAACTTATCAGGCATATGGTTTACGCAGCAGATGTCCTTCCAGCAACAACCTATCACTGGGAAACACTCCCACACCCTCTCATTCCCACACACATTACGGACAATTTAACGTACCCAATTCACCTATACCAGACTGTGGGGAAAACTAGAGCACCTGGAGGAAACCCACGGCAACACGGGAGAACATGCAAACTTCACACACAAATGCCAGCTGACCCAGTCGGGACTCGAACCAGCGACCTTCTTGCTGTGAGGTGACATCGCTATCCACTGCGCCACCATGCCTCCTTATTAACATTATAATAATAATAATAATAATAATAATAATTATTATTATTATTATTATTATTATTATTATTATTATTAATAATAATAATAGTTATTATTATTATTATTATTATTAAGTTCATCTTTAAAATCACTGGAATAAATTATTAAATTAAATTATAAACTACTTTTGAACAGATATTTTGTACTGCAATAACACTTTTTACAATTTGTACTGTATTTTTGATTAAATAAATGCAGCCTTTATAAGCAGGATAAGCTTATTTTAAAACATTTTAAAATCCTACTGACCCCAAACTTTTGACCGGTTATGTATGTATATGTATATGTATATGTATATGTATATGTTTATGTATATGTTTATGTTTATGTATATGTAAATGTATATGTATATGTATATGAATATGTATATGTATATGTATATGTACATGTACATGTATATGTATACGTATATGTGTATGTTAATTCATTCATTCTATCATTCACTCGTTTATTTATTTAAATTAAAATATAGTATTATAAATGTTATAACTTTTAAAAACAATCTGTCATGCTGAAACATGAATTCCCAGAATTCCCAGATTAAAAAACCCTCGAGCAACGTTTGTTCAGCTTCATATTTCCAGTGTATTGTTTTTATTTTAAACATTTTACAGAAACTTTTACAACTAGTGTAGCTATATTCATTCATTCATTCATTCATTTTCTTTTCGGCTTAGTCCCTTTATTAATCCGGGGTCGCCACAGCGGAATGAACCGCCAACTTATCTGGCATTTGTTTTACGCAGCGGATGCCCTTCCAGCCACAACCCATCTCTGGGAAACACATTCATACATTCTCATTCACACACATACACTATGGACAATTTAGCTTACCCAATTCACCTGTACCGCATGGCTTTGGACTGTGGGGGAAACCGGAGCACCCGGAGGAAACCCACGCAACCACGGGGAGAACATGCAAACTCCACACAGAAATGCCAACTGGCCCAACCGGGACCTGCCCGGGGATCGAACCAGCGACCTTCTTGCTGTGAGGCGAACGTGCTACTCACGCGCCACCGCGTAGTTATTTAAATGTAATTGTACTTTTAATATGCAATTCCAATTATCCATTTAATTACAATTACATTTGAACAATAATATTAAATAAAATATTAAAAACTAATTTGTCAAGCTGTAACCGAAAATGAATCTCCAGATGCTATTAAAAAACTCACACAAAAACTTTTGTAATCTACTAATATAAATAACAATAATAAAAAAAATACAGTTTAGACATCAAATATTCAGATAATATTCAAATTTTCAGATGAATTAAAAATGTTTTTAATCATTGCATTTTTTAAATTAATCCAGACGATAATAATAATAATTGTTGTTGTTGTTGTTGTTGTTGTTGTTGTTATTAATAATAATTGTTGTTTTTGTTTTTTTTGTTACTATTATTATAACCGAAAGATATTACTAGTCAGAAATTAAAGAAATGATTGAATGCAATCATTGTTTTATGATTATTTTTATTATTATTATTTAGATCTCAATTATTTTTATTTTAGAGATCCCAACGATATAGGCTATTTCCACTTTTACAAATACAGGCCAAACCTGAGTCAGACACACACACAGAGGCACACTCACTCACTCAACCCTTCTGGAACACACGCGCTCTCTGAATGCCAGGCGGTGCCCGTCCTTCCCTGGCAGAGAAGCAGAGCATCAGCTGAGAAGCTCACGGCTGAGCCAGCTTGCGAATATTGGACCGGCTTATCTGGGTGACACGCCAGCGCCAAACGTGAAAATTAAAATAAAGGATTAGAGGAGGGGGTATTGGAGGAAGGTCTGGCCCCATATTTATTTATTTCTCAATCAACATTTCGTGAAGCCTGTCACCTTATCATTAATTCCTCTTGACACTTTCGGTTCCAAGCGACACAACTGCAATTTCATGGGCTTGTGTAACTTCTGGATGTGTGTGCACGTGTGAACTATAAGACCTTCCAATGCCTGGATCAGAGCAAGCGGGCAGGCATCGCTTTCACTGGCGCTGAAACACACTCATGGTGACATCTTGAGTGGATCTCAATACTTAAAAGGAGCAGCTTTGAGTCATTCGGATGTTTTGTGAAACCTTAACTTGCATAATCGGAGTGAAACTGAATATTTAAAGTGCCCCATTATGCTTTTTTTGTTGTTTTTTGGACGTTACCTTTTATGTGGTGTGCGATGTAGACGTTTTTGAACATTTAAAAAAAGTCAGCAAAGTTTTAAAGATGAAAATGCATGATGAATGGAGTTATTGTCTCCAGAATAAAAGATGTGAATTTTTTTTTTAATGAAATTTCTGGGTCTAGCTTGTCCACTTTTTACCACTTTTACACGATTTACACATGGTGATCCAATTTGAAGTGGATATGCTGGAAACTGGTGTAAATGTGGTTTAAAACATTTATGCATATCCATTCAAGCACTTCAGCTCTGTTTACACAATTATTGAGTGTATCAATCCGATTTCAAGCAGATACACTGGAAATAGGTGACAGGGTCTAAACATTTTTTCTTTGTTCGCTTTCCGCTGTTTACAGCTGGTTTTAAAATTTAAGAGAAGTTTTCGTTAATCTGATCGCAAGTGGATAAAAAGAGGGATAAGTTGAAATGTTTTAGACTGTTTACACCTTGCTACTCATTCTATAGCAGTGTTTCTCAACCACGTTCCTGGAGGACCACCAGCTCTGCACATTTTCCATGTCTCCATAACCAAACACACCTGATTCAGATCATCAGCTTATTAGCAACTGAAAGACCTGTAATGGGTGTGACAGACAAAGGAGAAATCCAAAACATGAAGTTCTGTGGTCCTCCAGGAACACAGTAGAGAAACACTGATCTATGGAGTCTATAGCTGTTTTCAGCTTTTTCCACTTGTGATTTGATTAATGAAAATGCATCTTAAAGCAGGCGTACACAGGAAAAAAAAAAGAAAATTAAAAAAGAAAATTACAACCTTTTAACACCTGTTTTCAGCAAGCCCGCTTGTAATTAGATTGATGAAAATCATAGTAATACCAGATGTAAACAGAGCTGGTGATCAAAAAGTGGATCAGTTCAAATGTTTTAGACCCCTTTAAAACAGTTTCTACCATAACAAACTGTAAAAAATGTTGGGTTCCACACAATCCATTTGTGTTGGGACAACATGAAGGAATTATGTTAACTTAATAGTTTTTACAAATTTAAATGGATTGAACATAAAACAATTAAGTTGTCCAAAAAAACTTTAAGAATTGTGTCATTTCAGCTCATTTTCAATGAGTAGTTTAACAAACAACAAATGTCATTTTTTTTTTTTAGTGCACTTGTACATGGATTACCATGTGTAAACACTGTAAAAAGTAAAAAAAAAATCTGAATTAGTTTCCACTTAATTTACTACGGTTTTTAGAAACAAATAAGTTGGAAAAGCGAAGTTGAAGTAATTTATTTAGGTTGACTCAATGAGGCTGTTTTTCAGTGTGAGGTAGAAGTGGTCATAAGTGGGCACATTCTCAGAACGCTTTAGACCCCGTTGACACTTCAGCTCTGTTTACACCTGGTATTATTATTATGAGTTTTTGTTATACACAGAAGTACTAAAAATAAATGTAAACAGGGTGTTAAACTTGCCCACTTTTGAACACTTTGGTCATGTTCACATTTGATTTTAATATTTTTTTGTTTTGTTAATCCAATTATAAGCACGTGTTAAAAACAAGTATAAAATTATTGTCCACGTTTGACCACTTCTGCCACATTTACACTTGGTATTAAGATGCGTTTTGGAGTCTAAAATGTTTTGATCTTGTCCATTATTGATTATTTTGTCTCTGTTCTTTGCAGATATAATAATGCATTCTTGTAAATTTATGGGCAAGATTAAAAATGAGTATAAACCAGAATGCTTTGTTGATGAAAACAATTGTGAATGTGGTCTATAACATTGAGTAAATCCACATTTGACCATCTCAGCCCTTTTCACACCTGTTTTTATGATTCTTTTTTTTTTTGTATCAGTGCGCATACAAAAAACAGGTATAAACAAGGGCTTAAATTTAGTTTGTTTTAAGATCTCATCCACTTTTGGGCATGTTTGCCCTATTTATGCCTGGTATCAATACCGTTACAAGGTATGGTACTAGATACGCTGTCCAATATGTGCTTTTATACAATTTAAATAGGGTCCAGAATGTTTCAAGCTTGCCAACTACTGACCACTTAGGCCCAATTTGCACCTTATGTTGTTACAACCCTGGTCTAGGGTCAAGGCCGCAACATAAATAATTCACGTGACAAATAAAAATTCACGGGTTCGTTTATTTGTCTCTTTTTTTTTTAGTTTTCTTTTTTTTATCACCCAAAAGAAATGTGAAGCCTATTACCTCGGAGTGAATCCACCAACAAAATAATAAACAAAACACACTCTACCTAAACACCCACAATAAAACTACCTACACCCTACAAAGAAAATAACAGAAATAAAAATACAATACTACACCTGACTCCATAGTGATAAATAAAAACAAGAGAAAATGTGTACAATAATGAAAAAGTGTGGAATCCAACTCCTACTGCTTCAAACCGCGTATATACAATATTTTTACAGTGATGTTAACACACAAAACCAAAACAAACTTACAGGAAGGGGCAAACACTGGAGGGATCACGATGACACAAAAACCGAATTTACACACACCATGGGAACACACAAACAACAAGTTTCGCAAACCAATATTTTCTTAGAACAACAATTTTCACAATAACATGCCAACCAACTCCCTCCTCGCTCTCTCCGACCGGTCCACCTTTTAAAAGATGCCCAGCATCACCCCAGCCAATCCCCGGTGACGTCGCTAGATAGTTTATTAAGATATCTGATAACTGTATTAGAAGTGGACAATGCTAAATAAACATGTAAATGTGATTTAAAACATAGTAATACTGTACCTGTGTTTTTTGATCAGAATCTTTTAAATATCATAGTGGGGGTACTTTAAATGCAAAATGACTAGATTAGACTTTATGAAATGATACTGTATATGTCCTTGTTATGCAATCAGCATTGTCATGGCAGCAAACAGAGAGTGATTAGGCACATGGCATTGATTACATTTTGATAAAATATCATTTTTCTCTTTACAATAACGTACGCTGATGAATTGTACACAATAAGTCCAGGAACTGAATTAGGCGAATAAATAGGGTCATTTTTGATTTTGTATCGACTTTAGGAATGACCAATGTAGTCTGGAGGAGGTTGTGGGATATTCATCTTGCGTAAGTAGATTACTCTGTATATCAGATTGCATTCACATCACAGTTTCATCTGAAACCAATGTCAGAAGCAGCTTAGCATTACATAAAATGTATTGCGACAGTACTACGGCCACTATTGCATCTGTGATGTCCCATTTTAGTGTTCACATCAAATCAAACTTACAAAAGTGGGTTTATATAGGTGGATGTCAAAATATGGGTGAAATAATCATAAAGCATAATGTGGTTGTGCAAAGAAAACAACACAATTGTAGTATATTGTAAATTATTATTGCTGCCAAATGTAAAAAACCTAATAAATTCATCAGTGTTAGTCTTTTTAATACCTATTCATTCATTTTATTTTCAGCTTAGTCCCTTTTATTAATCTGGGGTCGCCACAGCGGAATGAACCAACTTATCCAGCATGTGTTTTATTATACAGCTTATGCCCTTCCAGCTGCAACCCATTACTGGGAAACACACATAAACACTCATTCACACTCATACACTACGGGCAATTTAGCTTATTCAATTCACCTATAGCACATGTCTTGGAGTTGTGGGGCAGAACACGGGGAGAACATGCAAACTCCACACAGAAATGCTTGTTCTTGTTTTAAATCTGGCAGACAATGTTTTTATAAACTGTCATATGCTGAATAACATTTTAATGGGTGTTTTTTTGCAAATCACAAAATAAATCAATCAAGACATATACACTATTGTACAAAACAAACATACTTGCAGTTGTATTAAACATTGTTTTGTTGTATAAACCTTATTCGTCATTGTTTTTAAAAAGACAATGCCAGAATTGTGGAATAATATCTGGATGCAGCCTTTATGATGCAAGCTGAGATTGCATCTCTCAGCGATACAGTGTCAAGACACAATGCACTCAATGGAGCTAGTGACGTCACTTTGAGGGGTAGGGTAAGGAGTGGGGTTAGGTGAACCCATTAAAAAGCATTGCATGCATCACAGATTGCATCTGCACTTGGTCTGCATCCAGAGTCTTCTCCAGTTGTGAGATATAAAGTTGCACTGGCAAATTTCACTTTACGAATTCAGAATGATCAGAAATGAATGAATGAATGAATTCATTCATTAGTTTTCTTTTCGGCTTAGTCCCTTTATTAATTAGGGGTCACCACAGCAGAATGAACCACTAACTTATCCAGCATATGTTTTATGCAATGGATGCGCTTCCAGCCACAACCCATTACTGGGAAACACCTACACTCCTGCATTCACACACATGCACTACAGCCAATTTAGCTCACCCAATTCACCTGTACCACATGTCTTTGGACTATGGGGGAAACCGGAGCACCCAGAGGAAACCCATGTGAACACGGGAAGAACATGCAGACTCCACACAGAATTGCCAACTGGCCCAGCCGGGGATCGAACCAGCAATCTTCTTGCTGTGAGGCGATCGTGCTACTCACTCCCCGAAATGAATTCACTGTCTGAATAAATAATGACTGAAAGAATTATACATTTGTAAAATGGACAAGGAAACATACAAGGATAATAGTGCTTCACTCTAAAACAAAATTTGGTCTAAATTATTTTATGAAATTATATTTGGTTTTTTTGTTAAATCTGTCCATATTTTGAAGCGAGTAAGCTACTTAATTCAGTCACTCTTTATTTTAATGGACAATTCAGACTATTAACAAAACATTAACTAAATTATGACTTTTAGCTCAAACTGCTAATTAGCTGCTTATTAATAGTTAATAAGGTAGTAGTTGGGTTTAGGTGTTGTGTAGTATTTTGCATGTAAAATAACATCATACTTTAATAAGTGCTGATAAACAGTTCATATCTTAACAATAGGCAGGTAATAGGCCAGTAGTAAATGGTGTGAATTGTTACTTATAGTACACATTTAGTCAAAACTAACCATATTGATTTTGTTAGCTCACATTGCTAGTTTTGTGGCGAACGTTCATCTGTGCATGTCATTAAGAAAAAAAATAGTGTGGCCTTCTTCTTTAATCTTAAATAAAAAAATTTTAAGCTAAATTCTCAGATTACATATATCTTGGGTATTGGGCGTGGCTAACATACTTAACCACACCCCCCAACTGGTGAGATAAGATGTCTGTTAGGTTGTAATATCCCAATCTTTCTGAATAAAAAGCCTAATATATTACCTCCAATCAGCTCACAGTAGAAAAAGCAAACCACGCCCACTGTTTTCTCATTTAATATTCCATTTCTCTAGGAACAGCATCACAATATGAGAAAAAAACGGTTGCAGCTTCCGGTTCATGTGGATTTTAAACCAAAGTTTAATTAATTTTATTTTTTTTTTCAGCTTAGTCCCTTTATTAATCAGCGGAATGAACCGCCAACTTATTCAGCACGTTTCATGCAGCGGATGCCCTTCCAGCTCAACCCATCTCTGGGAAACACGCATACATTCTTGCACACACTCACATACACTATGGGCGTACTCACGCTATGTACAGTTGCCTTGAACTGTGCGGAAGCACGCTTGTCCCCCCTCCCGTCTCCCCCGACGATCTGCACTCACATTGCATTGGAGCCTGAGCACGCTTATGTCATCGATGATGCGCTGTTCAGTTTAAGCGCTCTGGCTCAGCACAGTCACTGTGGAGATTTCTTTAGTTATATCGTTGTAGTCGTTTGGGATGCAGTGACACGTAGTCAAATACTTCGCCGAACAGATCAGCCACTTTTGAGGCTCGTATACAATCATAAAGTCCTGGTGCTGCAGGAATTAGGAGGTTTGCTGAAGGTGCAGAGAGGGGTTTGCATCTTTAATAAACTACGACAGTTTATGTTCATTGAACAAAAAGAATAAATAATAAATCCATATGAAACAGTCCTTTTAAAAGTCACGTCTCATCTTCAGTTTCAGGCTCAGTCGTGCTTTGCAGTTACACCACAAGCGTACTGCGCCTGAGCTTGAAACTGAAGACGTGAACCGCGAACTGGCAGACCTCTTTCAAGCAGGCCAGGGCCGGCCAACTGAACCACGCCTGAGCCTGATTCAGAGAACTTACACTTCTCAAACGATGCGCTAAAACAGGCCTGTGCTCGGTTTGCATAGCATAGTGTGAGTACACCCTATGGTCAATTTAGCTAATTCAGTTCATCTGTACCTCATGTCTTTGGACTGTGGGAGAAACCAGCACCCAGAGGAAATCCACGCCAACACGGGGAGAATATGCAAACTTCACACAGAAATGCCAACTGCCCCAGCTAGGGGTCGAACTAGTGACCTTCTTGCTGTCCCCTCCCAAAAAAACTTATTAGCATATAAAAACATCACAATACGATCAATGCTTAAACTTCTAAACCAATCAAAATGCAAAGCAACTCTGCATCGCTCGCAACACACAAAAACTCTCAAAAGCACCACAACCTTGACCCGCATCGCTCTAAACTGATATAAGAAAACGAAAAAAGAAGGTGAGCGGGGGACGCCGGACTCGCATATACTGTACCTCCAGCACAGGAAGCTATTTATCATAACATGCTAGGGAGATATTGGCTCCATACTGAACCAATTAGAGCCGGGGCCTGTTTCATCATACTTCATAACCTGGGCTGTGGGCTTTTGGAGCGTGGTGCGGCACAGTAATTGAATTTTGATTAAACACACATGACGCGTGACCCTGAATAGCTATAGCGAGCACGCCGGACCTGAGTTTGTGCGGGGTCTTCCAGCCAAGGAAGAAAATGAGAAAAAAAACAGGATGTACTTTGGGGGGAGGGAAAGGAGGTGTATAAAATGTTTGTAAAATCAGGGACAGCTGGCGAACAAAGATTTCTTTATGCTGCTGTGGCGTCTCCGTCAGTAGAGGATGAGCTCTGTTTAACTCGGAGGTGAGACGGTGCGGTCGGTTCACCAGCGCCATGAATCTTCCTCGCAGACGTGCTGCGTCCACAGCTTCATTGCAGTGTGAAGGGAGACGATGACTGACTGCGTTTCTGCTGAGTCATAGACTGCGTCCAGAGCCACCACACGCTACTTCATTCCCTTCTAGCGCACACACACACACATACACACACACACACACACTAGCAGATTAGCTTACAAGGACTGAAGGTCAAACACACACACACACTTTCGCCTTGTCCAAATACTCACATTTGTGGGCTTGGCCCCTTCAGAGGACATGTATGCGACAGGAAGTGAGTGTGCAGGTTTGTTCCATGTTTGCAAAATAGCAAACTGAGGTGTCTTTAATGGATACTAAACTTATACTCTTGAAAGGGGGTATTTGAGGCCAAGCGTATCCCATCATGCATCATGTTCTGCATATAAATCATGAGGTTTGGTGTTTTTCTTTGGTTTTAACCAAACTTTCCACTTTAAGTGTTAAATTAGGTCACAAAAAATGACATTTGCTGCTTGTTCAAACCACTTATTTAAAATGAGCTGATACGACACAATTCTTGAGTTTTGTTGGGGTCATTTTTATAGTTTTATGTTCAATCACCTTAAGGCTCAAGGTGTTTTTTTACATGCATGTCTTATTTCATTCATTCATTCATTCATTCATTCATTCATTCATTTTCTTTTCGGCTTAGTCCCTGTATTAATCCGGGGTCGCCACAGCTGAATGAACCGCCAGCTTATCCAGCATATGTTTTACGCAGCGGATCTCTGGGAAACATCCATACACACTCATTCACACTCATGCACTACGGACAATTTAGCCTACCCAGTTTACCTATACCACATGTCTTTGGACTTGTGAGGAAAACTGGAGCACATTGAGGAAACCCCACTGGAAGAACATGCAAACTCCACACAGAAATGCCAACTGACCCAGTAGAAGCTCGAACCAGCGACCTTCTTGCTGTGAGGCGAACGTGCTACTCACTACACCACCGTGGTCTAAGTATCATCTTTTGATATTATGTACTTTTTGAGAAAAATGATGTCCATATATAAGGACTCGCGGTCCGAATTTACATAAAACACTTTTTCCTGACTTTTTTTTTAAAATGAGCGCCGTCTTTCGGATGAGACGTTAAACCGAGGTCCTGACTCTCTGTGGTCATTAAAAATCCCAGGATGTTCTTCGAAAAAGAGTAGGGGTGTAACCCCGGCATCCTGGCCAAATCTGCCCATTGGCCTCCGTCCATCATGGCCTCCCAACCATCCCCATATCCTAATTGGCTTCGTCTCCTCTCCACCAATCAGCTGGTGTGTGGTGTGCGGTCTGGCGCAAAATGGCTGCCGTCGCGTCATCCAGGTGGATGCTGCACACTGGTGGTGGATGAGGAGATCCCCCCCCATTGTGTAAAGCGCTTTGAGTGCCCAGAAAAGCGCTATATAAATGTAAGGAATTATTATTATTATTATTATGCCACTGTGTCACCCCTCTAACAAGCTTCAGATAAACAAGCTTGGTTTTCAATCGTAGCGACACACATGCGCAAATTATTTAAATATCAACATTCCTGTTCAGCACAAGAATGTTTGTCCAGAAAACTCAGTTAAACAAGTAGACATAACATTTTAGCGAATATTGTTGACACAACATATATTTTTATTTAATCAATAGTTATTCACAATTCTTAGTATATATGACAGAAAAACTACAGTGTGATGAACAAATGGCGATTTTATTTTTTACAGTGCATACTGTTTTACACAGTCTATATAGCAGAGTATGTGATTTCGGGTGCAGCTCACATCTTTTTTTCACACGTGATTACGGCGTTTCAAACAGTGGGTTCAACCTGTTGGACTGACTTCTATTAATAAAAACAAACTCATCTGCTGAAAGTAATTTAAGTTGCCTTTTCATATTGAATGGATGAACTCTGAGGACAATAATCCCACCTCATTGTACCCAGTTCTTTAAAACACTTCAATGATATGTCACAGATTAGTAGAAGTTACTGTCATAAGACACACAAAGCTTCATGGGATGCAGGAAAAAGGTGTATAAACAGCTTCTGACCTGTTTAGTGTGTGTGTGTGGGCTTCACTTGTGTTTTGCATGATTTATAACACTGGGGATCAGTATCTGCACTCTCAATAGCAGTGATCAGCTGTTTTGACACCATTGCAGCGTCCAAATGAGGCAGATGTCTGCGTAACGCAAGAGGTTATGAGCGAGATTTGACACCGTTGAAGAAGAAATTAATTTTAACCTGATTGCTTTCGCTCTCGAGAGAAATTTCACCTTGTGCTTTTCAATTTCTTCGTGTTGGCACATTTAGAGGGGTAAACATGTCAGAATTGTTAGATATAAAGTCGCAGATGGGATGTGTTGTCGCAAATGTGAAAAATATATTAACAGTTGAGTGAATTTTTTTTTGTAATTTTAAGAAAATGGCAGATTTGAGGACAAAGTATCAGTTACAAGAAATGTATAGTTACAGTTTTGATGTATAAAGTCACAATTGAGAGAAACGAAGCAGAAATTACTGTACTGATATCACTAAATAGTCTTAAACAACATCTAAATGCACAACAGAATGTTACATTTGCACACACACAATTTTTCAACGCATCAGCTCTTCACAGAGTAACACTCAATACTCACTACTCTTGAGTACATTTAAAAGGGCTACTTTTTACTCATACTTTGAGTATATTTACGACAGATACTGTTACTCTGCTTGCACTACATTACACTTTTACTTGAGTATGATTTTTTCAGTATTCTTTCCACCACAACTGTAAGACATAAACATTCACTTGCTAGATTTAAAATCACGGTTGTGTTGTGAGAAAGTTGCTTTAACATCACTATTGTGACAAAAGAGTTTGACTTTGAGCACACTGCAAAAAAAATGTTACTCTAAATGTTACTTAGATTTTTTGTCTTGTTTCTATTCCAAATATCTAAAAGTTCTTAAATTAAGAAACATATTTTCTAGACAAGCAAAACAAATTGTCTTGTTTTAAGAAATTAAAACGAGCAAAATAATCTTATGTCAAAAGGAAAAAAAGATTATTTTGCTTGTTTTAAGAAAAAAACTTGCTTAGTTTTGACATATTATTTCTTAGAAGAATTAGAATTATTAGAAGATAATCTGCTCATTGAGACAAATTGTTAGAATTTTGAGAATGATAATATATATATATATATATATATATATATATATATATATATATATATATATAGATGAAATCACAGTTGACACCTCAAGCCTTAGCTCTGAGAATTCAGTAATTATTAAGATATTTATTTATTTTCTTGACTCACTTTTTGCCATTTTCATGTACACTACCTGACAAGTCTTGTTGCCTATCCAAGTTTATAAACAACATATAATAACTTGACTTCTAGTTGATCATTTGGTATCAGAAGAGGCTGATATGAAAGACAAATGCCTCTAGATTACGCTTATTTTACCAAAATAAAATATGATCATGCCTTGATTTTTTAAATTATTTCATTAGGACTGTAAGGTCTGACTTTGCTTTAGACAAAAGTCTTGTTACTTAACAAAAAATAATGTACAGTATAGAATATGAAGTCATGGTAAAAAAAAAAATTACATTTGCGTTTGACTCCCATGAGCTTGGACTGCATCCATACAGTACATCTCTGCAGTGACTCAAATAACTTATTAATAAAGTCATCTGGAATGGCAAAGAACGCATTCTTGCAGGACTCCCTGAGTTCTTTAAGATTCTTTGGATTCATCTTCAATGCCTCCTTCATCTTACCCCAGACATGCTCAATAATGTTCATGTCTGATGACTAGGCTGGCCAATCCTGAAGCACTTTGACCTTCTTTGCTTTCAGGAACTTTGATGTGCAGGTTGAAGTATGAGAAGGAGCGCACAAATGTCTTAATACCTCAGGCTGTTGATGTTGCCATCCACTGCAGATCTCTCTCACACACCCCATATTAAATGTAACCCCAAACTATGATTTTTCCTTCACCAAAATTGACTGTTTTCTTTGACAATCTTGGGTTCCAATATTCTGCAGTATTTGTGATGATTGAGATGCAGCTCAACAGATGATTCATCAGAAAAAATTACCACCTTCCACTTTTCCAAATGATCAACTAGTCAAGCTAATATTTGTAACTTTTACAACTGGGATCGATGACAAGACTTTTGTCAGTATAGTGTACTGCTACGATTATGACCAAGTTTAGATTAGCTACCATAAAATCTTCAATGAAAACACAATTGAAAGAAAATATGAGATGACCATTTATAACCATGAAATATGTCTATTCCAACAATATTCAGACATGTACTGTAAGATAAAAGTTTCAATAACCTTTTAGGAGACAAGTTTTTAATGATTTCAGTATTAGCTCATGCAAAGCTTTGATCAGAAAGTGTTTATGAAGAAGGCCAGAAATCTGCAGTATAGTAGGGCTCCGTTACAAAAGGAATTTGTTCATCATTTTCTTTACAGGCTGTCGAGAGTGACAAGGACAGCTTGCTTGGCACAGTGTCAACCAGAAATGCTTGTCAATATCGCGAATGTTTGAGCACCCCATTCATGACTGCATCTGCACTTCAATGCACCACACTTTTAGAGACGAAAGAGAGAGGGGGAAGTGGTGACTGCAGAGGTTCTAGGTGATCGCATTTCATGACTGTTGAATTCTGGGAAGGGTGCAGAGAGGCTGCTGCTCACTGTGGGATTTTGCAGCTGCAGACTTGTCCACTTCGTATCACGTCAAAAGTGTATTGGGACACTGTTTTAATGTCATAGAGTTGAACAAACTGATGTCATTTTAATTCTAAATGTGACTGATATGTTTGGGTTTGTTTTAGGGGTGTTAACCTCATTATCTTTCGTTTCGACTAGTAATGCACAATATAGCCACAGTTCAGAACACATTTGTGGGATTTGTGGAGTCATTGCAAAGTTTAACCATAATGGACTAACACAATGTTACAGGCCCCATGATCTTATTTTTCAGCTTTCTTATTTGTCAGCGCTGTGTAGTGTGATCTGATCTCGATTTGAGATTCTTCAGATAGACCGAAGTCAGAAGTTCAGCAATAGGTCTTGACACCTTTAGGATGACCATGTAAAAAATGCATAGAAACACTTTAGTCCTGTCTGACTTCTCATATTGTGCAGTGTAGAAGATGTTTATCTGATGGTGCTGTTTACACTAGTGCATTTTTACTTAAATGTTTGTTTTGTTGTGGTAATGCCTGGAGTCCACACTACTCTTAACATTTTTTTAAGCATTTTGAAACTGTCGAAGACCCTGTTTTAGTTTGAAAGTGCTGTGTTCATTTCGGTGTAGACAGTGTAAAATGCAGACTTCTGAGTCATGGCTATACATAACTGCCCTCTGATGCCCTCTGGTCTTTTTGGACTGTTGCGTATCGTTCTCTGATTCATCAAGCCCCTCTCATATGACCATTAACCATCTATACACTGCAAAAAAATAAACTGCTGCGTTAAATGTTTTAGTTGATTGTAATTAACTTATCTAGTCCTCTCAACTTACATCAATGAAGTGAAGTTTCACAAACTAATTTCGAGAGGAACACGTGATACTATTGACCGCAGCTGGTCTATCATTTACAATCACCAGCCTGCCAATCAGATTAAACCAATCCCACTATAAGTATCCCAGCATACATCACTCCCTTATCTTCGTTTTCCGAAGAAACCCCCCATCCACCCCTTCTCCTCCTTCTATCTTTAACATGGGGAGCCCTCAAGAACTACCTGATCTCGTTCTCCCCGTTACATGCTCATTCTACCAGGCGGGAGCCCTGGGCTCAACTATCTCCGAGCTCAGGGTTCTCTCCCGGGACAGCATGCCAAACCTGCTAACAGTTGTCAAACAGTATCTAAGTGCGAACTCTTGAAACTGATAAAAATAAACAATACATAAAATCGAACTTTAAATTTAATTAAATAATTAAATAAATTGAATCTTGATCAACTTAATATCTTTTTGCTATAGAATATTTAACAGTGTATGTTTCCATTCTAAAACGCTGTATTTAAATGTAAATGTATTCATGTAAACGCACTTAATGCAGCCTCAAGCAAATCAACATTTGTCCAAATGTCTATTTTCAACTACTTCCATATAGTGCAAATGCTCGTGTTAAATAAGTTAGAATGAACTTTCATAGGCCAGTGTTTCTCAACCACGTTCCTGAAGGACCTCCAGCTCTGCACATTTTCCATAGCTGCATAACAAATGACGCACTATACACTATGCACTGATGAACTATGTACTTATGCACACTCACGAGCATAGTATATGTATGTAGTGTTGTCCCAAATGGGGCAATAATGGCTTTTTTACTAAGCGGAAGTTCAAGCCGTTTCCCCGATGACGTTTGCCTGGTGCCAAATTAATGAAATAAATGACCAAAATACCAAATATTACCTGGCATGAGCATAACCGCATTCACCATCGGGAGGCGCTATAATCACTCTCGTAGGAGAATTTTTTGCTTTCACAGTCCAAAATAGATAAAGTTATCCAACATGTGCGCACGTTAGCTCGGTCGTTGAGTGCGTGAAGTGTCCATCATTATACACTTAATTTTACCGGCTGAATGAGTGCGTCATCCGGGTAATTAAAGTGCACTTATTATTTTTAGAGTTTTCAGTGTGAACGCACTACTTACACTATTTATACTACAAAATAGCGTAGAATAGTGCAGAAGTATGCGATTTGGGATGCAGCTCATGTCTCTTTAACCAAACAACCCTGATTGAGATCATCAGCTCATTAGCAGAGACTGAAAGACCTGTAATGGGTGTGACAGACAAAGGAGACATCCAAAACATGCAGTGCTGGTGGTCCTTCAGGAATGTGGTTGAGAAACACTGTCATACGCCATCCACATCCTTTTCATCTAATTGCTTTACTCCTTGCAAGCCACATTTTTTTTTTGTTAAAAGTGGTGACAAAATAAGAGGGAAGCTCAAAATCTGAACATGTTAATACCAGATTGAATTGGTATTATGTGTTTGCTGACCACTTGTGATTGGATCACTGAAAAGACACGTTCATACCAAGTGGCCAAACGCACTCAATCATTTTTGTCCTCTTCTAACCCACTAGCATTTTTGTGGCAAGAAATATTGAATGAGTAAAGCAATTTTTGGGCCCGTTTTCCCCACCTGATGCAGCTGCATAAGGAATCAATGTGGTCTGCAATGCAGAATTATTTCACCCCTCCTTTGGGAGTTTGTTGTTTTTGGAAGGGTAAAAGAAAGGGAGCACCCCACGCCTCCTCCGAGCTGTTTCCTCCTCTTAATTTTTCTCCATCTCAAAGGGCCCGAGAGCGGGAGAGGGAGAAATGGAGGTTGCACCTATAAAACACCAGGGCCGGATGAGGAATGGCCTCCTCCACACTGAGGGAGGGTGCAGTCCCAGAGCTGCTGCTCTCTCTTGTGGGAAGTGCTCTATAAATCTCTGCTCTCTTATCCGGCTGGTCTATTGATAAGCCCTGCACTGCTGGGGAACAAGAAAAGACCTCGAGAGGGGAGGAGAAAAGAGGTACCAGAGGGGGAGTTGGGAAGGGGGGTTAGGAAAACATCTTGCACATGAATCGCTTTTTTTCTTTTATATTAAAAGGTTGAGATCAAAGTTATCTTGTTCTCCATTTTCGGGGAGACATTTAACAAAGCTGACAGGCGTATGACATGCTATACTTAATCTAAACCAATATGAACTCTTAGCGGCGCATTATTATTATTACTCACGGTTAAGGGTTTGCTCAAATCCCTAACCTTGCGTGGGGCGTAACTCGCACGGTTGGTGCCACGAACAAGAATGATACTCCAAATCGAAGCATGCAATTGCTTTTCAAAGTGACTGAAGCTCTTAAATCTGTGCGAATCCTCTCTGTCCAAACTATTGTTTCATGGAGATTTATAGAGATGCCTAAAGCAAGCTCAGGAGAGCTCGGGCAGAGTCCCAAAGCAGCACTGGTCACCCGTCATCAGACGCTGGGGAGCAAGCTAAATCTGTTTTTACATATCCAAGCAGAGTGGAGCGTGCTGTAGCAAGGACACTGCAGTTCAAAAGGAAGCATACTGGCGCACATACATTGGCGTAGTACATCAGGCCTGCTCCACAATCACTTCAGCTTGATGAAGAGCCTCTACAGGAGTCTGTATTAATGGCGATGTGACGGACTGAGGCAGGGCAGACAAGCAGACGCACTCAAGTGAAATTGAAAGAGCACTTGACATTGGTCTGACACAGATCATTTGAAGATCAGAGGGGATAACGACAGGCCACTTTTACAAGATACCTGAAAAGTGAAAACACTCAATGTTGTAATACCAAAGACTATATAATACAAAGTGGGGTTTATTTATAAACTAAATTTCGTGAGGATCACGTGCTTATGATTGAACACAGCTGGTACCACATCAGCTCAGCATAATGCACCAATCAGACGAAACATGACTCACTATAAATTACCAAAGCTTTCCACTCCAGTCATCTTCGTCTTGAAGAATCCCCCCTTCCACCCCAACTCCTCCTCTTCTCTGATAGGGCGGCACGGTGGCTCAGTGGTTAGCACTGTTGCCTCACAGCAAGAACGCCACTGGTTCAGCCTCTCTCTGAACTAGTCGGCGTTTCTGTGTGGAGTTTGCATGTTCTCCCCGTGTTCGTGTGGGTTTTCCCCGGGTCCTCCGGTTTCCTCCCACCGTTCAAAAACATACAAGTAAATCAACTACTTTTAAATGGCCTCCTAAGGCAATTCTAGTCAGATATATCTCAGCACATTCACAAGCGGGGGGAGTTCTCGAGACTCACCTGAGCACAAACTCTCCTCTCATTATCAATCATCAGCTAAGTGTGAACTCTTGAAAGACATGTCACTTGTAGAGTTTTGAATGGGGAAAATTGTAACAGTCAATATGGTGAATGAAGTACTACTAGTACACGAGCCAATCATCAATCAGTATAGACTGACGTTTCTCTGGGGGAAAAGCTCAGATAAGACGTGTGCTTTAACGATAGTTAAACATAACAAATATATCCACATAAAGCTCGAAATCTGTACTTTTTTTATATAATGAACCAAGTGCACTTGAAAACAAACGTTTTCTGGTTTTGTAATCTGTAGAAAAACGCAAGGTACAGTCAGTCCTGTCAAACGTACATCACATGACAGCAACTACTCAAATGCACACAAACTTGTAAACAGAGTCGCGGTCATTGATAGAGGAGACTCGCCATCAAGACCAAGTTGTGGATTACTTGACGAAGCATTATCCAGAGCATGATGTGTAGAACTGCAATAAATTAGCTTGGGCGACCTGAAAATATGCCGATTTTGTTTGATTCAAACGTTTAGAAATGAAACTTATGAGACAGTTGTTTAGTTTTATTGGTGATTCCACATATATAATGTAATCGTAAGCTTGGCAAACAGTTTTGGAGAATTTGATGTTTCCCCATTCAAACAGTTGAGAGGCATTTCAAAGATGGTCGTTGAGTGAAATGACTTTCCTTAAAGAGACTTTAGTAATACTTTCATATCATGTATCAGTGAAGAAAATGTGTAATTGGTCAAGTTTCCATCCACCTATTTTTATGCCATTTTGGAATATTACATTAAAAATAATAATAATAATAATAATAATAATTGCTTATTCCAAAGGTATGCCAAAGAGTGCACCAGTTTATCAGGAAGCGACGATTTTGTTTTCATTGGATGGCATCAGTGCTTTATTCGCAAATGTTTTATGCGATATTCCAGTTTTGCACAGAAGTCTGATTCACATCTTTGGAAGGAAACAGCAAATTAACTTCCAAGATCAGGCTATTGAGTCCAACAACAAAAAACATTCAACGCTTATATTTGCCAGTACCAATATGGAGACCCAAGTTGTGCATTTCTTCTCACAATGCAGAGTACAAAACTTTTCGACACAGAAAATGATATTAAAACTTTTATTTACAATATTTAAATAACATCAAAACATCCAACAATGTAAAGTGGGGACAGGAACGAAAAGCAACAAAAGATGGATAACATTCCAGCAGCATGACTCCAAGGAAGAGATGATTGATTGAGAGATGGAGGGAGAGTGATGGAGGATGTGAGCGGCCCAGTGGAAAAAAAACAGCTACACAAAGATCTGAGAAACTTGAAGCAGCGAGATCAACACTAGCTCAGCACATACATGAGCTGTATTCGCAAACTTCACATAAGGACTAGTCTTTCCCGAAGCGTAGTTTGGCATGTCCATGCGTCTTTGTGTTTGGAAACAGCAAAGGCATATCCAAAGAAAAGATGTGATTTACATAACACGTTCCTGTGCATTTTGGTGGGTCATCTCATTGGGATCCACCTGAAACTGCAGAATGGAAAGAGTTAGTTCTCTTTGGGAGCAGGTCCAGGATAACACAAGCAGAAGATAAATCAGTCTCTTCCCACACTGGAGAAGACACATGTGGCAGGGAACATTTCCAATGCTGAAAATGGATCAGTGTCATTTTTCCTATACGAGGAAGAACATCATTCAGGCTTCTGGACTCAATCCAGGGCTGATGTAAACATGGGAAACCTATTTATAAGGTTGAAACAGAAAAAGGGATTAAGCTGTTAGTTCTAGGACATTTATCTGAGGTTTTCATGCCCTGTACACTGTCAGAAAATTGTGGAAGAATTGTAAGGGGGTAACTCATCACAAGGGCAGTGTCCTTAACGGGATAACGTTGTACCTCATTTACCCTTTTAAAGTTCATGGTAATAGGGCGCCACGGTAACGTAATGAGTAGCACGTTCGCCTCAAGGTCGCTGGTTGGCAATCTCGGCTGGGTCAGTTGGCATTTCTGTGTGAAGTTTGCATGTTCTCCCCGTGGTTGTGTTGGTTTCCTCCGGGTGCTCCGGTTTCCCCCACAGTCCAAAGATATGCAGTACAGGTGAATTGGGTAAGCTAAATTGTCCATAGTGTATGTGTGTGAATGGGAATGTATTGATGTTTCCCAGAGATGGGTTGCGGCTGGCAGGGCATCCCCTGCGTAAAACAAATGCTGGATAAGTTGGCGGATCATTCCGCTGTGGCGATCCTGGATTAATAAAGGGACTTAGCCGACAAGAAAATGAATGAATGAAGTTCATGGTAGTACCTTAGAGATACACATTACTGCTAAAACATACTGCATTACCATATGAGCCACACAGAACACTGTCTAAATCTAGGTGCAGATCATCAAAATTATGGGTCGTTTGGTTAAGATCAGCGTTTTTCAATCCTGGTCCTTGTGCACCATCATTTGTTTTAATTCCACTACAAGTGCCCTCAAAAGTGGACTCCACAGGATATTCTATTATGATTTCAGGTTAAGGGGAACATGTATGTTTCATTCATCTGGAATCTTAGTGTGTAATATGTGAATTTTTATTTATTTATTTGCAGAGGAACTTTTTGTTACACTTCACGCTTCTTTAGTTAGAAGATGCTGCAGGAAATGCTGTTGTGCAAATCCAGTAATCTATATTTTCTGAAGTGAAATAAAGGTTTCTAGTGCTCCGGTAGAGAGCAATGAAGGAGATGGGACTAGGGAACAATGCAATCTATGCAAGGACCACAGTTCATGCATGGAGCCCTTCTAACAAGTTTCTAACAAGAGAGACATGCAAAATATGCAGATCGGTGAGGATTGAGAAACACTGCTCTAATGTATCTCTATATCTGCACTAGGTCATCTATATCTGGGGTTCTTTGCATATCTACCTTAGGATCTCTGCTAAATATTGTGTTTGTTGGAGCAAGACTCTGCAGGACTATGGATCTCCAGGAATGGATTTGGCCATTTCTGCACTAGATCGAATACTACATCAACTACTCTGGAATAGGCTGCAGGGATTTATGAACAATTACAATTTGATGTTGGTGGCTGGATGAACTTTTAAAGTCGAACATAGTATTGCATTTTTAGTGAGTTCTTCAATGCACCTTTCAGAATTGCCAGACTTGCTTCATGAAACTGTCTTAGGGACTTTTGGGTGAAAGTGAGAGGCAGAGAAGAGGAGGGAGGCAGAGGGACAAGAAAATGTGGCAAATGTGGCTAAGTGAATCAGAGATGGAGATCTCATCTCTTCAGCAGCTTATTCTGGAACAATGTAAACACTGGAGAGTAAGTAATGGTCTCCACATGGGTCCCATTCTGCATAACACCCCCGTCACCACTATTACCACTGCAGCCGCTAATGTTAACCAGAGAGTCGAACTTGCAGGAAACAGAAACTGATAGGGGACAGACACAGATATGAGGAATCGTCTAGAATGTGGACACTATTTTTTTATTGATATGGGGGATGTCTAAGTGAGCAGGGGTTCCAGGACAAAATTCAACAGATGCAGTCCTAGTGCCAGCCATGATAAGTGCAATCTCACGACCCTGTCGTGTTTTCTCAACGTCCTCTCGGCACGTCTGACATTTAATCGCTCTCTCTCTCCCCAGAGCAGGGAGCCCCTTTTGGGGAACAGGAGAGTGAGGGGCTTAGAGCAGAGCTGAAGGTGCCCTTGGTTCGCCAGTTTGCTTTGATACCCCAGGAGGTCACTGGAGAGCACCACTGACCTTGACTCGATGCATTATCAGGAAGTCTTTGAAAAACTTACCAAATATGCCACTTACTCTCACCCATAAGTCCTATTTTATCAACGTTGCTTGAATAGTATGACTAGGTGCTTACCAGCGCATGTACAAAGTTTTCACAGTTTTGACAAATCAATCCTCACCTTGTGTCTTCATGGAGATGGCTGCATTCTTCTGTAGGTCTCGTTTGTTATCGAAAGACGGGTGAGGCGTGCCCCGTAGTAGTCCACAATGTAATCCGACCCATCTGATGGACCCACGATCTATGCCAGAGCAAACAGAACGAGTCTTGAATGTCAGAGCAGCGTAGGGAGACCTACATAACAATGTAATCTTTCACCAGACAATTACATGATTCCACATTACACAATGATGAATACCAGGTGGGCTGGTGGGGTCTATCGTCCTCCTCAGATGGCTCATGCTCATACAATTGAATTATAAGACAGTAATGCCGAATTGGAAGCAATTTAAGTTTAACCCCAGGCAATGCTGTAATTGAGGTTGCTTATGGAGTCCTGGTGAGGAGGAGTGTCCCGAAGGACAGTCCCCAGATCAGAGCTTCAGCAATGAGCCTAGAGCCCAAACTGGGGCCCGTGCCAGTTCTGAGATCAGCTACTATCCAAGCAACATGCTTGGACTCACGCACAAAGACAGCGTAATGGCTTCCTGCAGGCGTGCGTGCCCAACACCTGGCCCTGCCGGCTCCGCTCCGCACCGCTTAGGGACGCGATGATAATGAGAACACACATCTGGTGGAGGGAGAAAGGCACCCACCAAATACAGACACCGTGTTCCACCATATCGAGATTAGCGCTCGTCTGGCAGTGGCCCAATACAAGCTATTTCCTCTCGCAATGCTATCGGCCGAGAGTTGTCCAGATTGGTATTGTGGTCAAGTTTCTTGAACACACATGTACACATTTTCTCATAGCATTAACTCTCGATCCATCCAACTTCACTCTCAAAGCTAAAGTTTTGCGGCGCCATTTACCTCGCATCATTACTTTCAAAAGGCCAAAACGTGGTGCGACTAGTGGGAGGGAACATCGATGAATATAAATAACAGTGATATGTCCCAGGTGTTTATTCATTAGTTCTCAAAGATGCATTTCCTAGGTAAGGTGGCTCTTAGTGAAGGTAGTTTTCTGTGCAAAATATGAGGTTTTAGAGAGGAGTGACGTGTGCAAATGGGGTCCCAAGGGAAAGGGATACTCTTTATCAAAAATGTCACAATTTAAAAACGAAGAGGTCCGACAGTTGACAGCTAATTGAGAATGTTAGCGCGTGACAGCTTTGGCTGCCAGAGGCACTTCTTAAAAGCATTGCTCTCCCAGGGCCTTCAATAAGACATTAAGAGAACAATAAACACTGCAGTGGCCCTGTTAATCAAAGCCGCCATGGCTGTTTTAAAAAATAAAGGCTTGCTTTATTTATCCACTGCGGCTAGGAAAGAGCGAGTATTTCCGAGGAGGAACACAAAACAAGCGAAGGAGTGATGATTAACTGGCAAGAGGATAAAATTGTCAATGAATGGACAGGTATTGTTTTGAGGCAAAGCTGTGCAAGTGACTAGGAATAAACGGACCAGGTAAAAGGATTTCAGGTGAAATATTTATGGAAGTCATTACATTTTGAAAGGGATTGAAAGGCTAGTATTCTTAGGAGTACTGTATAAATGCTGCATATTCTTGACAGACACCTTATTCTTGAGATGGCCGATGAATAAGGTATCATAACATGTTGTCCTGTCCTGATCTCTTCCAACATGCTGAAACTTGTCGGAAAACATCAGGTCATTGTTTCCCTTGCGTTTAGTAGCACAGACACATCTGAACATATCGCGCACACAAAAAAAAGTTTATTTTCACTAGCAGCGGGGGACTAAAAGATTTCCAACAAATGACGCAGCAGCCTGAGGAATTCTAAAGTACGTGTAATAATTATTCCTGGAGCCATCCTTCAACAGGCATAGGAGCGTGCCATAAATATCTGTCATCAGTGGTGTGTGGAAGTGGCGGCAGTGAGCAAACGTCTCATGTATAGCTTCATTCAGGCCTGTGAGGCCTAATGAGAGTGGAGAGGGTGAGGTTAGGCCTAACAAGATGACAAATGGAGCGGCTTTTTTCTCTTGTCAGGTGTAGGGGGCCTTTAATAGGGGTTAGGGGAGTCCTGGGGGAGCGTGCGACTCGGGACAGAAGGAGGAGGAGGCAAAAACAAACCACGCTCTCATTAGCTCCTTTCACAGTGCTGGAGCCACCGGAGGAGAGACACAGGTGCCAGTGAATACAAACACAAGCATTCAAGTACAAGTCAGTGCTGAGTCTCCGTTTCTGAAGCTCATTTAAGGGGTTGTGGGTAAAGCGCCTCCCCTAGTTAATGCTCGAATATGCCAAATTTAAGTCAGTATTCATTCAGTGGATGCTTTAATCCAAAGTGACTTTAATTAAAGGTCTCGATCACTAGTCATAGCTCACAAATCACCACATTGTGGGATTTGGTAACAGCATTAAAATCATAACATTAATGATCACACTACTTTTTTCGCAAAAACTCAGTATTGATAAATCACATAATTCCAAAATGCAATAAATCGAAAATAAGAAAAGCAATTAATATATAAAAATCTACTCTTTTTTTTTCAAATATGAACCAGATATTTCTTTGTGAGTATATAAATCTAATGCATTGTTTCCAACATTTAATATTTTTCTCCCCTCAGTGCAAGCAAAATACAGAGTGAAGGACAAAAACACAGCCAAAACCCCTGTTCATTTAAATTATGGATAATTAAGCAAAATGATGTAATAAAAAAAAAACGTATTAACCTTTGAGAAAAACAAACGTAGAAGGAAATGCATACATCAATAAATGGGTCAAGAACCTGGAAATTAACATCTCACCTGCATGGATATCAACATGAAATCCACTAAGCTTCCAATTCCACAGAACCCCACAGTGCAGAATTTCAGCAGGCCTGAGAACAAACAAAGAGCGATCCACACATTAACCGAGAACATACTACAATGCCTTCCATCATAACCAATCGGTGTCCAAAAACACCTTCTCTCAAGCCTCTGTATGACCACAAAGAAAAACAATTCTCAGGGCAAAGCTATTCAACACGCACCGAAGGAAGTATTTATTTTCATACTTGCATTAGTGCAAAGAGTAGTAGCTTTCAAATGCTGAAAGGTCAAATTATTATAATCATCCAGTTCATAGAACAATATTTGGGTTATTGTATTTTTGAAGAATTTAGAGCTAAACTGAAGATCAAATGATGTTATTAAAAAAAAACCTGGCCAAAACAATATTTCAACATCCCTCTAGTTCTACTCAACCTACTCTCAATGGCACCAATCATGGTACCAATGTAACACCTCTGGATCTACTCATCTCAAAGCAGGTATTGAATCTGTCTACATCCTGGGAGGCGGCATGCTAACAAGAATGCTAATGTTTTGTTAGAGAGGCCAACTAGTAAGACCTGCCCTTGGAGCTTGATACATTCTGGAAATGTCTGGATGTTTTAGAAAGTACACCACTGCTCAGTTTTTTCAAACCTTTATTTTACCTGAGACAAAACAAGGAACTCTTTACCTGAATTCCAGCAAATAATATAGGATTATTGAAGTATGCATCACCATGGTGGCGTAGTGAGTAGCACGTTCGCCTCACAGCAAGAAGGTCACTGGTTCGTGCCCTGGCTGGGTCAGTTGGCAATTCTGTGTGGAGTTTGCATGTTCTCATTCTCCCCCTGGTTGCGTGGGTTTCCTCCGGGTGCTCTGGTTTCACATGCTCTGGTTACATGTGGTATAGGTGAATCGGGTAGGCTAAATTGGCCGTAGTGTATGAGTGTGAATGAGTGTGTATGGATGTTTCCCAGAGATGGGTTGCAGCTGGAAGGGCATCCGCTGCATAAAACATATGCTGGATAAGTTGGCGGTTCATTCCGCTGTGGCGACCCCAGATTAATAAAGGGACTAAGCCGACAAGAAAATGAATGAATGAATGAAGTACGCATGGACTGGAAGCTGCTGATTTCATTTTGACGTACTTCCATCTGAAATGGAATATTGAGTAGGGGTCAGCGCTTTCTTTTGGCGATCATTCCCTTGTAGCAAACTAACAGTAAAAGGGGCATGGTTAAGAATATTGTGGCTGAATTGTCAGACGTACTGCAGTTGGAGACGTACTGCCACTCCAAATGCAGAAGCAAATGGTCAGACTTTAATTGAAGATTACCAAAACAAACTTTTTTCTATTAGATTAACTTCCACAGACTAATTGTTCACAAAGCAGGGGTGTCCAAACTTTGTCCTGGAGGGCCGGTGTCCTGCATATTTTAGTTCCAACCCCAATTAAACACACCTGAACCAGCTAATCAAGCTCTTTATACTGTAGGTATACTAGAAACTTCCAGGCAGGTATGTTGAATGAAGTAGAAGCTAAAATATTCAGGACACCGGCCCTCCAGGACCGAGTTTGGCTACCCCTGAACTAAAGAATAAGAATGTGCGCTAGCAAAATAACGTAAAGCCTGTTTGAAATCAAATTTTACATTAACAATGTATCACCTATAATTATATTCTTAAGCAAAATTATATTGTATAATGTTGACATTATTTCCACAAACAAACCATTTTGGGTTATATTTAAGTAGGCTTGCTTTGGATGTCCATTAAGTCATTTTAAACCCACCATCAGGAGCCCATGAAATCTGCAGTCAATTAAAAAAAAAAACCTTCCATCCTGCGATTCAAACATAATTGCTGCTAATCATTGCTAATATTACTCATAATTGGTCATTGAGGGGTTTAGGCATGTTGATTCCAGGAAGGATATCAAAAAAGCCACCTGCAGAATGTCTTCTGAATAAATCCAGGCCTTCTTTTGAGCCACACCTGGTCTGGACTGACCCCAGAGCTGCTGGGCCATTACACTCTAAATGAACAAGTCTATACAACTGACTCCAGCGCGGTGTGAGCCTGCCTTTCACAGACTCCAGCGCTCCTCACACAAAGCAGCCAGGAACAAGGGGGACCTTCAAACGCCTAGGCCCTTTTGTCCTAACGCAGGTGCTTAATTGATCAGGAAGTCCTTAAAACATGGAGAGAGGCAGAAAGACGGAGCTTCCCGCTGTATCCCACCTAACCTTGGGATTTAGATGTACGACTTGAACTCATCTGCATGCGATGACAATAATTGCACCATGGGATAGAAGAACACCATGAGATCTGATGGTAAAGGAGAACTGTTTTTGTTAATTAGTTTTCGCATGCAGATTCGTTTTGTTAAAACAGCTGGTACCCCCCAAAAAAAGAGCAAGGTGCTCAAAAAAGGGTCACCTACGGGTAGCTCACGTGCTGTTTTTTTCTAAACAATCATGTAAGGACTGATACTGCTGGCCTCATGTGAACAGCATGCACCTTTTCTTAAAAGCAATCCATACATGTTGAATGACGTCAGTGGTGTGCTGGGATTCGTCTCAGGAGTTTGTTCAATTAGCCGTAGATGTGCTGGGGATGGTTTATATTGAAGCCAAAGGGGAAGGTCTAGAGTTTTTGTACAAGCAGAAAGGCCAAAAACATTAATCACCAGTCAAAATCTAAACTTTTTAGCCTGTGTCTGATGAAGGGACTACCACAAAACTCTTGTCTCCCTTTTAAAAAGCTACTTCTACTCACTAAAGGTAAGGGTATTGCGAACTAAAAAAGTGAATCTAAAATTTGTCAATTTTATTTAAAATATTTTCCCTAACTGAATACAATTGGAAGCTCACAGAAAATGGGGGCTCGTCCGGGATCTTAACAAATGCATGTGTGTGTGTGTGTGTGTGTATCAATGTTAATCAATTTACTATTTCATTCAAAAAAATAACAGCCGACAAAAATTTTACAGTGTTACTGTCATTACACTGAATGACAAAAACATTGCCTTGAATGATGAAACATGAAGGAATGGAACTTTAATAGCAAACAGCAACTTTTCATTTTCTGATGATTTTAGTAAACAATGTAACAACAGAAGAGTCAAGCTTTAATTTTTTTTTTTATTTATTCAGTGAGATGCTAATGGTCTAATCTGATTCAATGATTTATGCTAAGCTAAAACTGCTCTTGCCAGACGGGGAGGTCAGCTGAATGGATTAAAAAAAATGACAAAACAGTTTAACTATAGGGGAGTTCAATCACAGTCATTCACAAAATCTCTCTTTTTTTTCAATCATACAATAAAAGTGCTTTCTGGCAATTCACAGAGGGATAAAAGGTTCTGTAAAGAGATAATGATCAAGTCTTAAGCATTAGTTTGAAACACTATGTATCCTTAACCTTTTTTTTTTTTTTTTTTTTTGTACAAAAACTTTACAAAACATACTTTTTTAATGATATTATGTTAGAGATGGGCGATTTGACCTAAAGTCAAAATCTCGATTAACTGAGCAGTTTAACTTTATTACGATTATTTTATTTATTTTTTTGTACTCCTAGTTCACTGACAAGTTTTGTACAGTAAATATGCTCACATATTACAAGTCAGAAATTTCTGAATGAAGGGTGCATTACTTGATTTAAAAATAATTTGATTTAAATTACTTGATTTAAAAATAATAATTAAAAACAATGAACAGAAATTAAAACACACATTCCCTAAAACCAATGGTCATTCTTTCTTAAAAAAAGTGAAAATAAATAACTTGCACTTTTGGAAACAAAATTAGTTCTTATTATTGTGCTTTTCATATTAAAAGTAGAAAACAGCAGCATCTCTTCTAAATAAAATAATCTTGTATAGCCTGTAAAAAATATTTTAAGCAGTACATTTCTTGCATCTTCTGTAAACAAATATTTGAATGCAAATAATTTTATTGTAATAGAAAATATGCCGTCTCAAAGCATCTCTGGCACAGCTTCTAATCATCGTCAATGTAGTGCAAACTTGCAATGTGTACAGTAGTTACATTTTTTTTAAGGAGGTGCACGAGTATGCAACCACGCAAAGGCTGTGCCGGTCCACACCCACGCATTCGACGCAGAAGTATAAATAGAGTGGGGTCACATGACTTCACACACGGTACGGAAAATAATTGAAAAAATTTACTTTTATATAAATTATATTAGAACGATTATAGGTTCTGAATGTTGATTTCGATTATTTTTTGACTAATCGTCCAGCCCTATATTTTGTATTCAATGCATGATTTAATTGGTGCACACATTGACATAACATATGCAATTCAGTACGCTAGATTCTTACCCAGGATCTAACATTAAAACAAAATCACAGTTTATCACTGCTCTACAATCAGACAAAATCAGTCCAGCAAGCCATCATTTCTCTAAAATAATTATTAGAATCAAACTGTTAAAGAGTCCTTATAAACACAAAGAAAACACCAAGATCTGTGCAGGAAAATAAGTCAGTGTGATGCGTATTCACAGAACATCTGGTGAAAAGGTGTGTCCTTGGAAAAGAGGCCACAGATGATGTCAACAGCAGAACATCCAGGACTGATTCTGTCCATTTTAAAGGTCCCTTGTGTTGCAGTGCAGCACTAGCATGAGATATTGATAAGTAAATTGATGCCAGAAAAGGTGATTTCGGGCCACAGTATACACAAAAATGCAACGTTGGACTGAAGCCTAAGCAAATTTAAATCAGGTTTGCAACACAGAGATTTTGCTTTCTCATTTCCTTTGTTTAATGTCACTTTGTTTATAAAGAACGCTCAAAAAATGACAAAAGTCTTAAGAATAGTATCTTACCCAAGGCAGGGTATCCCAAGTAGAACCGATCTGCACCAATCCATCCCAGGAAGAGAGACAGAGCAACAGCTACTTTATATGAGTAACCACTCCTAATATTAAAGAAAACATCCATATTAGTGAAAAAATATTATTTACAAATTATAATGACGTTATAATGAAGTTCGACTTACACATTTCGACATGGGATGGTTTTGTTGAAGCCGACCTCTTCACCGCTGAACTTGAACTGTGTTCCATTCAACAGCCTACAGCTGATGTTAGGGGCAGGTAGGCATTCCACTGCAATGACAAGACAACATTTGATTCATTACTTTGCTTTTTCATTTTCATTGCTTGTCAAATCTTTTTTTTTATTATAATATTTTTAAATTATTAAATACACAAGTGTAAAATATGCAATATATACCTGTATAAAATATATAACGAATCAATGTAAATATTATACAATTGTATAATAAGTTATTGAAATTATTATACATTAATATATATTAATATATTATAACTATACATTACATTTTAAAATCTATTAAATCCTAAATCTATCAATTAAATGCATTACATATATTTTATAATATTTTATTATGTTGTACATTTAGATTTTTGCAATTATTATAATTAAAATATTAGAAATGCATGGTAAACATTTTTTTATAAAGGTAAACAATGATAATATAAAGTAAAACGAACTTGTTAATTTTTATAATAATTATAATTCATCATAACAATGTGCACATATTAAAACAATATTAAAATAAAAATATGCCAAAATGCAGATATTAGAAATTGTCATTTTCATTCATTCGTTTTCTTTTCGGACCTTTTCCTACATAAATAAAAACTTAATTCTGATCTTTTCCAACATATATAAATACAATATCATCTAAAAAATTTTTTTTAATGCATTACAAGTTATGCATTAAAGATACTTTGAATAATAAAATGCGACAATATCAAAATCACAAATGCATACATATATATATATATATATATATATATATATATATATATATATATATAAACTAGCATTATTGTTACAACTATTAATGTAGTTTGTCCAAATATAATAAATTACAATATTTATATTAACAATTATAATATCTTAATGACACATTTTATAAATAAAAGCATACGTATACACTGTATGTGGAATATATATTACAAATAGAAACCCACCCCAAGCCACTCGGTCCTTGCAGGTTTCAGGTTCTTGGGTTGCATCATCTATTCTGGGTTCTTTACACAAATACTTGAGCTCTGTTAAGGTGGAATCATAAATCTTTTATTTATCATTATACTTGCATCCAAAGTAAAATTAGTGATGCTGAATTTAAACAGCGATTAATGAATGACCGACAATATCATCAGCAGGATCTAATTTATTATTATGCCTGATCACCACATAAAAACATCAAATGTTATGATTTGTCATAAACAGACATCTGATTTATTAAAAACACGCTATTTCGGACGTATTTACTATATATTTTATCACTCAATACACGTCTAAAATACAAATCTACAACAAAAAATACTTCTGCTTGTACATTAATAACTGAAAAACAATAAATATGCTAAATTAGCACAAACGTCAAATAGCGACAATGCAAGCTAGCAGGCTAATAATTCAACAACCCTGTCAATTTTAGACACTTTGAAAGGATATTGTCCCAGATGCAGTTTATCACAGCTGTCCACATCACTGCCCAAACTGTGGATGACAGTCAGGCAGAAAGTGAATAAAAGCAGCAGTCTTGTTGTCGATCGAAAGCGCATCAAACTCCTCCAGCGAAACGCCATGTTGAACTGTCACGTGACTGCCGGGGCTTTTAAAGAAACAGTGCACTAGATTCGCCGCACACATAGCATGTAAGTCTCACGTAATTCTCCTATTTAATGCATTTACTTGCCTGCATTTGTTACGTCAAGCTGGGTTATTTTGTTAGAGCGTGTTTACGCTCTAAACCAGACGTCAGTTCAACTTTTTCGTGGTGTTTGATGCTTATAATCAACTTTATAACCGGCTAACTGCGCTAGCCTGTGGCACAGAATGGGAAAAACGAGGACGTTTGTGTTTGAGCCTTTTTTGCAGTGTTTAACTTTTTTACTAATGTATTACTTTTAAACAAAGCACGTTTCGATTGATAACACCATTATTTGTCGTCTTATTTATGCTGTCAGGAAGTTTCTACAGAACCGAGTTCAGTGTTTTATGGTCATGCACCTGTTTGATTGCGTTTGTGTAATTTATTTAATACGATTTTATATTAAAGATGCTTTAATTTGACGTTGAAAATGTTTTTAACATTCGCTTACGTCACGACGTCTCTGTTATCTTGTGTTTTACTTTAAATAAAGTTGACGGAAACTTGAATGACGCGCACTTCCTGGTTTCAGGTGAGGCTCCCGCAGGTGTAAACAGACAAAAACTGCGCTCAATCACAGCTATAAACAACACTTCAGATGCTCAATTCTGTTTTATGAGGGATTCAGGGGCGACTGTGTGTTGATTTCACCTTTAAGAGGAAGTGTATGGACATTTATATTGTAGGTAAGTAAGGTGTATATTCTCACTTGTGTTTTGGCTGCCCACATGAACAGAAACTGCTACTTCATATTATAAAAAGGTCTTCCATGTTGGTTCTGGAATTAGTTTTTTGACTTTTAAAGGAATATTTCACCCAAAAATGAAAAGCCTGTCATTATTTACTCTTTCTTGTTCCAAATTTGTGTTTAACAGATTAAAGAAACTCAAACAAAGGAAGATATTAAGAATGTTGGGGGGAAACAGCCATCGACTTCCATAGTGTTTTTGTTATTGCTATGGATTCCAATTGCTGCTTTTTACAAACATTCAGTCATTACAAACACTCCGAATATTGTGTTTCGTGTTCAACAGAAGAAAAACATTTATGAAAGTTTAGAACTAATTGATTGTGAGGATATGGTGAGGAAATTTTCAATTTTGGGTGAAACGTACCGTTTAAGATTAAAAAAATGCTTTGTTTTCTTTTTTTTATCATTATTATAAACGTGATATCAGCGTAAATGTAGTAAAACTAAGATTAATCATAATCTTTGGGGGAAACATTTACTTATCTGTTATTGTCAATTCAAGGTTTTAATTATAATACAGAAACTGAAAAAAAATGTTAACATGCTTTCATAGTGTGCATATTCTAGTTATTTATATGTATATTTGTCTTTTTTCTAATCTATTTATTACTTTTTTGTCTACATAAATAATTAAAAAGGTGAATAACTTTACATAATTTTGTACAACAACGATGATGATAACAGTAGCTATTAGTATAATAATTATTTTTATCATAATTATGCTTTGTGTGTATTTCTTGGTCTGTAACAAATTAAGCTTGAATGTATTTGGTGCAGTTTAATAATCCAAAATTATATTAGCTAAAAATATTACAAATAATAATGATCGCATAAAAAGTTGTGATTTATTTATTGATGTTATTAATAATACATATGTTATATGTCAGGACTACAAATAAAATGTGAGAGAAACTGAATTTTGAAAACATGTTACACATTTATAATGTTATTGATAAAATTAATCGCCTAATTAATATTAGCGTTTAGTTTTTTGTTGCCGTTTCATTGCAAATTTAAAATCAAATCGCCACCCACAATTGTTCTTTAATCCATTTTCACAGATCACCCCCTTACTGAACTGTCAAGAGAACCACGATGTATGAGAACGTGCCAACAGGTACAGTATCATGAAATGAAGTGATTTTCTTTTCAACTAGTGTAACATGTTTAATGGGTTTTTGCATGGCTCATGTGTTGTTGTTGTTGTTGTCGTCGTGTGCGTGTGTATGTTTGTGTTTGTGTGTGTTGTCAGTATCTGCTTCGGAGCGGCAGCAGGTGCTTCAAGCTCTGGAAAGGCTGCAGTCAAAGCTGGTTCAGAGGGAAGAGTGGACTCACAGCGACAGACTCGGCACATTGAAAGAAGCACTGCAGAGCCCTCTGTTTAGCCACATTCTCACCCTGCAGCATTCCGTCAAGCAGCTCAAAGACCAGGTGATGCTTACACTACATCTTACAGACTGATGTTGTCAAAAGTATCAAACTCGGTACTGAAATAAAAAAAAAAGCACCCATTTCCTGCTTACATTTGGATGTTGTTGAGTGGGTACTTAAACACTGGTGATTGGCCATTGTGTTCACGAGCTCAATAGAAATAATTCTGATTGGTGGGAAATTGGTACCGAATTTCCGGTATCATTACTAGTGTTGGGGTAACGCATATAATATTAATAATATTACTTTTCTAAGTAACGAGTAAAGTAACGCATTACTTAAAAAAAATAAGTAATAGTATTAGAGTTACTTTTTTGAAAATGTAATGCGAGTTTGATTTTAGTTTAATTGGCTTTTTAAATAATAAATTGCTGAATTACAATTAAAGTAGTCACAATGAATCATGCAGTCAATGAGAGATTGTGTTCATTATTTTGAACCCATTGAAGAAAAGGAAAAGGGGATTGTCTCAATGGACAGTGGTTTTACTTTAGACAAATAGTGCAAAAGTAGCAAACACATTGCTTTAAACTTTCAATAATCTGTATATATGGCTTGAATAGCTCTGGGGTATGGAAATTCTCAGATATAATATTTTTTTAAATAATTGTAGGTGCAGGTTATACAGTGCATTGTTAATTTTAGAATTCCTCTATTTAAAAAAGAAAGAAAAAAACAAGTTCTGAAAGACATCAAGCCTCAGACAGGTCAAAAAAAGTACTGCAAAAGTGACTCAAAAGTAAGGTAGTGCATTTCTTACAATACAAAGTAACTAAGTAACGCAACTAGTTACTTTTTTAAAGATTAACTAAATATTTTAATGCATTACTTTCGAAAGTAACATTCCCTAACACTGATCGTTACAACACTTTAACAGACTAGTTACAGCTATAAAAACATTGAGTCCACTGGAAATTCTCACCTTTTCTAGATTTATATGCATGTTTTTTAGTAAAACTCATTTAAAATTATTTGTTGATATTCAGGAATTTGCAACTTCTATACAATATCTTAAAAATATTGATACTTGATACCAGCTTTGATACAGTAAGAAAAACATTTCACAACATTAAGTGTATGGCCTAAAATTAACACTCGCCAATGGCAAATGTGAGTAAAACTAAGTGTTGCAAGTGTGTATAGCCATGTCAGTCACTATATATTTTTTTATGAATTGCAAAACAATAAATTGCATTGTAATTTAGAGCATAAAATGACAATTTGTCAAAATAACAAAAAAAAAAAACATGTTTTATTTTTATGTTTCATTACCCATGTTTTAAGTTCAGGAGTGTTAAGAAATCAATATTTGTTCAAGTAACTGAATGAAAACATTTGATATTCTAATGTTGATATTTTTATATGAAATTTATAAGTATATTAACAAATATTAACATTTTGCTCAACCAATACCAACAGACCTGTTTTAGGTATAGTTCATAGGATTTCATTATTTACTCTCTTTCATAATATTCTTGGTTTGTCTAAGTTATATAATTTTTCCAGATGAACGCTAATCTGAGTTTTCTTAATATCCTGAGTTTTCCCTGCTTTGTAATAGTAGTGAGTGGTATCTATAACGTGAATGATTTTTATGAAATGATACATGTTGAACAATCTTTTAGTACTTGAAACACAATCAATGATTGATTTCTGTAGCACATTTAAAAACAACATCAAGTGATGAACAAAGTGCTTTACTGTCCCAAAATTAAGAAAGAAAAAAAACATTCAACAACCCCATAACACCAAGAACAATTAAAATCTGCCAAATTTCCTTATTATTTCTTGTATAATCTACATGATAATAGCTATTAGATAATAGATAATTTTCATTAGTTTAATTAAATGAACAAAATACTGATCTTTAAATGTTTATGAACCTGTATATAAACATGTTGTGTTTTCCTAACCATTACTTTATTATTATTATTATTATTATTGTTGTTATTATTATTATTACTACCACACTGATAAAGAATTTATGTCAGATAAAAACACAGCATATGTTAAAGTGTGTTCGTATTGCCAAATCAGGACAGAAATCAGGTCATGTATTTATGCTTATTCATGCACTTAATTTTGCGGTGACCATGCATTTCCTAGCCACATTCTTCAGACGCTGAAAGTCCCTCGTTCCTATTTGTATTCCGTCTGAGTTTTTTATTGACACAAGAAACCACTTTACAATAAACAATCCACACACCAAATTAAGATAATGGCAATAACGGAAGCTCGCCTTCATATTGTAAGTGCTGGGAAGGTCAGACGTGCGCCTATGAATGCGTCAGGTGAAAAACCTATCAAGTATGTCGAGCCGGAGTTTCTATCAAGCCTTAATATCTACTGTCTCGCTTTGAGTAAGTGCCTTGTCGGAGATGTATCGATGAAATAGGCTGGAAGCTGCTCTGTCAGCCCGGGCTAAATAAGCACAAGACTGATAAGTTCCTACAGTAAGAGTCTAAAGGTCATTAATACATTACCTGTTGGGGACTAGCGAACGCTGCAGAGGAATGTATTGATTTTTTTTTTCTCTCTGCCTGTAGGACGTGGTTGTTCCTCTGCGGGATCTTTCATCTCTGAGATGAACAGTACACGCTTTATCCTAAACCGTTCGGACAGGCTGTGTGAATCAAAAAGATTGAAATAAAGAACATTGTTTCTTTACAAAATAGTAAATTATCAAAGGTTCTATTCATATAATAATAATTGTTGTTATTATTATTATTATCAATATTATTATTAGTGATCATTTTTGTCAGTTGTTTTTTTTAATTGTTTTATATTTATTTGTTTGCATATTTTTACATCTTATCTGTCTGTCTATCTATCTCATCCTTCCATATATCCCATCCATCCATCCATCCATCCATCCATCCATCTATCATTCTGTCTTTCTGTCTGTCTGTCGTTCAGTCCATCTCTCTGTCTATCCATCCATCCATCTATCTATCTCTCTACAAGCATCTGTCTGTCTGTCTGTCTATTTGGCTTTCTTTTGTTCAGTCCATCTCTCTGTCTATCTATCCTGTTTATCTATCCGTCCATCCATCCATCCTTCCATCCAACTCATCTGTCCATCCATCCATCCTTCCGTCCATCCATCCATCCATCCTTCCATCTAACTCATCCTTCCATCCATCCATCCATTGATCCATTCTTCCATCTAACTCATCTATACATACATCCATCCATTCTTTCATCTAACTCATGCATATATCCATCTAACTCATCCATACATCTATTCTCCAATCCAACTCATATATATATATATATATATATATATACATATACACATCCATTCTTCCATCCAACTTATCCATCATCCATTCTTTCATCTATCCATCCATCTATCTAACACACAAACAAACATATTTATTTAACCGTTTATATTGATTTTTATAAATATTTTCTAGCTGAATACGTTTAAGTTCTATTTAATATTAGATTTTATTTAAGTCCGTTTTTGTTGCAAGTATTATAAAGAACTCCTCCAGGTTTAGGGTTTAAGCTTTGCCTTGTAGCCATCAATTGATTTTTCTACATGTCTTTTAGAATTGTCTTTGTCCTCTTCTATCTGCAGTTGAACAGTTTGCCTCCAGACACATGTAGCGAGTTCAGTTTCTCCAGGAAGGGTCAGCTGATCGTCAGTGCCAGTCGGCCGTCCAGTAGTCTGGGATCAGTTGTGTCCAATGGCACAGCAACAACTAACGCCTCTTCTGAGCAGCTTCAGAGGTGGATACAAGCAGCAGCAAAGGTGGGATGTTATTGCATGTCAGCTTGAGCATTGCTTTTACAGTATTTTCTAGTATGCATTAGTTTAGTCATTCTACAGGAACTTTTACTTCAGATAAAATTCATTCGATTAAAAAAAATAAAAAATAAAAAAAATAGATACTTTTCGACATCTTGGATATTTTGCCACAAAGTATCTCTTAAAAGTTAAAACCAGAATCATAGCTCCGTGTTAAAGATTTTTTTGCTACTGGTCCAGATATAT
>CAIGQQ010037719.1:9583193-9619320 GCA_903798035.1 Danio albolineatus | reverse complement strand
TTTTTTTTTTTTTTTTTTTTTTTTTTTGGTATTTAGAATTGTGAATTTATTTAAATATCTAACCTCTCATTGCTTTTTTGTTTCAGTGACTTTATTGTAAATTTGGAATTTATTATAATTTATGATGGTTTTAAAAAAAGTTTTACTGTAATTATTTGTGCATTTTAAAAGTAATAAAAGTTATACAGATAGTTAGATATGTGCATACACGTGTATATATTATTTTTATTTTTTATGTATTCAGACACTCATAGACATTTGTCTACCCTTATTATATATATTTTTTTATTTATTTTAATTTTTTTTATTTGTTAATTTTTATGGTAATGTGTAAAAAAAAAATATATATATTTATAATATATCAGTGCTTCCCACAGGTTTGAAATATACATACGGTGGTAGCTGGATTGAAACACACCATTTACCTGCATCTCATAAATGGTTAACTGTATGCGACAAACTAAACATAATTTGATTTTTGCCAATAATTTTATTTATTATGACACAGTGATAGGCCTACACGGTTTCTTTTCAATGGGATAAAGTAAAAAAGACTTGTGTTGTTCAGGAGACATGTGCACCCACTGACAGGTAAAATCTGCTTCTCACTCTCAAGTTGAAAGATATGAAGATGAATATAGTATATGTATAGAGAACGTAATACAATAATACCGTCAAATTAATAAAATACACAGCAAACGAGAAATAATTGACAGAAAATATGGAATAAAAGCAGACAATATCTGAAAATGATAATTACAAGATTAAAACGTGAAGCTTATTTAAATAAGTCAAGTGCGTTGATTAACCATTACTAGTGGTGTACGTACATTTTGCAGCCAGTTAAGACCAGTCATTTCGTCCTCTCTAAGTATAAAGTTTTTGTAGGTCGTTTAGATTAAAGAATGAATTAGTTAATGTTTCCCCCGCTCTCACGACGCGCATGCTGTCAACTAAACCCAAACGAAGGTAGACTTAAATAAAAATGCATATGATTTACAATAGCTTTAGAAAGCAAAAGCCGAATCCTGGACTTTTTATGAGATTTAGAAACCCTGGCCAGACAAATTTTTGTGTCCCCAAAAGGCGCA
Organism: Danio albolineatus; assembly: GCA_903798035.1. NCBI lineage: Eukaryota > Metazoa > Chordata > Actinopteri > Cypriniformes > Danionidae > Danio > Danio albolineatus. The sequence continues at coordinate 9,618,229 of CAIGQQ010037719.1, read as the reverse complement.
TCTCTGTGGGTCTGCAGAGAATGTAAGATTGTCTGTGGGAGTGTTGACAGAAGATTTCCACAATTGTTTAAGTAGTGGATGTTTGGTTATATTGGGCGGATACAAAAATTGTTAATATACCTATAGGCACCCCAAGTCTATCTATATTTCGTTCTATGTATCGTTCTGTCATTCTATCCATTGTTCTGTCTATCATTCCATTTATCATTCTATATTGTTCTATCTGTCATTCTATTGTTCTATCATTCTATCTATCTGCATTTTAAAATGAATTGTATTGTCAGATTATAAAAGTCCTATTATTCATAATATTTGTTGTAAATTTTACAAACATTTATAGTTACTTACACATTTACAAATAATAATAATAATAATAATAATTATTATTATTATTATAAGGGGTAATTGTGATTTATTTTATTTTTTTATACGATTACTGAATTGTCACGATTTTATAATTAGTGTTTTCTTAGGTGACCAGAACATGTTTTCATTAGATTCACCCTATTAGATCGCACAAAAAGGAGCCTCAAGTCAAAACAAACTCCAAACGCATTGTTTCTCTCTTACGCTTAAATACCTGTCAGTCGGAGACTTGGGAATTACTAATGTCAATCATCATATGTCGGCTTAAAAGCTTAGCAATGAAGACGTCACTCCTCAAGCATGCGTTATGTCCTCTTTCTAACCCTGTATTCAAACAGACCCCCGCCTTCCCTTTCCATTTCAATCTATTCTCTTATCGTTTAAAGCTGAGAAAATATTTATCTATTTAAAATTGCTCGGCCCCTGAGGGATCGTTTCTCTGTTCCTCAAATGTAGCTGAGGTGTATTTTTCCTCACTTTTCCTGCCCTCTCCTATCTCTCTATAGACCTGGACCTCCAAAAAGCCTTGAAAATATCTTGAATCCTAATTATGTTCCTTTTGGAAAGTCTTAATGCAGGCGGGAGCTATGATGCACTGCTCCGGGATTCTCGTTCCTGGAGGAATAACATCCAAGTCTTTTCCCCAACGGAGATGTTTTCCGCCTCCCACAATGGCTTTCTCATTAGCCAGCTAATGCATAGATGTTTATGTAAGCCGCAGCCTGAAGGAAATATGGATGTTTCTGGAAAGAAATGTTACTGTCTTGTGTTTAGTTCAGCAGTGGGAAATGTATTTAAAAAAAAAAAATTCTTGTTCTTTTTTAAAGTTGTGAAACAGATTTATTGTATCATAGTGAAAATTCAAATATCTTTTAGCTTTTTTGTCAAATATATTTATTTATAACCCTTATTTCCAAAATCTGCTAAAATCATTAATCTGTGGTTGTGGAAATTCATTGAATTGTTTATTTTGTTTGATTACTTTTTTACGTTACATCATTTTTGTTCATTGTTTGTTGTTGTTTTATTATTATTATTATTATTATTATTATTATTATTATTATTATTATTATTATTTTTTTTTTCATTTTCTTTATCTTTTAAAAATTTATTTAAATGTATTTTTTATTTAATTATGGGGTTTTGTGTTGTGCTTTTTATTTATTTTTATTTTATTTTTACTTAGTTTGGCTTTTAATTTGATTTTTTTTTTAAATTGAATCAAATATTTTTTGATATTTTTTTTTGTGTGTTCCTTTTATTTTTTTGTTTAGTCCTTGGGTTTTTAGTTGTGCTTTTTATTTGTTTATTTATTTCTATTTTATTTTCATTTTGTTTCTTTTAGTTTGGCTTTTAGTTTTTTATTATTATTAATTGAATAAAGTATTTTGATGTTTTTTTTATTATTATTATTATTTTTTTTTTACTTGTTTAAAAACAGATAATATGATGCATTTTATATGATATTAATGAATGGTACTTTAATAATGGTAGTGAATTAATGAATAAGACCAGAAATGTTTATTAAACAAATTGGATTTTTTTTTTTTTTTCTTTCTTCCAAATTACTCCTCCCTGAACTAAATAGAGTAGAATTTCGACTTAAGTATAAGCCTTGGTTTAAAAAAATAAAAAAACACGAGTGTTTCTTTGCAGTCTCAGGAAGGGACTTCTTATCTCCCAAATGGTTCTTTTCTCCTTACAGCGGAATGAGCACTAGTGTAAAGCTTTGTTTCGAAAGAGCGACAAGGCGAACGACAGAGGAGGGGTTTCATTAGATAGTGAGAAAATTGCAGAGGTAGTCACCTGGCAGATAACGGCCTGGTAATAAGAGAACAGAAATGTACTGATTGCAGGTCATTTATATGAGCCCAAGGAGACTTGGGTGATTAGGAAGCACGGCTGACGTGAGATCACAAAGACTCTCGTGGGCTTTCCTGACCCGGACATTGATCAGCTGCTGCAGGATCACACCGTTAACTTGTTCATTAGCATTCCGTGGCCTATTACCACTCCGTAGTCACAGGTCTTGGGTCGTCAATCGCTCCCTATTTGGACAATCAAAGGTGATTGAATGGATCTTTATTCTTTAAGTAGACAGTTTTGTGGCTCAAAGTAAAATATAGCTGACGCTCGCCGACCTCTAAATGTACAAGACAAGTCAAGGGATTGAAAACGGTCCCCCGTGTGTGTCTTTTGCAGGATCAGTGGGGACACGTGGAGGAGATCGAGCTGGTGAATGATGGATCCGGTCTGGGATTTGGGATTGTCGGTGGAAAGACCACAGGGATGGTCGTCAGGACCGTGGTGCCAGGCAGCGTTGCTGATAAGGTTTGTGTTTGCATAATTTTACTGACGATTATGAATTTGTTAATTACAGAACCAAATGTTCAGATGTTAAATTAATAGTTTTGATTGTGTATTTCTTAGGACATTTTGCATTTGTTGCAATTAATATTGGGTTCCTTTGCAAAAGATTGCCAAAACTTTGCTCTCTGTTCTCTCACTCTTTGCATTTTCTCATTTTGCGTTTTCGTTTTCAAAGAAACTTTTTCTCTCTGAAGTATTGTCTTCCTCCAAGAAATGTTACATTCTCTCACAGAAGTATAGCATTCACAGTATGGCTGCACAATTAATCGAGTTGTGTGTGTGTGTGTGTGTGTGTGTGTGTGTGTGTGTGTGTGTGTGTATTTAGTCTCAAAAGCCGCTTCTGTAATTAGTAGTAAATCTCCAACTTGTGCTTTTGAATGGGACAGCATATAGTACATGGAGTCGTAGTAAACTGACGAGCTTTAAAAAAAATCATTTATAATAGAGTTATTATGAGATCATAAACAAGCGTTCTGTGATTTAATGACAGCTGTGAGAGCAGTTACATCTTCTGTTTAAGCAACCGCTATGGGGATTTCCTGGGTTGTTTCTTCATTGGTGTTTGGATTTTCTGCACAAGAGTTCCCTCTGGTGTCTAGAGAAGATTTACTACTGATCACAGAACTGTGCTTGCCTGAAAAGATGTGTATGATAATCGCAGCTTTAGATAATTCATTTTTTTCTTTCTTTTCTTTTTTTCTTTCAATTTATCATGCAACCTTAATTCCCACAGAAACTTTCCTTGTTCTTGCCTAAGTATTTGGCTTCCCTAAACTTTTTTCACTTGCAAAATTTAGTTACCTCAAGGAATGTTGCGTTCTCACTAAATTATTGGATTATTTGAAACATGATTTTGAAAACTCATTCTCACTAAAGTATTGTGTTCCCCCAAATCCTTTTTCTTGCGTTTCCCCCTTTTTCTTGCAAAAGTGTCATTCATACACAAAGTAATTTTGTTCTCTCAAAAACACTGCATTATTTCTTACAGAAGTGTTGCGTTCCCTCAAAACACTTGGCATTATCTTGCAAAACTTTTGGGGTCCACAAAGACTTAGCAAAAATATTGTTTTATGAAAAAAAAAAAAAATTGCATCAATAATGTTTTCCCCCGAGAGTTCTCTTACCAAGGCGTTGTGTTCTCAGAGAAATCTACTTTTGCATAAGAATTGCTGACAAACATTACATTTTTACAAAAGTATTGAATCATTTTGAGAATTACTTTCTTGCCTTTCCTCAAACTTTCCGATGTCTTACAAAAGTATTGAGTTCCCAGAGAAATATTCCTTTTGCATGCATAACTATTGCTTTCCCTCTAATAATTTTTTTCTCCCAAAAACCTTGTTCCCATGCAAACTAGAAACTATGCGTTCTTATAGAAGAACTGTTTTCTTGCAAACGTTGGTTCTCCAAATAAACTTTGTTCTTGTAAAAGAATTGCGTTATTCTGTGATGCTTTGCATTCTCTTGCATAAATAATCCCTTCCTCCAAGAAACTTTCCATTGTCTTGCAAAAGTACTGCATTCCCCCGAGAAGCTTTCTCTTGCAAAAGTGTTTCCCCTGAAAACACGTTCTTTCCCAAAGCTATAACATTCCCTCAAGAAACTTTCTCTTATCTCAACAAAAGTGTTGTGCGTTCTTCCAAGAATCTTTCCAGTATTTCTCACAGAAGTATTGCATCCCCTTGTTTGTTTAAAAAGTAAAGGGTTTTGAATCTAAACCTCCGCTAGGATGGAATACACATTTTAAATCAAATTTTCTTTGTCTATTTTCTGCCATTAGCTAAGTTTTCATGCAAAGCTTCGAATTAGACTTGTGCGCAAGACTGGATTATTGCACAAAACATTTGCTTATATAGCAGAGTTTCCATTCAGTGAGTAAAAGAGAACCCAATTGTAACTTTCTGATAAACCGGCACCAAATATCAAAAAGAAAGATTAGGATTTTTCTTGCATTATAAATTACTTGTGCCAAAGAAGATGCAATGTCATGAATGCATGGTGGCTTTTGGAGGCGTCTCTCTCTGTAGGAGCACAGCCACTCAATACAGTTCTGGGAGGCAATAAAATAAACCACTTTGATGACGGACTTTAAGAAGACATTTAAGAATGACCATAGCAACATTTCAGATATTTTACAGTGTGGATGGTTCACTGGTTGGCCACTAATGGCCTTTTAAAAATATTATTATTATTATTTTTAAATGTACATTTCTGGAGTTTCATCTGTAAATATGTTTCCATCATCGTTTATGCACTTGCTTTTTTTTTCCCCCCCATTTAAGCATTGTTTTATGCTATACTCCAAAAATGCACATAAAAATAGCTAGAAGTAAACATAGCTATTGCAAAGCATTTGAGTTTGAATCTGCATTTACATTTAGTCAAGGACAGGGGAGGTTTATTCAGTTTTTATTTTTTTGTGAGCGAGAAGTGTTTCTACTACTGTTGGGTACCGAAACTGGCACCGGTACCTATGTAACCGGTATGGACCAAATCAGAATTTCGGTGCCACTGGGGCTGCGACAAGGACATAAGGGTACATTTAAAGCAAGACATAGGTATGCGTTGTGTCACAACATCTCTTAACATTTAATTCTAAACAACTTTGAGGGTTAAGGACACCATCTGTGATGTTAGGCGTTTGTTTTTGTTGCTTAGGAAACGCACGCAAGTAGACAACACGTGCAGTTCAGCGCATAAGGTAAACAAATCCCTTCAGAGTCATCAACACGCATGTTCGCGTTCACCAAATTTGCTTAAAATATATTAATGCAATTCAATTAAGAAATATAAAATATGAATTGATGTATGCTTTAAACCAATTATATTGCTCAATTAAAATGATTGAAGAAATTGTCAAATAAAAGATTTTTCTAGAGTCATCCACCATAATTTTGTGGCTCAAAATTATTGGTTTAGGCACTGGTATCATTTTAAAAGTATCGATTTAGCACCGGTATCGAAATAACCTCAAACGATACCCAACCCTAGTTTCTACAGGTGGTTTGTCAAGCCCACTCACCTGTGTGAAGCACACTTCATAAATGTATTTTTTTATTTATTTATTTATTTATATATTTTTTTGAGCAATTGTGAGAATGTGTCTGTAGCAAATGTGAATCTTGAAGAACAGATTGTTTACCACACACCTAAAGATATCAGCATTATTCTCTTACAGTTTAGCTAGGCGAGACAGAGACTGGAAAACAACCTGTCCTGGTTTAGACCCTGACACACACACACACACACACACCCCTCCTCTTTGCTCCCACCCAGTGTCCAGAGCTCAGGCAACAAACCCCTTCTTGTTCAAAAGGCACATTGCTTGCATTTCACACATCAGTGGATCTTATGCTCCAAAAAAGCTGTCAAAATCAGGGCTTTGTTATCCCTGGCGTTTCCCATTTCAACCTTTAATGGCTGCGGCGGGCTTCAATGCACCCCCGCTGTCCCCGGCACAGTGGCAGGAACAAGCTGCCGAGATTTTCCCCCTGCGCAACTTGATGTATCAAACGCCTTTCATGTCTCGCGCTCCACAAAGACGCCTGTTCTCCTCTCCGCGCTTTGTGTAATCACTCTTTTAGTCGTCCTCTTTCCTCTGGCCGTCCGTTTGGCCCGTCTGCCAGAGTCCTAGAAAGAATCCGTCTCTCAGCTCAAGCCGACCGGAAAAGGGCCGTCCGCGAGGAAAGGCCACGGAGGAGTGACGCGGTTATTGTGGATGCTAGACTTCTGGCTTCTGCACCTGTGGATGATAGGGACAAATTAGGTTGTAAATGGGAGATTTGGCTCTAGTTTGAGGTTGGGAGGTAAACTGGGCTTTAGAGGATGGCCAAAAACGGTTCTGATGCCCTCGCAATTGTTAATGTGTTAGCTGCTCTGGTTTTAGTCTAGGTATGTTATGTGTTGTAGAAGGTTAATATGTCACTTATTGGAGGGTATGTGTTTTTTTATGTAACTGATAATACAATTTGTAAAAAGAGAAAAATGTCTACTGTAAAAAATATTTATAAATTTCCCAGTACTCTGTTGTGAATTGAAGGACATTGGAATAGTTGGCAGTTCATTCCACTGTGGTGACTGATCAATAAGAAGCTAAGCTGAAGGAAAATTAATGAACGGATGCATTTATAAACAACATAAAATGATATAATTCAAGTTGTTGTTGTTGTTGTTATTATTATTATTATTATTATTATTAGCTAAATAGCTTTGTCATAACATCGGTAAGGAAAATGGTTAATAATTCAATAATGGTAAATGTTATTCATATTTCAATTTGCATTTTTATATAAACCTTTTTGAATAAAAATATTTAATCGTTTTTGCTCGAAGTCATAAATTATGTTACTAATAAAGAATGAATAGTAAACAAATAAAAAAATTAATAGAAATTATTATAATCTAAAAATGAAATGGAAAAAGAAAATAATAAATAGCATATGTAAAGGTATAGTGATATTTAAAAATTCAAACATTTTAAATGTAAAAATTATTTATGTTATTTGTTATCCTACCTCTTATTGTTTTTGGTTGAAATTAAAAATACAAAATTGTCGTTATTGTTGCTATTAAAAAAAGCAAAACAGATGATATTATGTTAATTAAATCAAATGTATATAATCCAGTATTGAATATATTAATAAATAATTGTTAAACTTATAATTACTTATACTTAAATTAAGTTGCATTTTATTATGTTGAGATAATTAACATTAACATTAATAATGATATTATTACAGTTAGTAATACATTCTTCAATTTTAGGTCAAGTTAATTACAATAACTGTTTGGAGAATTTATGAAAATGCTATATTCAAATAAAATAATCATGTAAATAATCTTATTAAAAAATAATAAATATGAAATTGAATTGTATATATATTTTTGTGACTTTTTAATTTTCTTTTCTTTGTATTAATTTATTTTTATTTATTTCTTTTTATTACTTCACCTGGAAGTTATACTTCATCTTACATTTTTAATACATTTATCATAAATAAAAATACAGAAATTTGGATGTTTGGATATTTGTATTATAAAAATAAACATTGTTGCTGTTTTTTTAAGCTGTTTGTTTTGGATCAGTCATGGACACAACATCTGCTACTTTGTAATGCTTTTGTCTTTTCATTACAGTAGTTTGACATTATGTTTTCTGCTATATGCCGTAAACAGTGATGAATGAATAAATAATTGTCTCACACACACTCACTGACCTCAGTTTTCCTCTGGGTTTGTGTCATTGACCTGCAGGACGGGCGTCTGCGGACTGGTGACCACATCCTGCGCATCGGGGACACTGTGACTAGAGGTCTGGCCAGTGATCAGGTGGTGCAGGTGCTGCAAGCCTGCGGTGCTCATGTGCGGATGCTGATCGCTCGAGAACCACTGGGGGCCAAACAGCCTGCACCTCCACCGGCCCCTGCCACGGGCCCCGTCAGCTCCCTGCCTCCTCCACCACCTGTGCCAGCCCGCAGAGCCAGCAGAACTGTACGCTCACACCACCACTGTACAACAATACAACAAACAGACTAGTCGTTAGATTGAGGATACATATTTAAAAACATTAAAAGATAAAATACTCTTAGGATTGATTTCCAGGCTTTGGTTAAAATAATTCTATTACTTTTTCTTTAATATTACTTTAATTTTACATTTACATGTTTATACTGTAATTCTTTCAATATTTGTTTTATTTTTTAACTGTTTATTTTTTAGCACAATTAGTTTTTGCACATTTAATTATAAAAACTATAGCAATGTAAATCGCTATTGCAAGTTGCACAAATGTGTGTAACATTCAAAAAATAATTATTGAAATTTCATTTGTTTAATATTAATTTCAAAGTATATAAATGCCATTTAAATATAGTTATATTTAACATTTTAATATACAATATTTTGTTTTACCCCTTTATTGTTTGTGAAAATTGAGAAAAATTAGAAAAATATTTAGATTCAGAATACAAGGTCAGGTCAAAACAATATTATTTATTTAATGTTGAATTTTATTGTAAAAAATAAAATTGAATAATAATAGTATTATTACATTTTGTAAACATCTTATTTTATATATATTATGTAAAAACATATAAATGTCGAATATCCAGTTGTGTTACTACTGTGGGAAATTGAACGAGAGAATATAATCCAAAAAATAACATGGTATTTATAATTGTATTTATAATGGTGTTTATAATTGTACTTCTTTTCAAGGTAATGCAAAAAAGTATATAGGCTATAGGCAAAATCAACTTGACATTGACCTTGTAAATGACCTTGTTATTTTACAAAATTTTTGTAATCGTCAACATTTAGAAAATACAATTTCATTGTAAAGTATTACAAATAACAGTGGCATTTGCTCATAAAATTGTATGTTGGATACTAGTAGGTCCAAAATATATTTTCAGAGGACAAACAAGTAAAAATATCACAAGATAAATTTACTTGCATGTAAAAATATTTTGTAATGTTATATGTTTAGAAATGCTAAGACCTCATTATCTTCTCTTTCACAATCACACAGCCAAATTTGGAGGGCTATGAAATCCACGAAGTGGCCTTAAAGAAGAAGGAAGGCCAGAGTCTGGGCATCTCCATAATCGGCCACAACGCTTTGACCACTGAGGGTGAGAGACTGGTACTGCCATGTTTTCTTCCTTCAGTGCAGTGTTATTGATTATTTACTGGTGTCTCTGCTCTCTGTTGTGTGTTAGACGCGGTCGGGGTCTTTGTGAAGAATGTGATTCCAGGCAGTGCCGCAGAACAAACTGGCAAAATCCAAATCCATGACCGGATCATAGCTGTGAGTTCTTAATCACTATAATGAACTTTATCTTCTTTTGCCCCATCACTCTTCCATCTCATCATTTAATAAGAGCTGCGTAGAGTTGGACAGTATCAGCAGTATGTGCTGTTTTACTACTGTTTATTGTAAAAACATATTTAAAGGTCCCGTGAAGTAATCTCATTTGAGACATGAAGAGAGGGCGGTACATAGATTAACTCCTCCCCTTTAAAAAAACAGCCAATAGTGTTGTTTTTATCAGTGCTCTGTGAATGGTTGAGCTTAAGCGCATCAAATCTGAAGTGTCTTGAAGGGGGCGGGCCATGTCATATACTGGAGAGCATTTGATTGGTTAAGATTTATTTATTTATTTATTTTTAATACAAATTTTTTAGGGGTTTTCACCTTTAATATGATATAGGACAGTGGAGATTTCAGGCAGGAAAGCATTGGGAGCAGAGAGAGGGGAAGGATCAGCAAAGGACCTTGACCCATGCAGTACAACTAATTACAACTGATAAAGCAAAATTTCCCTTCAAAGCAATGTTGTTATTGCTGTCAGACGACATTCTGACATTCAGAGTGGCTGTGTGGGACTCAACCGTGCGCGATTCAGAGAGTAGAAATTTGTAAACGCGTGACCGTGTAGAGACAGAAAAGACATGCTGTTGTGTAAATGGGTGGATGGCGGGGCGTTGGATGCTGGAGGGGTGTCACGGACGAAAATGAGGAGAGTTGCGGACTCGGGGAGATCGCGGAAAAAAGTGAAAGTGAACAGCGGACGGGGGAGGAGGGCGGTTGAGGAGGGGGATAGGTAAAATGAGGTGCCGGATCAGATTTCAGAGATGCCGGATTCGGATCCGCCGTGTTTCGGCACAAATTAAGCCCTGCATAGGATATTTAGCTTGTTTATTAAAAGAAGTTGTGATCTGGCACTATATAGAAAAAAACATTAGCTTGACTTTAAGGGGGGGCGGGTAAAGCCGTTGGGAGGGCGGGGCGCCCCCCTAATACTATGGTAGGGGAAACACTGCGTATGTATGTGAGAGTTTATGGATGTTTCCCAGTACAGGGTTGCGGCTGGAAGTGCATCCACTGTGTAAAACATATGCTGGATAAGTTGACGGTTCATTTCGCTGTGGTGACCCCTAATGAATAAAGGGACTTAGCTGAAGGAAAATGAATGAAGTTTGAATTCCTGTGATTTGAAGCAGATTTTTAGCCTCATTACTCCAGTATTCAGAGTCACCTTTTGATTGTCGTGTGTGTAGTTGGATGGTGTGAGTCTCCAGGGATTCAACAATCAGGAAGTGCTGGAGGTGATGAAGCAGACGGGTGATGTCGTTCACCTCACCCTCGTTAGGAAGATCATGTCACCCAAGCGGCCGAATGTGGAGAAGTCGCTTGATAAAGGTAAAGTCATGTGACTTGGGTTAGGTTTTATAAAACAGGTTTTATATATTTATATGAAATTTAATTTTAATAATTAAATATTAATTCCAATTTTAACGTTGTTGTTGTTGTTTGTATTGTTGTTAGAAATAATGCATGATTTCATAGTTTCATTGATTTTATTTTGTTTATTTTTATTTTACAAATAAGGGCTTTTAAATAAGAATTTAAAGGACAATTATTTATATCATATGGAAAATATAAATGTATAATACATTTAAAGGTATTATATCTATTCAAATATAAAATAGCATGTTTTATTAGCATCTGTACATAAACATCTGTCCATACACTGTTGAAATAAATGAGCAAATAAATATTTAATAACAAGAATCTGTAATTTATCAGATAACTGTAATAGTAAAAATCATTTAATTGTATTTTAAGCAGTTTGTTTCTTTTAAATAAAAAATATTTATGCATTTAGGATGGTAAAATATAAATTGATAGCTATATGTACTATCCTTACACAGGCACACACACTTTATTCATTCATTCATATATTCTAAGATGTAGAAAATTAAATTGACCTCTTTTAATGTCTCACGGCTGTTTGACTCTTGCTGCACCCCGACTCTAAATCCCTTCCGCAGGATATTTTACACACTACTTAATCAGGAAAACCACAGGCTTGTGGCAAATGCCTGTGTAAATGCTTGTGTGGGAAATCATGAACGGCATACAGGAAAATTCTGACCGTGGTCCTCAGGACAGACATGCTGTTGACACATGTGTGAGAGTTTCAATTTCTAGCACCTTGGGTTGTTGGAGCTCTTATCGCTGTTAAAAATGAAAGCCTACCTCACATTATAGCATTGGCATTGTCAAATCAAATTGTATTTATTATGCTGAATTGCAGTGATTTTATATACACATATGATACTTCAAAATCTCTTACATTCATTGTATTTATTAGGTGTGGGTTTGAGTAAAATGCTTAAAGTCAGCATTAACCGAAAGCTGCAACCGTTTTTTCCCCATTCAAAAAGCAGGATAGGGTGTGTGTGTGGTTTTTTTTTTTTTTTTTTTTACTGCGAGCTGATTGGATGTAGTAAATTAGGCGTTTCATTCAGAACGATCAGTAAAATGGTTTGGGGAGTTATTACAACAGACACCATCTCACCATTTCTGGTTGTTGTCATAGTGCTGTCAAAACTGACATTTGGAGGAGTGTGGTTAAGTATATTAGCCACGCCCAATACCTCAGACAGACGTAATCTGACAATTTAACTTAAAACAAACAGGAAGTACATTTTCAGATTTCAATTTTAGATTACAGTGGCAAAAAAAAATAAAAAATCTTAATAATAATATGCACAGATGAATGGTTTACCACAAAACTATCAATGTGAGCTAAATCAGTTTGATTTGAGTTTTGAATTCATGTGTACTTTTAAATATGTTTAATTCTATATGGGTCTGATAACATTTCGGATAAAAATTTTTCCACCAAATATTGATTTCTTAACCTTTTTGAAGTAACACTGATCTTGTGTTGTCATAGCATCTTTTTTATTAGTTTAAATACTGTGCATGACCATATAGCTATTTGTTTGAGTAAAATGTCTTTTTTTTTTATTAGTCTATAAAAAAGACATTTATTACAAAATTTTTTATTGAAACTGTCATTTTTATATATTTATTTATTCATTCATTTTCCTTCTGCTTAGTCCCTTTATTCATCAGGGGTCGCCACAGCAGATTGAACCGCCAACTTATCCAGCATATATTTTGACACAGCGGATGCCTTTCCAGCTGCAACCCAGTACTGGGAAACATCCATACACACTCACCCACACACATATACTATGGCTAATTTAGTTAATTTACGGCTAATTTAATTTAGTTTGTTTACCTTTACTGCATGTCTTTGGACTGTGGGGGAGACCGGAGCACCCGGAGGAAACCCACACCAACACGGGGAGAACATGCAAACTCTACGTACAAATGTCAACTGCCAACCTGCGACCTTCTTGCTGTGAAGTGATATATATATATATATATATATTTTTTTTTTCCCCATAAAATGACAGTTGCTCAATATAACAAATGTTTTCATTTGTTGTGATTTTTAAAAAGCCAGTGTTATTCCAGCATATATTGATTTTTAACTTTTCCTGAAGCTAAAAAAGTGCCATTGTGTTGTCTAAAAAATGAGTATAAACATGCCTGAAAACATTGCAAAATTGCTCTAAATTACAACATAGTTATGCATTTGAGGACATTCACGTGTATTCATTTAGCATTTAGGCGCTACTACCCAAAGTGGCTCACGAATGAGGATAAAAGAAGCACTGCAAATCATCGCACATAATTTTTGTTTTAGGACATTTCTTTCAAATTTCCCAAAAAATATGTCGATTTTTAGACCACACAATACCATTGTTTGAATTTTGGTAGGTTATTTGGTTTGATTTTGTGTGTGTGCGTGTGTGTGTGTGTGTTCAGTCCAGAGAGAGTCATCGCGTGTGTCTCTGAAGAGATCGTCTGAGATGAAGGCTCGAGCGGATCAGAGGGGATCTGTGGTGGAGTCTATAGACCCTGCTCTGAGTGGGATCAAACAGCAGCTGCAGGCCAACAGTGAGTTCATACACCATGCAAACCCATCTGTTCACGCACATACAGGTGCTCGACAACAGGGGGCGGAATCACAGACATCAAATGATATGAGACTCACAGCGGTCGCTTCACTTCCGTAAGATGCTTTCTTTTGATTGGTTCTGATGTCAAGCCTCGGTGCACATGTGGGAAATGACACTTTAGTTTCATTGCTGGTTTGATTAAAGATTTATGCCAAGGGCGATTAACTAGTAATAAATAAAATATGCTTTACAGTTATTGTACATCATAGCTTTAAAGGAACAGTATGTCATTTCTCCACAAGAGGGTGCATATTCACAACAAACAAAGGCATATTTTGATGTTGCAGTAACAGTGTGGAATCATGGAAGTTGTGGTTTTCCTTACATCCTAAGACTAAAAGCCCTTGTAAAAGTAAAATGAGAGTGCTGAAGCAATGACATGGCACAAAAATAACATATTAAAGTACAAAAGTTGAACTGTTTTACATAAAACCAAACCAGAAATTGCAGGTGTGTGTGACAATAATTAAAATAGCTTATTGTTCTGGATTGTCTTCAAAACACAAGTCAGCAAAATATACAGGACTTTTCTAGTAGTTTTTTTGTTATTTTAATAAAAATATGTATGTCTTTATTGCGTTTTAACTTTACACTTCAGATAATGCAGAAGTGAAAACAACATTAAAACAAACATAACACCTAAAAAACTTCTCAGTGTTTTACAACAATATGTATGACCTCTCTTCTTATTCATCTGTTAACACATGTCCAATTCCACCACATTTTAGGAACAATTTGAAAGGTCCCCAAACTCCCTTAAAAATCTCGTATTTATCTCTTAATATTCACCTTATTCTCCACGTATGTGCGGGCGCAGCCATCTGAATCTTTTTGGCTCCAGTCTTCCGGTCTCATTCACTTACATTCATTTTTATTAGATGTTAAAAACCGCTTGTTTTGCAGCTAGATTTTGCAAACGGATATTTTTTTATTGTAGTATTCTGCTTTATCTTTATAGTCATACGAAAACTTTTTTTTTTGTAGAGCAAGTAGTTTGAACTTTTCTGTTGTTTATTATTCCTAGTCATTTCTACCATAGGCGACTGAAGTTCTAAAACGAACGCAAAAACGAGCGCACTTGCGCATTGAAGAATAAGGTCAGTATAGGTCATCTTTTCCATTGTCATGTTTGTAACTATGTCTTTCAGTGAACATCCTTTACTTGGTGTAGACACATTTTTCCAATTTAAAGAAATGCTTAGTTTAGCTGACAATTTGCCTTTAATGATAACTGCATGGAGGAACAATATCACAATTCATTTTTTTGATCAGTTGACAAACAGTAATCAAATGGACAACCAATCAGAATTACTCGTGTTTAAAAAAACTCAATCCTTTAATATACAAAAGACAAAATGGCAGGATGATATTTATATAGAACAATTTTGTCAGTTGATATGGGTTCCAGTGTGGTTATTGTTCTTTGTGTGAACAGGCCTTATGAAAATAGTGCAGGCCACACCACAGTTATAACGGTAACGGAAAAGAATAATTGTATTGATTTAATCACTTTCACACATTTTTATTATTATTTCTTTGTAGCAGGCTTTTACAGTTAGGGAACTGAAACTGAAAACATTTTATGCATTTTGGCCTATTATTTACACAACAGTAGCGTTTTAGCGGCCTGAAAATACAAACTCTAGCAAACTTTTTTTTTTTTTTTTTTTGGAAACTATATCTTAGAGGATTTTAGCTGAAATTGTGGACCTTGGTGTTTTAGAAGCACAAGCACAAAAAAAATGTGCATAGGCTAAACAACTAATTATAGCTTATTATTATTATTATTATTATTATTATTATTATTATTATCATTATTATTATCATCTTATGTGAGAGAGAGAGAAACTACAAGCAAACAATACAGACCAGGCTCGCCAACTCTCAGGCATTCAGTGTGAGAGTTATGCATTTGACAGTATTCTCACGCTGACACCACACATCCATTTTCTCACGCAGAAAAATCATCCCTGCAAAGTATTTTTGCCATTATAATAAGACAGTTTAAAGCCGTTTTTTAATATATTTTTATAAATACGTTATATAATGTGTATTTTGCTTTCAGCAGCGTTGGTTTGGTTGACCAAACTTTTTTAATCAAAAACAAACTGACACATGCGTGCAGAAAACATACCCGCGTACATCTCGCAATGCTCCAACTTGACACTGATGTGCTGTTTGCGTTTCCTCTCCCTGTATAGACACTACAGACGGCATCAAAGAATATAAAAATGACCAACATTTGACATAATTTGATTTTATTCAAAATATTTGAAGTGATATTAAATTTTAAGTTTGGCTCTTGTCGTCTTTGTTTACAATCAAAAGAGCAGGGTTTATGACTTATACTGCAGCCAGCCACCAGGGGGTGATCAAAGTTTTTGGCTTCACTTTTAAATACATGTGCTGCACACCTGGAAACGATGTCCACATGGTTGCAACGCTGGCTCTGGTCAAACTAATTAGAACAGAAAACCTCAAGGCACGTGTAGAAGATTACAAAGAGTATGCCCAGTTATAAAAATCATGATACCTTGACAGTAGAACTCGCTCACAGCTTATGCAAAAAAAACGAAAGTATACTTTGAGCTTAATGCTGAGGAATCCGATTCACCCCTCTGGATGGAGGTCAGAGTCAGGCCAACTTCTCCACGAGCTTAGCAGGCTTTGTTTCAGTCATGTTAGCCGGCAGATATAAATATGCAGATAGGCAGACTGGAAGCGGAAGAGCAGGCCTTGGCTGAAGCCGAAGCAGCCCGGAGCTCTGGTTACATTCTGCCCTAATTAATCTGGACAAGACCCGGTACCTGCCAAACTCCAAAATAAAGCGTTCTGTTGCGCTGGGCCAATACATGCCCGGGATAACAATGATTGGTTGTCAGGGACTCATTTCCCAAAGCTGGAATCGTAGCACGTGTAAAATGATAGCCGCCCTCAAGTCAAAACACACAGCGCTTTAATCATGCTTTCACCTCCCGACTCCATATTCCCTGCGGTCTTAAGAAATTATATTGCCATCATGTGAGCGTGTAGATGTTGAAATCTTTTTCTTCATGGATAATGCTCGACTGTTTTGGTACATTGACGTGACATTTGATAAGCTCGAACTGGAGTGGTTTTGCAAAATTTCACCCGTCGATTTTATAGATAACAACCCTGGAAGTGCCATTAAAATTTCTTTTGTGTCACGTAAAAGTTGACAAGCTCTAGAAACAGATGTGTTTCAGCCCATTATTATAAGAACGTGGATCAAAGTTGCTGTCTAGTTTGCATTTTTTCCAAGTTCCATCATTAGAATCAAAGTGAAAGTAGACAGTCGGGGTGTTCAATCACAGAAGTGAATCTGTTCATCTTGAAGAACGTCCATGCTCCTGTTGGTTAGGGTCCCAGATGTCATCTGTCATAGATGATTAAAACTAGTCTTTCAGTTATAAAGTGTCTTGACAAGGCATTTGCTGTCGTTCACTTGTTAACCAGTGTATGAGATAACAACATGATTTTTGTTTATTGTTGTAAAAAGGTTCTGCCAAGATTGTTGATATATTATATTATATTATATTATATTATATTATATTATATTATATTATATTATATTATATTTAGGGCTGTCAAAATTAGCGCGTTAACGCATGCCGATTAATTTGAAATATTTGAACCGTTAAAAAAAATTAACGCATTTAACGCAGTGTCAGTTTTTTTTATTTCCTCTTGTGGCCGACGTGTGTTCAGTGTCGGCGCGTCCATAGAGGCGACCTAGGCGGCCGACAAGTGTGGCAGAATAGTGAGCAAACCCCTCAGTCCTCACTTTAATCTGCGACACCTACCCCCTCCCTCCCGGTCCTCACGTTCATCCGCGAACCGGTCACTTTCTTTTTCACTTTCGGGTTGAGGGCGGCGTGATCACCATTCACCTAGAGCACCAGTTCAGCTAGCTCCGGCCCTGCGTGTGTTTAATGAGCAAAGGAATATGGATAAAGGATCATATGGATAATAAAGATCCATGTAAATGTACTCAGTGAAAGTGCCAGATGATGTCGCAAGCTGTCAAAGACAGCCCATTCCTCTCTAAGTTGATTCCAAGCACCCTCAAATGTTTCATTAAGTCTGACGTGTTTCCCCCCTACACGCAACTTTTGTAAAGCGTCTGCTTCGCGTTGCTGTATCAGAATCCTTGCTTGAAAAAAATACAATTGTTTTAGGTAAATGGACTAGTTACTGTTTGGTTTTCTTTGCTTTTTACACACAAAAGATCAAACAAAACAAAACAATTTCTTGGGTTAAACGGACATGAAAATGGTTATGATTATAATTATCATTTTTATTAACGAGTTAAGAAAATGGCAAAGTCTGCACCACAGCTGTAATTATAGTGTCAAAGATGAACGGTCTCATTTTAAACACTTTCAAAAATTATTCCAGGTGTTGAATTATTTAAAAAAATAATGACAGCCAATCAGAAGGCAGTTTGAACAGTTAAAGTGGCAGGCAGCCTTTGATGAGAGCAAAATGAAAAGTTTTTCTGAACTTCATACTGGAGTTTGATAAAAATGCCATTATAATTTCTTTAGTGACAAAAAGTTAACTGTCTAGAAACAGATGCGTGTTTAAATGTTTGTTTATTTATTTTAAATTGTGGAAAGCACAGACTGGTTGCTGCTGGGTTTTCTGCACTTTTTCCAAGATCTGTCACACCAACGGTTTTCAGCCCATAAAAATCAATGCAAAATCTGACAACGAGAGTGCTCAATCACAGAGACTCGGTGACAGTCAGTCCACATTGGTATAATTATAGTCAACGCTTGCTCCAGAAATGCCCAAAGCAGTTAAAAACCACAGGAAGTGCTGTGTAAAGCGTCATTCACTCAACTTTTGTGGGTCTGTAGTAACTTTTCCCATGTGATGCCCTCCATTAAATGTTGAGTGACATTTGGATAGGGGGTGGACATTTGTTCTCAGTGTCAGCAGAGTTTTTCCTGATACATAAACATAACAAGCCATTGCAGTGATCAACATTTCCCCTGTTCTCCATATTTTCCATTGTGCCGCACCTGGACCGCAGATGTTGGCTGGGGGTTGACGTCCCACGTGTTGAGGCGATGCATTGCTGTATTAATGTAGTCAAACGTTTGTGATGAATGGTGTTGCGAGTGAGGCGTTGGAAATGCTAATTTAATCAGGTCTACATCCCTCGCTCTCACTCACTCTTTGACTTTACTTTTTACCATAACGTGCTTTAGCATAGAAGTTCTCAAAAGGGTCTGAAATACTTTTCAGATATTTTCTGCCTATTGTAGAAGCAGTCAGTAAAAGGACATTAGGTTTAAGTGATATTTGCTGTTTTTAATAAAAAATACAAACTTTTTTTCCCGCTGTGCTTTTGATTAAAGAAATTGTGAGCATGAATTGTTTCAAACATTCTTTTGAAATCTTAATTTTAATTAAAAAATATATATATATAATTAATAAAATTAATTTTTGAATGTTAAAAAAAAATTAAGATAAATTTAATTTATTGAAATTAATTTTGAAAATATTTATTTCGTTCCTTTATTATTATCTTTATTATTTTTTTAATCTTTGAATTTGGTACACTGTAAAAGTGAATCATTGTATCAACTTAAAATAATTGTTTGTGTTACATGTTAAACTGATTTAAGTTATTTAAACAATGTATTAGTTGTCAGTAATAAGTTTAAAATATAGTTTAGGTATAACAAGTTATTAAATTATAGCTGTACTGTAAGTTAAATCAAGTTGCTTATATTACCAAAATAAAATATTATCATGCCTTGATTTAATTATTTGATTAGGACAATAAGGTCTGACTTTGTTTAGACAAAAGCTTTGTTACTTAACAGAAATAATAGACAGCATAGAGTATAAAGTCATGGTGCAGTGGGAAAAGAATTAATATTGTGTATGACTCCCGTGAGCCATCTGGAATGGCAAAGAAAGCGTTCTTGCAGGACTCCCCGAGTTGTTCAGGATTTTTTTGGATTCATCTTCAATGCCTCCTACATCATAATGTTCATATCTGGTGACTGGGCTGGCCAATCCTGGAGCACCTTGACCTTCTTTGCTTTCAGGAACTTTCATGTGAAGGCTGAAGTATGAGAAGATGCACCATCCTGCTGAAGAATTTGCCCTCACCTGTGGCTTGTAATGTAACGGGGAGCACAAAAGTCACAAATGCCTCAGGCTGTTGATGTTGCCGTCTGCTCTGAAGATCTCTCGCACACCCCTATACTGAATGTAACCCCATGAAATGATTTTTCCTTCACCAAACTTCACTGATTTCTGTGAAAATCTGGGGTCCATGCGAGTTCCAATAGGTCTTCTGCAGTATTTGTGATGGTTGGGATGCAGATCAACAGATGATTCATCAGAAAAATCTACCTTCTGCCACTTTTCCAAATGATCAACTAGAAGTCAAGATAATATTTGTTGCTTTTACAAATGAGGCCAATGACAAGACTAGTTAGTGTCAGGTTCATTTTACGCATTGCATAGCTCAAGGCTTTGTCTTGGGGCCAGCGCATTTGTTGAAACATTTAAAAGAGGTCTCATGTATTAGTATAATCAATAATATGCTTGATTCTTATTTAAGAATATTTGAATTGCTGCAAAATATTTGTTTATTATTGATTTTGTTTAATGTGTATTTTTAGATCAATGTTTTTATCTTCAGAAATAGAATATCAACCAAAAAAAAAAGATCAACAGCAGGTCCAAGTCAACATTTAAGGATGTTTGCTGATATGTAATGAGTCTCACCAAGAAAAACATATTCTGTGCATGATGCATTTAAAGATTACGTTACAGAAAAACTTCTTTCTTTCACTATCCAGATCCCATTTTCTCTATAACCCACACTATACTTACTCCATATCATAGTTAAGGGTCAAAAGTGCCCATAAAAGCTGTTCCACCCATTTATTTGCCTCCATTGCCCTTTGGGCTTTCAGCCGATACTGTTCCCAGGCGTCCCGTTGTCGTTTTCTGCAGGATCACTGCTGACTCCTCTCTCAACTCTTGCCCTCAGCTCACTCTCAGCCCTGATTATATTCATCCGTCAGCTTGACATCAATCCCATGCTAGTATGCGGCACCTGACATTAATGTCATACGTTTCCACTCACTCTGTCATGGACAGTGGGCACCCAAATGGCGGTAATTGACTTTAAACGCTGCTCTCGTTATTGTGTGTGTGTTGTAGTGCAAGAGCCGGCCACGCTGACGGAGATGGAGCTTCGCGCTAAATGGGAGCAGGCTCTTGGTCCACATTACGATGTTATGGTAAGCAAAAACGGAGAGGAAGTAATGTTAACAGATGCTAAGTGCGGCTCTCAATTAAACATGAAGCAAACTGCACATCAGCAAGAACAGCCAGCACTTACGCATACTGTGATAAGAGATGTTCGATCGACCAGCTAAATCTGGCTGTAGATTGCCTCAGTTGACTCCTGTTGAATTTGGGTTCATGTGCTGACACTCTGTTGTTTGGGTTTATTTACCATAAAGGGAGTGTAATGACCTTGTTCAGGTTACAACTGTGCTATAATAAACACATTATATGTATGTATATAATACAAATAGTTTTATGTCCTTTATTTTAATTTATTAATTTTTTATTTTTTTACAGATTGTACAGCTTGATCCGGTCATAGAAGATGATATTGAGCTGCAGAAGTACTCCAAGGTAACATGGAAACAGCTGTCACAATTCATGATTCATTCATTCGTTCATTCATCTCTGTAGTAGGGCTGGGCAATCCATCAAATATTAATAGTATGTAGAGGTGATCTGGTCACATGCCGTCCTGCTTCGTCTCACAACTTGCAAGTATAATAGCATTAAGATGCTTTTCTTAGCTCCCCACAAGTTGATAAGTTTAGTTAACTTTCGTGAATCACTTTGTTGTGGTTTATCAGTTTATATCCCTGGTCAGTTTGTCTCCATGATGACAGAAAGATCTACTTAAGCCTCCACCTATCTTTTAGTCATTTAGATTAAGTAGGAAAAGGCTAACATTGAGTCTTGGCTGTTTATATAAACAACAACGATTGCTCTTATAGAGAAAAAATTACCGTAATGTCTAATCTAAGTATGAAAATTGTCTACAGCTTCTCCCAATACACACAATGCGCTTGGGTGTGGAATTAGACTCCTTCGATGGACACCACTACATTTCAACAGTGGCTCCTGAGGGCCCGGTGGCGAAACATGGGCTTCTTCGACCAGAGGATGAACTTCTGGAGGTAAAGTCATTTTAAAGAGCATTAACCAGCATCTATACTGCCCACATGAGTCCTCTCTGCACCCCATCTCTTTGGCATTATGGTTTTGGTGGGCTCCTAGGGTTTGGCCAGCCTGCAGTTTTGCTCTTGGCTTGCTTTGGTGAGCCTCTTCTGGGTGGCTTTAATAACACTGACCTTTGCATCCTGCCAGCACCAAGCCTCCAGGAAGGCTTGCTGCTGCTGCTGCTGCTGGCTCATAGATGTTCTGGCAGGAGGGCTCCTGAGTCTGACCGAGGCCATCTGCATGACTGTCCCCTGCCCTAACCTCCCCACTGGCCTTGCTTCCTGCCCCCTTCCCTTGAAACTTCCCCCTCCCACCTGGTCTGGTGGCCGAGGGCCGCTGTGCCTTCAGCCTGTTGCTGTTGGCAGGAGTGTGGTTGGGTAAAGCAGGAGAGATTTGCAGCGCTGCAGGGGTTGTGGATTATAGGGAGATGTGGTGTACCTCAAGGCTCTTTCCTGGGGCCAATTCATTTGTTAAAAAACCTTTTAAATATTCCCACATTTCAATATAACCAATATCCTTATGTGCTCCTTTTGGCCTCATTTAATGCTTAAAAGCCTAATGATGCATGATGATATGTGTGTGTATGGGAAAGGGTATGTGATGACCATGGCTTCCCCTTGATTTGGGCAGATGGCACAGTGCCGCCCCCACTCACCATAGCAGCTCCAGGCTTGACCGCTCCTGGAAATGCCAATCAAAAATGGTCATTGGATGCCACAAAAACTATGGAATATAGTAACTTGCCTAATAAGCACCCCATAGTTTTTTATGTGATATATATAATATAATAATATAAAAAAAAATTAATAAAATACAAATTTTTTTTATGTATTTTTTTTAGTTAATAGTTTATAAAATTATTTTTTAGGAGTAATGTTTCGTTGCTCATGTTCGTTTCAATGTTTTATGCCCATATTCTGAGTATTTGCATAATTGTATATAAAAAAAATGATTTGTATTTGCAGGTGAATGGCGTGCAGCTGTATGGAAAGTCTAGGCGAGAGTCTGTAGCTTTCCTCAGAGAAGTTCCTCCTCCATTTACATTGGTGTGCTGCAGACGACTTGCTAAAGAGGACAACGAATACCACCCTGAATCTGAAGACTGGCACTCATCCAGCTTACAGGAGCAGGTAACCAATATACATGCATGCTCAGGGTCCAAAATGAAAACTTGCCAAAGCCAATTTGTACTTATTTTTTTTGGTTTTGTCAAGTTTAATGAAACTGAGATGCTCAGCGTTGGCTGATACTTTAAAGAGAACTGCAAAATAATCCATTCTTTCTCATTTTGTAATAATTTCACAGATTGAGCATAACCTCTCTATGTTGGCCAGAGATACAAGTCTACGTGACAGCATTAGGGAAGAGTTTCAGGTTTGGTCATATTTTATAATGAAAACTTATTCTATTATATTGACAATTATAATATTAATTTTGGTTTTGGATAATGTTTAAAGTCTAAAATGGTTTTGTTTATTACTTCAGTGTGTTCAATTACAGTAAGAAAAATTTGTAACATAACAAAGATTTGTCTTATACAGTGTGTTTTATTGATGGATTAAGTGACCCCATCAGAATAGACTCAATTTTGGGCCACAACCCACCAATTTAGAACCACTCCTTGCTCACCATGATTTGTGCATTTCTTTTCAGGCCCGTCAGGCTTCGGCAGTAGAGCGGGAGGTTGACGATGAAGAAGAGCCCCTAGAGCCAATCGGCCCTGAGAGAGAGCAGATGGACGAGGAGAATGATGACGAAGAGGAGGAGGAGGAGGAGGATGAAGGGGAACTAGCTCTATGGTCTCCGAATGTGCAAGTGTTAGAACTAGAGAAAACAGAGCGAGGTCTTGGCTTCAGTATACTAGACTATCAGGTAGGAATTTATTTTTATTTTTTAGGGGCTGCATTCAACAGTCAACATCGTCACCATGCACTTTATCTGCATCTATAAATTAATAAATATATGCAGTAAAACAGTAGCAAACAAACAATAATTTGGCAACATTTGTTCTAAACATCATCATTAAACCGCATTTACTGTAAAAAGTCAAGAAAAAGCAGAGGAAAAAGAGACCAGAATCAGTTAATCCCCATTGACTTTCCAAAGTGCGATCACAGGAAATGTGCATTGATGTCCCAAGTTGTTGAACATCGAACAAAAGAACGCAATGAAACCTTTCCGACTAGGGCCGCCGCTGTTTATCTGGCTCGGTGCCAACCGTCAAACCCTTTGCTCTGCTCACTTAGTACAAAAAGCTGCTTTCCTCCTTCCTTCATTAGCCCTCTAATCAGGGTTAGTACATAACTGCACGTTGATCCTGAATCAGAAGTGATCATGTAATGAGGCCACTTAGAATGCAGAACGTCTCCCGCAGACCTGCGCTCCGCCGTTCCTGTGGGACGCCTCGTGTTTTATATTATCCAGCCACGGGTTCCAATTGATTTCATGCAGGGAAACGGTATTGGCAGGAGAAAAGCATGCTCATGCTTTCGCAACTTCATCAGGACTGTAATATATGGCCACCGAATTAATGACCAAACTGAACAGAGATCACGTTTTAATAGTAAAGTATGCTTCTTTCCTCATCAGAGGCTGCCATGAGTGATGGGGGCTTTGGCGACATGAACAGAATTACATTGCTGCTTAATGGCAGTAACCTGAGCAGTGATCCCTTAAATTCTTCCTTTCTCTTCATCTATCTGATAAATGAACGAATGAAGATGGAGGAGGAATGAGGGAACTTGGGACAGAGTCCATAGGCTCTGTGCTGTAGTGAAAAAAAGAAAACATTTTGCTGACTCAAAGTCCTTTGTTTTCTATTTTAGTTCTGTTATGATATCATATGAATCTATGCAGTGTTTTTTTTTTTCGTTTATTTTGCACCATAAACAAGTACAAACAAATTGCATCAATACTGCATCTTGAATTCAGACCATCGATGATCTTTTCCCCACCAAGGCGAGACGAGAAGAAACTCACAGTTCGGCAACTTGGATCATAGATCATTGTCGTGAAGAGGCTGAACTGCTAAAGCTTACTTTGCAGATCTTCTGGAGGAGTTGCTGGTGCACCCTGGGGTTTATTGGAAGCCATATTGACCTGTGCAGCTTCCCCTCGGTCGAACTCACCGTATTCGCGCTCTGCACCAGCTGAGCCCCCTCCACCTAGCCCCGTCTGTTTGCTTATCTACACCAAAACCAACGCTTTTCAACCCGAGGGCTTGATGCATGATGGGTGGGAATTGATTCAGAAGAGGAGGGGGGTGTAGGCATTTGCAGAGTTGTGAAAGCAGTGTTAAAATGTCCATAAATGTATGAGCTGTAAGGAATTGCCAGAAAGACGAAAGCGAGCAACTCCCACAATGCAATGATGAGTGCGTTCTTCTACGGTCTTCTAATGGAGGAAGAATCTCTCAACCTTTCTTCTTGACTTCTTTTCTGTTTCCCGCGGCAGACGGGCCAGGGCCTCTCCAGACTGGAAGGGGAAAATTGATTTTGCCGCTCCATCCAGTAAGAGGCCTTAGCTGATAAGGCCGAATAGGCAACCTCGAGACCCGCAGACACGCTCTAAGCCTTACAGAACCTTCAGTCTCCCCCTCTTTCCACCACCCTCCTTCTCTTCTTCTCATTTCAACCCCCACCACAAGAAGTGTCTATGTAACTGCATCTAGATTGATGGGAGCCCACGGTCACACTGACAGCTGGAAACCTGGGAGTTTTTCTTCCATAAATGACACCCCGTACTGTGTGAGTGACGTGAAATGGCGACAGCGAAATCATTTGTAGTCACGGCTTGGTTTTTTTAGCTCTGACAAGAAGGTGATCTTAAAGTAAGAAGAGCTACATGGCAACATAAGAAGGACCCCTTTGGTAGTACATGCCATCCTGGTAATGGAGATTAATGAAGGTCGTCTTGGAGCCAAACAACTGATCTGAAGATTCGGGCTGTGACGTTTTTGTTTTAAGTGGGATTGCATTGACATGGCCATTTAAAAGTCATTACTAAGACTTCTCGCTAACAGTTGCGTATGAAGTCGGATTGCAGCCAGACTCAAGCGAAGTATGACTGAGCAGCTCTCCTGCAAAGGGTGTAGCATTGATGAAAGATGTCCATAGGGAACGTAGCTTAATGTGACCCTCTGTTTGGGTGGGATGTAGGCCCTACATCAGCCTCGGAAAGAAAAATGTCTCTGTTCACAAAAATAATAAAGTTGTGGAACATGAAGAATTTGAGCTCCAGCATGTTCTCAGAAAATTCTTGCATCTACAAATGTTCTTTTGCACAAAATCAATCACATTTGCGTGAAAGGCTTTTTGCAGCTGGGCTCCAAAGCCAGTGTGCAAAACAAATTTATTTGGTCCATCAGTAGTGAATGTATGTCTACAATAATTCATGCTGTCCAAGGAGAAGAGATCTGAGAGAATGCATTTTTGAATCATTTCGATGGTTCAAAGCGCCTAACCTGCACATCAATACAGCATTTAGTCTCATCCAGTGAATGTTTTAAAGGAGAGTCATAAATCATCCCTGCGTGTTATTATTTATTTATCGTTGTTTATTCCGTGGCCTGAAGCTGCAGAAACTGACCAAGGGCTATTTTATTACTGTCGCAAGAAAATAAGCTACCAAATCGACTGCAGGACACCATCCTGAATGTTAATGCATTAAAAGAGGATATGCATTACGCTTTCAGCCATAAACAATTGCTATAACATTGTGTTGTCATTTAGATCCAGTCTGTAGCAGATATAAGGGAGAGGTGTTTGGATTTACTGCCGTTGTGATGTCTGCGCTGTCTGTGCCACCTGTTTTTATGTCAAACAGCTGCCCACAGCTTTACGTTTGAAATTAAACAATGCCTGCATTGTTTCTCCCACTTGCTCTTTCCGACTCTTTCACATGACTTACATCAAGCCTGTAGTGCACCTCTGTATATAATCATCAGAGCTAGGTGCAAGTAATAAGAATAATGCTTGGATCACACCAAACGTAAAATCATTGCGTCACACATTACTTGTTGGATGATTTTCACCTTAACTTGAGGTTTCTGCTCGAGTTGAATTGTTTATATAACTTAAATGGAAGATGCCATTGAGGCAAATTCTACATACTTGCAGCAAACACATCTGCATCACCCTCTTGAAATTTGTATTCATGCATCTGCATTGACTTTGTATGTTATCTACTTGGATTAAATTAATTTTAGCTTTATGCATACCTAGCATCAGAAGCAGTAACAAATGTCAAAACAAATTAAAGGAGTAACATTCTGCTGTACATTCATTTTTCTTCTAAATGGCATTTACAGTAGCCAGCATTTGAAGTAGATCAAAATCTTTTATCGAAGTTGTCCTAAAACTATTAAACAACACCTAATCTTGTCTTAAGACAATTTTAAAAATCTTTTTTGATCCACTTCAAATGTTGACTTTAAGTACATTTGTAGTACATTTTAAATAATAACAAGTTGACCGAACTTCTCGTCTTGTTACATTTATGCAATCATGCTATTTGCTTTTCCATTCAATGGCTCTCAAGGCATCTAAGGTGAAAACAACCAAAAATGGGATGAAAAAAAAGATGTCCTGGAGTTCCTGGTATTCTGTTCAGCAAGATTGAAGGTGAGTCAGAGCGCAGGAGCAAAACAGATGACTTGGCCTGCCGTTGATTCCTGCAAAACAGCAGATTTACTGTCCGCCTGACACCACGCTGAAGAATTTCAAACCCTTCGACAACCAGGGCCAGCCAAGGGAACGCTCGGCAAATGGAGACAGTAGCGAATCTAAGCCCAGCAAGAAATATGGGCAATCTATTCCGACCGCCAATCCTCATTCCCATCCATTAGCTAGCCGACAGATTTGACCCCGAATGGGGTTATGTAGACCTCAAGAAAACCTCATGACAGAGATGCTAGCTGCCTTTGACCTAAACTGATTTAATCCAATTTTGACTGGATATTTTTAGCTGGAGGCTGTGTAATGTGCTCCACCAGCCAGAAGCTTCTGGGATTGTGGTTTTCTTTGGATCCTGAGATGTTCCTCACACCTGTAACATGGAAGACAGCTGCTCCCGCAATGAGCCATGTACTCTACGCCATCTAAATCATACAGGCAGTTGGATGGAAACCTGAATAAGAAATGAAGCAACGTAACTCGCTTTATTTTCCATCTCTCATGAACATAACCATCTTTATTCCGTAGCAGGTGACGTATTGGTGTATTAGGAGCCCCCTAATGCTGGCCTGTTCCCCGTGTTTTTTTTTTTTCATATAAAAGCTGCTCTGCTGACATCACTGGCCATGTGGGATGAGAGCAGGGCTTGGAAAGCAAAGCACGCTTGGCTGGAACCCGGCAGCCGGACAATGCAGCCTGTGTCCTCCTAAAGCGCCAGCTGGAGTGGAACTTCAAATCCTCTCTCCAACTTTTTCCTGTCTTTTTTCCCCCCTCTCTTTCGTTCCCTTCTAGCAGGCCTCAGTTCTTCTCGCTCTGAAATTGCTTTTCTCTTCTCGTCTGCTTACCGTGCAGCAGTGGATCACTGGGTAATCAGGGGGCAGTAATTGCTGGGCTTGCTGACCCACTTTTTATGGTTGGGCTTGGTGAAGTTTCCTGGTCTGCTGTCCGCAGTTTTGCTCAGGACATCCAATGAACTTCATTGTATGTATGACTCAGTGACTCAGAGTAATGACTCAAAAACAACATGCCTTTTAATTTCCAACCTGACAGTAGAAGAGATTAATGTTTCAAAAAAAAAAAAAAAAAAAAAGCAAGGATTGTCTGTTCGGCTGGTCTTTTGACACGGGTGGTCGTAAATGTTCATGGGCAGATAGATGAGATTACTAATGACTGCGCTCCCGCTTCGGTTTTTACTCTCAAATAACTACTTGTTAATCACTTTTATATTGTCACTCACCACATAAAAGCCGCCCATATGGGTCATGAAATATATTGTTGGAGACATCAAATCGGTTGAATTGCAGTTTTACGGCGGAGCTCCCCAGAGATGTGATTGATACCGTGGCACTTGGGATGGTGGAGTGGGAAGTTGGCCTCATTTAGCCTTCCAACAACTTCTTTTGGATGGAGGCTTTAATGTGACGGTCATTCCTGGGACTTCATATCCAGCTGTTTTTATGCCGTTTTTTTCATTCTCTGTTTACACAGGTGCTGTTTTAATTAAATGTTTGTGTTAAGATTTAAACCTAAATGAAACTTCTTTTGATCTGCTTTCTGATAAAACTGTGATGTATAGGTTAAATCACGGTCACCATTGCTCATCTCATCTCTGCTTTTTTTTTCTCTCTCTCTCTCTCTCTCTCTCTCTCCCTGTTGTTCTGTTTGTGTGTTTGCTGTGGTCTGCATTGCCCTCTGCAGGACCCTATGGATGTTGCACGCTCTGTGATCGTCATCCGCTCTCTGGTGCCTGGAGGGGTGGCGGACAATCATGGTGGGATTTTCCCGGGTGACCAGCTGTTTTTTGTCAATGACACCCATCTAGAAACTTGCTCTCTGGCCCAGGCTGTTGAGGTCCTCAAATCTGCTCCACCTGGAAAGGTCTACCTTGGCATCAGGAAGCCGCTGGTGGTAAGAGCCAATATGTTATTATGGGCCAATACCGTTACATTGGAGTGAAAATTTAAGCCTGATTTGTATTCACATATGGCATATAAAAAGCACTGTAATGGTATCATGTCAATTATATTTCTGAGATGTACTATTATTTGAATTTTTTTATTTTATTTATTTTTTTCCCCAAAAATCAACTGCCATGTAATAAAGGTGTTTACTGTGATCAGGCTATAGTGTCATAAGTAAAGCAAGTAAAGAATTACTTTTAATTTTTAGGCAACATAATTAGTTACTTATAGTATACTTGCCTTAAATACTATACATAAATTCTACAGTTCTATGTTAATTAATTCAGAAAAGCAGAATAATATATATTTTTGCAGAATAATTTTATTTTCCAACTAAAGAAGAACATTTATTATTTATCAAGACAATTGCATATGCTTAATAAAGATCTGAGAAAGGTATGTATTCAGAAAAGCAGAGCAACTGTAAATATATATTTAAAATTTTGTTTAAAAGCTTCATTTTTTTCCCCAACTAGTTTTATTTGTCATGCTTAAGAAGCAATGAAATGCTCTAGAAATATGTCAATATATGATATGTCTGAAATATAGTGTCATTAATTTAAAACTTTTGTATTTAGTAAATATAATGTTAAAAATTAAGTGTCAATTTTTATAAATAAAACGGTCCTGTTTGTTTCAAATGTAAAGAATTAAAAGTTAAAAGCGTTTAATATTGTCTCTGCGTTGAGATTTATGGGTGTTTTTAGTATTTCGTCAAGTAATTTCAATTAGAGATAATAAGTTACTTTTCAGACAAAGTAATTAGAAAACTAATTTGAGTACATTTGTAATGATGTATTTAGTTATGAATTACTACAGTCCCCAACACTAATCAGGAGCAGTACAAATGCTTGTTTGGTTAAAAGTAGCTCCCCTTACTTCTGAAAAGGTGCATATGTGATGCGAGTTAAACCACTAGGCTAAATTTGTATCAATATTTTGCATTCTTTGGTTTCTATGAAATGCACAGACAGAAGACAGAGGTAGTGGACAGCAGTCCTCTTGGCCTGTAGAGAGCGTCGATGAGCAACCAGCAGCAAAGCAGGCCGTCAGCCACACTCTTCCACCGATGCCAGAGGTATTCCAAATACTACTTTGCTTTATTTGTCTCAGAGCAAAAATATGTTAAATTTGATCAGAAATTACTGTAGCAGTTAATAATGTTACAGATTTCAGCATTTTTTCCCCACATCATTTAATTTTTTTTTCTTTCTGATACAGAGCAATTCTATTATGGGTGTGACATTTGAAGTAAAATCTCAAAACATACGTTCGTATAGAATATGTCAATATTATATAGAAACATCTGCCTATATTTTCCAAAACAACTAACTACAAAGTTATGGGATCAGAAAAATATCAATCTGTAAACATTTTTTATATTTTAAATGAGGAAAATAATCATGCATTATGGATGTAACCAAAAAAATTTGAGAGTTTACAGTCTACAACATACTTTTGTAGAAATTTTGTGGATGAAACTGCACAACCCAAAAAAAAAATGCTCATCAAAAGGATAACAGCTGGCACACTATAAAACAAAAATGATTGACTTTATTTTATTTTATATTTTGCATTTATGAGGGAAAAGCTTAATTATAGATGTGACAGCATATTTGAGCAATAAATTATATTCTGAATGACCATGTGACGCTGATTGATTATTGAAAATTTGCTTTATCTAACCTAGAACTCAATAGGCTAAAGTTAGACACACCGTCAGACATTGGCATAAAAAAGTTGAAAATCGCTTCACTTACAGACTTGTATCCATCAGTACGTAGGAAAGAAGCCTGACTACATTTGTAATTAACAAAGAGAGCTTGAAATGAAGCGAGAAAGAAAAAGAGCACGAGCACAAGAAGATGAGCGAGGGGAAAAAAGAGGAACAAATGAGCGAGCCTCCGGAGAGGGATCTTTTTGGAGGTGATGCATGACCCCCTCTATGGGCCTTTGAAATGTACCGTATTATCCTTGAATTTTAGCAAAGATGTAATTGAGGCGGCCGAGTCAAGTGCTGCCGTAAATCTACTCAAAACGAGACTAATTGCGCCATTAAGATTTTAGACTCGGCACATTTTTCATGGCAAATTGGTTCTGCTCCTCGCAAGGGTGGTGGGGGGGACGAGCGAGAAAGGCGCTGAGTCGGCTTGTTGGAGCGACGCAGGGGGAAAAGTGCGCTTTCAGCTCTTATGATCCGTAAGTGTGTGGAAGAGGGAGAGGAGGACAAGCTCCGGCACCCTGTTGCAGGGATAGAAAGAGCTGCTTTGTATGCGGCAGACAGACAGGAGGTGAGATGTCTGTAGCCTCCACGCCCCCTCCAACATCAGACGTTTCTGTTAGCGCATGATTTAGGGGGGAGGAATGTTAAAAAGGGGTATAAAGTAGCATAGGATTTGGCTGCTGGGAGGTTCGGTAGGGGGGGGGGGGGAAGTCAACTCGGGGAACGAAACCGGTTGGACAGGTTTGCAGAGTTTAACTCAAAAGCCTGCTTGTGACTTAAACACTTTGGAGATAAATAACAACATATTGTTTGTGTTTGATTAATGCGGCCTTGTTTCAAAATGTTGTATGGTTGCCAGAGGGCTGCAGGCTTAAATCCAAAAGGGTTTGATCTACAGTATATGTTTTACAGGGATTTTATGGTAAGATGGACACCTATGCAAAGTTTAGACAGAGTTCAGCAATGTTATTGAACTAAAGATGGCCTTTCTGAGTGGTATCACTATACAGTAGAAGTCTGAATTGGTAGCCCTCCTGATATATTAGCTCCCTTGTGTATTTTACCCAATTTCTGTTTAACAGAGAGAAGATTTTTTTTCAACACATTTCTAAGCATAATCGTTTTTATTGTCTTTTTTTTTTTTTAACTGATATCTATTTTTTTTTTGCCAAAATGACAGTACATAATATTTTACTAGATATTTTTCAAGACAGTATTTTGCTTAAAGTGACAATTTAAAGGCTTAACTAGGTTAATTTGGCAAGTTAGGGTAATTGGGCAAGTTATTGTATAGCAATGATTTGTTCTGTAGACTACTCTAAAAATATTGCTTAAGGTGGCTAATAATATTGACCTTAAAATGATTTAAAGAAAAAAAAAACTGCTTTTATTCTAGCCGAAATAAAACATATAAGACTTTCTCCAGAAGAAAAAATATTATAGGAGATACTGTGGAAAAACCCCCTTGTTAGGGGCCGATCACAGGGAATGGGCTTTTTCGTTGACAGGTGCCTTTTTTGAATGATTTGCTAATGGCCACGAGCGTTGTGCGTGCTGCTTTTGCGCCCTGCGCGCCTCCCGTTTTAACCACCTGCCACGTCTTGTGTTTTTGCCGTTGCGCACTCTTGAATATCACAATATTATTACATTTTAAAATTATAATAATATCTACAGCAACACTCTTGCACAATACACAGCAGATTCAGTCATTGCCTAGCTACACAAAGCGCACCGTGCTTTTTTTCAAAAAAGGCAGTGCAGTGCTCGTGTTTTTGGAATGTAAAGGCGCGTTCAGTGTGATTGGCCCCTTAAACATTTAGGAAAAATTTGAATAAAGAAGAAAAAAAATAATTCACAAGAGAGCTAGTAATTTTGACTTCAACTGTGTATAGCGCTAAAGTTGTGTAAATGTTTTTGGTGTGTCAAGGATGGTTTAGTGAATAAAATCACACAAAATCGGTTTAAAAATGAATATAAAAGTTTTGATAAAGCTGTTTTATGTGAAAAATACAGCCTCAGAAATGATAGAAAGCAGGATGAGTTTAGACTGAGTTTAGATATTGGTCTAACTTGCAAAGAATGTACTAAAGAGGCAGCTTACCAGCACTGTTTGTAAAAATATCAACTTTTTAGCCAGTATTTGTTTGTGTCTCTGTGGTTCAAGGTTTTTGCTTGATCACCAGAAGGTTGTGGGATCAAACCTCATCGAATTTAGTTTATAAACACCTATATGTGTGTTTGTGTGTCAGATATGATGCCAAGTTATAATTGTTTTGTATCTTGTATGCATACATGCATGTAGGCATACATGTATCATTTTGCAGTTACAGGGATCATTTACCCCAAACTGCAGATTCTGCCCTCAAATTACTCAACTTCGTGTCATTGTTTCTTCTGAAAAGCCCAACCTTAAATAATTAGCAGAAAGCTCCTTTTCATATAATAATGGTGAAATTGAACTATACTGTTATGCTAAGGACGCAAAATGAAGCAAATTCTCGTTCTTCGTTAATAGGACTTCGGAAATGGCTCCGTATTATCTGATGACCTGGATGAGGAGCCAGAGCTGATCCTGGATGCCGAGCCACGCTACGCCTCTCCCCTCACCACTGTTGACCTCCAGCCCAGCCTGGAGCAAGAGATGGCTGTGGATGAAGAGGAGGAAGATGTAGATATTAATACCATGGAAGACCAGCAAAGCCCCAAAGTCAATGACAACAGCCTGCCTTCATACCTCAGTGAGAAGATTCGCTCCTGGGAAGAACCAGCAACATCCAGCCGCTACCATCTAAACACTCAGCCTGATTTACAAGAACAGGTAAAACTCCAAAGATTTGACTGCTTTCTAAAAAGTAATATGTACACAGTTTTATAACTGTTGTGTTTCTGCTACATTTTGCAAAGGTGGACGACGATCTTTCCATGAACTTGGAGAAGATTCAACCGCAGCCCTTGAAAATTCCCCTCAGTAAGTGTCTAAGTGTCTGTTTTTAATTTTTTCCAGGCCATTGACGAGATAGTTTGTCGCTTTCCCGCCAAAGATGGGTTTTTACAGCAATCCATTTTTTAGGTGTATTATGGTAAGGGAAGCCCTAGTGCATGTCCTGAATGAGTTATGGGACTTCTAGGTCTCCTGAGAGCGAAATAATATAAGTTGGTCAGGATAGATAGATGGATAGATTGCGAGATAGATAGATAGATTTCTTGTAAATGTGCTACTTTGGATTTTAATATATTATGTGGTTATTTATTCCTGTCAGAAAATATTCTGGCCATTAAATGTAGGTGAGAATAATCAAAAACTCTATCAGTGTCTGGAAGTTTGATATTTATGCATCTGTTTTCAGGTCATTTCACTTCATGGGTGGAGACAGCAGATAGTGATTCAGACTCCAGAAACGAGGGATCAGAGCTTACTTTGACGGACACTGATAATGAGTGAGTCTCCATCTGCAACACACACACACACATTTCTAATCATCACTCAATTAAGGCAAGATGCTTTAGGCAAAATGCTGTTGTTGTTTTTTGTGCATCTGTCGTTTTTTTGGTTTGCTTGTTTGTTGCAAAGAAGGCATCCAAATGCAGATTAAAGTATTTATTTGCACTTTATCAGTTTGTGTTGAAGATTTACATTACAACAAATATTTTTGTAGACCATATCCTAAATTTAGTTTTACAGTTTTATTCAAAATTACTGCTCAAGAGGAATGTGTTCATACATTTTATTTTGCACAATTTAAATGAATTGTGTTGAAG
>CAIGQQ010037719.1:9562658-9582793 GCA_903798035.1 Danio albolineatus | reverse complement strand
TATATATATATATATGACGTCTCCAAAATCCACTTTCTAAAAAACTTTGACTGTAATTGTCTAAAGAAAATAAGACTTTTCAATCTGAGTTCATCCAGTGTTTATATTTTTGTGCCAGAAATGTATGCAAATGAGCACACATTTAATTAAATAATGTCAAAATTGCATATTTAAACATAATATTTTAATCTATTTGTAATACAAAACTGTTTGCAATGCTAGATGCAATCAATCATCTGAGAAAGTATAGTGATAATTCATGAGTTACATCGTGTTTATGATCAAAATCAAAGCTTTTGGTGAAACCGCATGTTTTGTAACTTGCAAATGTACACCGGAAAGGTCTGACATGAATGTTTAATGTTTATGTTGATTTAATAGTATTGCCCAGTGTGGATTTTTTTTAATTACCAGAATGATGTTCTCTAATAGATCTACAGCGCCACCTGCTGGACAATTATGCTTGAATCGTTAGATAAGCTACAAAACTACAATTTATACAGCTAAAAATTAGAATCAGCTTGATGAGGTTTGTGGTGTTATTTGTAAATAAGATATTTATGCTTTTTTTTTTTTCAATGTTACAAGTATTGTGAAATTATTATGCGTATGGTAATTATTAAAATGGGTTAATTATGATAATCGGAGCTAACACTTCGGTATTACCCAGGTGTGATGGAGAAATTGAGGATATGTGAGAAACGGATATAAAATGCCGTTTTGAGGCACACAATGAAAGGTGTCAAATTGGTGTGAAACGCAGCTGAGACTCTGCCAGCTGTTTATGATGACAGTGTAATAGAGAAGTGTGTGTGTGAGTGTGTGCACATGTGTTGGTTTGTAAACATACATGTTTTTTGGAAAATACTATAGTGTTTTTAACCATACTGACATCTCCAATAGATATAGAGTTTGTGCAAATAGCTAAAATGTTGCTAGAATTGGTTTTATGTATGGGTGTTGTACAGTATATTGCATCACCAAAAAAGATTGAGGTCATGTCCATGTGTTGTGCGATAAGTTGATATATTGATTATTGTTACAGACATAGTTGTTAATAATAATGATAGTATTTCTTATACTTATAAGTGCTTGAAGTACTTTGTATTACAACACTTTCTGTTAGATAATAATTGTCAAAAATGTGAAAAAAGAAAAAAAAAATATTGAACAACAAGTAAAACCAAAACATTTAATGATTCTATACAAATACAATTCCACATATAATAATAATAATAATAATAATAATAATAATAATAATAATAATAATCGATTTTATCCAATTTTAATTCATTAATTAATTCTTTTAGTTATTTAGTTGTAGTGATTTTATGCAATCGATTATTATTATTATTATTATTATTATTATTATCATTATTATTATTATTATTATTGCTGTTGTTGCAGGGTACATTATTATGTTATTTAATTACTAATAACTTAACTTGACAATTAATAATAATGTTTCAAATGTAAAAGATAGATTACATTTATAAATTATTATAACATGATTTTGTTCTAGCTGTGTTTAGGTAGCTTAGCTGATGTTAAAATGACAAAATAAAAGTTTTTTTTTTTTAAACCCATTTTAAAAAAACAAATCTGTATTAATTCAAATAATACTCCATTCTTTCCTGGCATTGCACTGCAATTCATTGGTAATTCGTGCTAATCGATCAGGTGCAGTATTGAAGAAATAATGTCACATGTTAAATCTGACATGATTTTTAAGAGTCAGAATCACAGTTTGTTTTGTTCCACATAACTTAGGTCTGCACAACGAACTTCCTCTCGCAACAGGAGGAGAAGAAACCAGGCTGGTTCAATCAAAGGAGGCCAAGGGTAACTGTCAACTTTTCAGCGTTACTTATTAGTGATATTTTAGAATTTGATGTTTACTTAAAAGCTAGTTATTATAACTGTAGCGAATGTGCGTTGTTCACAGTGATCTTCCAGAAAGAGAAGAGGGAGAGGGTGAAGAGACGCCGGTGTTCAGTCATTGGGGTCCACCACGCAGGTACAACAGTCTCTTTCTACACACAAACTCCAAATGTTAAAATACTGACAAAAATGTTTTTGTATTAGTGATCCTGATCGCGAACAAATCGTTCTTTTTAACCAGATTTTCTAAGTGAACCGGCTGAACTAGTTCACCAAATCAAACTATATTATTTGAAACCATTCACGTCTTCAGTAAGCACTTATCCACAAACAACTTTCTGCTGTGACTGAACCAAACTTGGACAACTGATTAAACTGCAGCGCGTAAAGTGAGGGCTTAAATGAGAGGATCTTGTGAGCTGTTGTATTTGTGTTTGAGAGGTAGATGGTAGTGGTAGATGATAGTGGTCATGTGTCCTCTGAATACAAGTGTATCTTTGGTTGAGTTTTTATTATACAATATTTATTCTGATGATTTAGATTTTTGCACCTAACAATTATCCTAATTTACAAAAAAAAACTAACCCCAACTAAAATGTACACTGAAACTTATAAAAGCTAAACCAAAAATGAGCAATTTCAAAATATAAGAACTAGTCAATTTACCTCTAAAAACTAATTCAACTAAATGAATTTGAAAACAAAGTCGAAATGAAACAAACACTAAAACAAATGCGTCACTTATCGTTGTCACATTGTGTTTCGTCACATTGCCTTCGATTTCGTTGTTGCATTGCATTGTTACGTTACTTGCACTGTAACGTTACGTTGTGTTGCGTCATGTTGAGCTTTCACATTGTGTTGTCAC
Organism: Danio albolineatus; assembly: GCA_903798035.1. NCBI lineage: Eukaryota > Metazoa > Chordata > Actinopteri > Cypriniformes > Danionidae > Danio > Danio albolineatus. The sequence continues at coordinate 9,580,044 of CAIGQQ010037719.1, read as the reverse complement.
GTTGCATTGCATTGCCTCACATTGTGTTGCTTTACTTTGTGTTGTCACATTGTGTTGCATCACGTTGCGTTGTCACTTTATGTTGCGTGGTCACGTTATGTTGCATCGTCACATTATGTTGCATTGTTTTACTTTGCCTAGATTGTATTGCATTTCATTGTCACTTTACTAGGGGTGTCAAAATTAATTGTTTCTTCGGTCCACCGCGATGCAGACGCGGACAATTCGGTATCGGTTCAGTAGTAATCATAACCGGTTATTACGTACTGACGTCATTTATCTCATATGCGCAGTATTGTGGGAGCTTACTATGAGGGAGGTGAGCGTGAGTAATTTAAAATATTCCAACTCCTTAAAAACGCCTGTTGGCATGACTGTACCTCTCCTCTCGACTGTTACAGTGTTACTTCTGGATCCAGACACGAGCGCATGTCTGCAGAGCGAGTTTCCTCCACCGCGTCTATCATGGATCAGCTGTGATCGCTGATGCCGTTTATCAGTGTTTATCATCGGTGAACAGCGCCAGAGCATTAGGGCCAATCGCAGCCCTTTCTGTTGAGCGTGTGACAAATCAGAGGGGGCGTAAGAACTCGCTTGACAATTGTATATGGAAACTTGAATTGTATATGAAAAGCATCGTCAATGCACCGACATATCTAATTAAACCAAATCGATGGCATGATAATCGTAACTGAACCGTGAGACCAGTGTAGGTTTACACCTCCACGCTTTACTGGCACTGTAATATTTCGTTGTGTTGTTGCTTTACATTGCATTGACACATTGTGCTGGTATGTTGCATTGCTTTACGTTGCATTGTTGTGTTGCTTTGCATTATGTTACTTGCACTGTTAAATTAGGTTGCGTTGCGTTGTTACATTTTCATAAAGTTACGCTGTAATGTAACATTTTTAAAAAGCAATATTAAAATAATAAAGTTTTTCATTTTTTTTTGTCTCAGAGTGGAGGTGTGGGCAGAGCCGGAGGAGTCTCTGGGCATCAGTATAGTGGGTGGACGCACTGTTATAAAAAGGTTGAAGAACGGAGAGGAGCTGAAGGGCATTTTCATCAAACAGGTGCTGCCAGACAGTCCAGCTGGACGCACCGGTGCCCTCAAAACTGGAGACAAGATTCTACAGGTGCACACTTTGCTCTTTATCTCTTCACATACAAGCCAAACATGGCCTGTTTTCTGCTGACTCACCATTTGTGTTTCAGCTAATCAATATTCTTATTTGTAGCAATTGCAGCATATTTGGTTTATTTGACAAAAAATGGTTATTTGACATGTAAATTACCTCTTTATTTTTTATTTGCTGACAACTTTGCAAAACTGGCTTTTTTTAGGGTGTCAAATTGGTAGTGCGGAAATTGCTATTGTCTGTTTTTTGGTTGTCAAGCCAATAATGTTTAGTGTTAGTTTTTTTTAAATTATTTAATTATTTTTTTAATCCTACATACTTTGCTAGTATGTGTCAGACTAGTGTCAGTCCAATCGTCCTGACAGTGGCGCTACAGCAGTGTTCATATAGTCAACAAAATAAGGATGATTAATGAAACTAACAGAAAGGTGCTGCACAAGTAACGTGACTGAAAATGATGAATGTGCACATCTAATGGATGATAAAAGATCTGACGGATTATACCAATGTTGAATGGTTTGTATTTTTTTGACTATATTTAAGTTTCGATATTCCATGCTGATAAAGTGACCGCTTGTATCTAATGATATACACTTATACTCATCTTGATTTTGGGAAAAAAGGGTCGTCAACGAACATTTTTCACCGAACTTTTATGTGAACTTTTAACAGTATAATAGTTACATTAAGTTAATAATCTGAATTTACAAAATTGCCTTTAATCTTTGAGTGTCATTATATATAAATGTTCTTAAAGGCCTTAAGGGTGCTTTCATACATGTATTATGTTTTCTTTAAATTATTACATTGAGCGTTTTTCAGCTGTTTTTGGTTTCACACCAGACTGACTGTTTTCAAACTAACCAAAAATCTATATTTCCTGAACTGCATTTTAATTGGTCAGAATTAAACTCATGTTTGCCACACATGGAAGTAAACAAAAAGTGAAGGAAATGTCAGCAGGATAATTGGAAATCCATGCAACTCCATTTTTGTCCGCTAGCTGCCATAATTGTGGTAAAGTGTCAAACTTTTTCTCATCCCTGACTGCACATGGCAGCTGATTTAGTCTAAAAAGCAAAGTACTTTTTGCACATTTTTTGCACGCTTTTTGAAAGCGTACTGAGACAACCTATTCGAGCAGGTCTGGGTTAGATATGGGAAGGTATAAGATTATGGCAGTATGATAACCTTGGATAAATATATCACTGTATCATGATTTCTGCTCTAAAATAAGTTTCTTTTTAAATTTCTACATAAAAAAAACAACAACTTTTCCCCACTGAACACAATAGATTTTACATTTATAGCATTTTCAAACCGTACATGGCAGGCCAAATAATTACAATAAATCATTGGCGTCTGCTACTTTTATTTTTGTTTCAAAAACACGGATTTCTTTACAGCTTGAAAAGACATCTCTCTATCTTTCTCTTCTGTGGATATAAAGCAAGCCACTGCCATGTTCAGATCTTCAGGATGCTTAAATGTTGGTTTAAGTGATTTTGATTTTCAAATGTTTGTTGAATCATGGGCTGATCTGTAGCTGTTGATGTGGGTTGTCCTTTGCTGTTGGAGATACGGTTGCTCGAGAAAAAAAAAAAGTCTTTGACAACACGTAAAAAAAATAAGTAAATAAAATGTACATATACTGCAGGAACAGTATCAAATTTGAGCGGTTTTAAAACTGTGACTAAACCTTGAAACTGGTTATCGCAAGTGTGAAAGCACCTTAAAGTGCTTGAATCGTAATAATTTCTGTTGGGAACTACTGTATATGTAATTTTTTGTATTTATTTATTTTTATTATTTGTTTGAAAACAGATTATTATTTGATTAATAATAATATACCATCTAAATATGGTTGGGTCATTGTTCAAATCTGAAGTTCATATGCAGAAGTGTTTTATTTCATTTTTCCAATTATTTAAATGTTTTAAATTTGATTTTTTATTTATATGTATGTTTATTATTTTATTAACTTTAAAAAAAAATAGATTTTCATAAATCATGGTTTGTAGAAAAGAACTTGTCAATGTTCAAAACATTATTTATGAAAATAATTAATAATGAAATTATCTGTTTGTTTTTTTTCCAAAATAACCCTGTTTTTAATGCATGTCCCCTTTAAATCCTATGTTATCTCTGTCCTAATTTTTTTTTTCTCTGTCCTCTGGCACGAATAGGTTTCTGGAGTGGATTTGCAGAACGCCAACCATGAGGAGGCAGTGCAGACCATCAAAGCTGCTCCAATCCCCGTGGTCTTTATTGTGCAGAGCCTGTCCTCCACTCCACGGGTAAACCTACCATTTAAAACACCATCATCTCCTGCTGCCGCTGTGCACCTCAGATAGGAGCCCATAGTTCACGCCCGAGCGCTCGCGTTTATCAAAATAAGGCCAATTCATTTCCAGTTCAACAATGATCATTCCCCTGAGGGCTACTGGTAAATGGTGCTACACACTTGTGGGCCACCAGTTACCTGTATTCTTTTATAATGTGCCTCAATTCTGGTGGGAATGGGGTTCTTGCATGTTTTTGTTGTTCATGTTTTGTTACACATATGCATTGACTTCACTTATGGGAAAAAACACTGCAAAAAAAGGCACGGTTTACTAAAATGTTCAATACTTTTTACTATTTTGAAGGCTAATATTTAAATATATTAATACAATTGCAGTTAAGATACATGTGCAATTGAGAAATGCACAGTTTGAATGCAGATCACCTACTTCTACAACCTTCAAACTCATGATGTCATTGCCCTGTTAGCATGCCTGTTCTAATCCCTCCTGATTGGATGCTTGGAGTTGTAATAGCGACACTAACGGGACGTCAGTGATTGATGTCTTTCTCTGTCTGAGATAATTGATTTTGTTCGCTCTCAGCCTCAGTCTGGGAACACAAATCTCTTGAGCTGATGTGTCCAGGTTTGTTAGACGTGAGGTTCACTGTCTGTGTTTTTGTGTGTATGTGTGTTCACAGCCTGTTTCAGTCATGGCCTCCAGCATTAAACAGCACAAGGCTAAGAGAAAAGCTGCTCAGGTGAGTTCAGTTAAATATAAATTTAAATAAAAAATAGGAAATTGTTCCGGAAGTCTGAAACCAAATCAGAAGGTATTCAAACGTATGATATTAATAAAGGATTATTATTATTATTATATTACTTTTATTAATAAATGTAATATTTTTTTAATTAACTACAATTAATTTTATTTTATTACATATGGATTTGATTTGTAACTTTCTTTTTTCTTTTTTTTTATACTAGTCGACCTTTCAATTTTATATTAGCAAAAGTGCATATAGAGAGACAGAGAGAGACAAAAAAAACGTTCCAGTAGTCTGAAACCACCTTAAAATGTATACATAATCGAAATAGAATTATTAATGATATGTATGAAAAATTATAATTTATGTATTTTTCTTTTTTATTACTTATAGGTTTTAGGGTGGTCTCAGACTACTGGAACTTTTTTTTTTGTCTCAATACATTTAGGGCTTTATTTTAATTATCGAGGCGCAAAGTTTAAAGCGGATGGTGTAAAAGCATTAAGAGCGTGTCTGAATCCGCTTTTGATTTTTTAAGGATGAAAAAAATATGGTCTGGCAGGGTTGTACTCATTCTTCTAATGAGTTTTTTTTTTTTTTTTTTTTTTCTCATCTCCCATTCCCTTTAAGAGTTGCGTTGCGCCATGGTGCAAATGCTATTTACATGGTGGACTTTTTAAGTGGAAAAACTAAATGCTTCACGAGCGAGAACAGTAAAACAAGCAATCTGCGTGAGGATAAAGAATGAACCTCCTCCATTCATCCTCTTTACTTTCTCTTTACTTCACTTTTACTCTTTGCTTTACTCCCTTTTGTGGATAAGGAAACTGTGTTGTACGCACTCCACTGGTGGCATCAATTAGCCTACGTAATTAATTTTAATTTAAGAGCAAAGATTTGGTTCAAAACTATTTCTGAATTCAGTTCTAATTTCCAGCAAACGAATAAATGAACAATAATAACAATGTGTGTTCAAAAAACTGAGTTGTATCCAGACAAATGTCCTATTCTTATGCCCCATATGGTGATGCATTCGTCTCCAAAGCCCGACAGGTGGACAAATCTAAACTTGTTTTTAGTAAAACAACTATAAATATGCATATAATAAATAATACTGCTAATAATAATATTATGCAAATGCTAATTTTCATGAATGAACTGAAAAAAAGCGTGAAGGCATGAAGAAGACATGGATGCAGTGGGGGTTTTTTATACTCATGTAAAAAAATGATACTTTTTGGAACATTTTAATCCTCTATTTTTTCATATGTAAACATATTTGTGTATTGCTGTACATGCTGTGTGTGTTAAGCAATGTGTACGCGTTTGAACCCACATAGGTGCATAACTAACGCACTCTGCGCTGGCCTTTAGACCTGCTTTTAGTTGGTCTATGGTGCTGTCGCTTTCAGTTATTCAAAATTGCAATGCACCAACAATGCGCCTTAACACAGCTTTATTTTAGACCAGCACACCCAGGAGTCCACAAAGTGGCACAAATGGATTTGCCATTTAAACAACGTGGCACAAAACGTGAAAATTAGTGTTGGGCTGGTCTGAAAATAGCAACAAATCACGCCATGCGACGTGCACCTTATTGCACCGGGTGTATGATAGGGTCCAATGTTATCTGTGTGCGATATGATGATTCTCCCTGGACCTGCTCTGTCTATAATGATCAGTTATTAAATACCTGCCACCTGAAATGATCACACTCTGGTCTTTTCACAAAGAAAGTCAATACTGTATTTATTAGCATGTCTGTGTCCACTAGTGCAAGCATCTAAAGCTGGATTACACCCGGGGTAAAGCACGGTCCACCACAAATCAGTCAAATCCCAGAATCTGGAGCAAAAAATGGAAAGAAAAGAGGACAAACCTGTGAGCAGTCCATGTTTCTGAGAAATGGTGTCTCTTCCCAGGAGACCTGTGGAAGAATCCTGGTTAGAAATCTTCTAGACACCTCTGGAGTCACCGTATTTTGATTAAAAACGGTTTTATCTAGCAATTAATTTGAAATTACGGTAATTTGCCTAATTGCTCCTTCATCCATTCGCTGTGTTCGGCTCCTGAGGCTGCGTGATTATTCACCGCAATCAGAATATGCGGCCCTCTAATTACACCCTGCAAATTTAATTAACATTTCAGTTCGGATCTGAAGGAAAAAAAGAGCATGCTTCCTTTAACTTTCGATGCTGTGTTCAGAAAGAAGTGGAAATTCGCATCCAAAAAATGGGAAGCGGAACTGATTACATTTTATACTATGTTATAAACAAATGCCACAAATTGCAAGCGAAATTGTTTTTTTGCCAATTTAGCGAAATTAGCCGAAAATGCTAATTGCTGTATTCACAAATGAAGCTTTTTCCCCCCCTCTGTTTTGTTTTTCCATTATTCATTATCTATTAATCAGCAGTAAGTGCGGCCCTCAGGAGCAGGGAACTTTATGACATTGTTCTGTAAGCATTGCTAATAGCTGATTAATGCTAACAGATCTGGTTAGAGGAGTCTAGCGTAAGCTATAAAGGCTACAGCTCTGTTGAGAGATGGTTAACAGTGATTAGACACTTGTTAAATTTTAAGTGTTAAAACAGTTAACTCATTCTAGAGGAAATTGCCTAGAGATTTAGTAAAACTGCTTAGAATTAACTAGATCACACGTTGAGGTGTGTTAAGTCTATTCATAACATCCAAAACAAATCACATAGCAATGTGCTGAAAACAACTCCGTACATCCAAGAAATTGCTCTTCAGTACATTATACAGAAAAACTTCTCTGTACATCTTAGAAATTGAATAGTGACGTGTTAAACTAGAAACTGTACACTAAAAAAAACACTATAATAGCTATACACTATGAATCATTTCTTAAGCATTAGCAAATAGTTAATTCATTACTTAAGCATTAACTCTATAGTAGTAGACATTAGTAAGCAGTTTATAACAGCAGCTACAAATGTCATATTCTTGACATAAGCCAGGGGGGCCAGTTCATGAAAAGCGTCCCAAACGAAGGGCCTGAGAGATATGACTTGCAATGTGAGTGAGGACACAACTGCATATGTTGCATTTTTGCTCCTTAAGACACCCACGTTGGCTTTTTCTACATTAAAATGTTAATATGTTGTATTTTAAAGCTACATAATATCAGTGTATTGCACAATGTGTTTTTTTTTAACAAACATTCATATGTTGCATTTCAAAGCACAACAAAAGCAGTGCATTGCTGAAGTAGGCTTCTTCTACATTTAAACACATTCATATGTTTTGAAATGCATAACAATTATGGATGCAACAATTATAGATTTTGGTTTTACGATTGTAGTCATGAAGAATAGTCATGGTTTCACTGATATCACGTCTAATGTACATTTAAGCTTTTCGGTTGGCCTAAGTATTTAGATTAGCTGTTGTTATTTACATTCATACATACATAATTATTTTAATAATAATTCGGGCCACACTTTATTTTGATTGTCCGTTTATTGAATTTAAGTTACATTGCATCTACATGCTAACTAATTCTCATTGGATTATAAGTTGACTGTTAGGTTGGGGTTAGGGTTGGGGTTAGTGTAAGTTGACGTACTTACAAAGTTTCTTATAGTCCGTTAAATGTCTGTATCAACAGATATTAAGCAGACAGTCTACTGATACTCAAATGGACCATCGAAAATAAAGTGTTACCATAATTCGTCTTTCTTATCTTTTGTTTACATTGCACAGAAAGCCACTCACAACCTCCCCGCTACACCATGAGATGTTTTCTACTGCGTGAGCCCGGAAAGCCGTGAGTGCGTTGCTCCGCTTGTGCGCACACCTTGGCATATATTCTACATTAGAAATAACAAACTTGCGCGCGGAAAGGACATGATATTGGAACTGCCCGCCGCTATAATTTAAGTCAGTGAGCGTTCGTGTTGGCCTCTATGTGCAAGCTTTGAACTTTAAACTAGGGCACAGGTGGCATAACTTTAATTGCAGCAATTTCGTTCCGTGCAACAGAAACGCGGCATTGAGAAACTTAACAATTAATTAACCGTGACGAATTAAAGCGCAGTGAAATCGGCAAATCGTTGCATCCCTAATGACGATATCAGTGCATTGTACAAAAGGCCTTTTCTACAAACATATCCAAATGTTTTTGACTGCCCCACTGCTCCACTCACTTTGTCACGTGACTCACGCTCTGCGCAACCTTCAACTGCAGCTTGTGCTGTATTGAACATGTAACTTCATAACTATAGCGGCCGTTTTTCGACTGAACTAAATTTATTTCTGATGTCTTGGTCACACTAATTGGAGGGCTACACTAACTAAATGCTTGGCACATTATAGAAACTGCTATGCACACACACACAAATACACACACATACATGGAGTAGATTTAACGTATTACATGGCTTGATTCTATACTTAATTCTGATTGGTCATCACGAAATTTCAAGGTATGTTATTCCCAGATAACAACTGAAACTAATAGCATAAGCTTATTCAATTTCACTTTTGTCAGTTTGTGTTTAAATAAGTAATTAGTAAACTACTCAGTTTTGTCAATTTCTGTTTGTCTAATTTTTACATTTATAGCAAGTAGATGTGTAAGAGGGGAATAATGTATAGCCAGGCAGTTGTTATCAAATAAGAAAGCGTGTCAGTATTACCCTGTCAATCTTTAGTCTGTTAAAGCTGGTACTTTATACCATACATGCATACTTTATGATTTATATTTGTTACACATTCACTCACTAGAATGGATCTACTAGTATACCATTGACCCATGAACCGAGTCAGTGTGCATTTAAAGCACATGAGGTCTAATGAAAGCACGAATGGCAAATGGTCTATTACATCTTGATAACAACTTGAACAGTCAGTGGCAATCCAGAAACTTATCCCCATTTCCTGATGGGCTTCTCCAACAATAACATTTTCAATGGCACTTGTAATAAACCATCCCATGATTTCCACCCACTACCATTGACAGCTTTCCTCTCATTCTTATCATTCACGTCTCTCTGTTGTGCTCTTATTCTCTCTCATTGTTGGTCTTCTAAGCTCTTTGAGGAACATTTCACCCTAAAATTGAATAGAAGAGCTTTGGAGAAACGGTATAATAGACTGCATGCGACTTGTGCCCTGTATTCAGCCTTCTGAAGTAAATGTGTGAGCCAAAAGGAGTCATTGACTGAGCAGTGAATCAGTCTGATTGGTGATGAAATGATTTAGCTTTTTTCCAACTAGCATTTAATCTAAAACGAATGGAGTATTTTCATTATTGGATAAACTATTCCTTTCTCTCGCTTTAGTGTTTTCCATTCACCTTTATCGCTCTGTGTTTATTTATTTGCTTATGTGCTGTGGAATTGTTCTAACTCTCGGTTTCTTTGGTTTTGAAGCAGAAAGCAGGACAGGGTGCCGCTCCTCCACCCATGCGTCTCCCCCCACCCTACAGACCCCCCAGTCAAGTTCAGGAGGAGGAGCAGGAGGAGGATGAGCAGGATACAGGTTAGAGGCTGCTGTGTTTGGAATCACACTGCGAGACTAGTGTGCTGTTTCTGCAGAGTATAGTGTGGTTTCTTGTGTGTCCGAGTAATCTACACATGTGCTTGTAGGTTTGTTTATATGTTTGTGTATACCCACAGATACACACACACTTGTTGGTATTGGTGGTTTACAAGGACTATCCATTGGCGTTCTATATATCTTATTATATGGTCTTACCCAACCGCTACCTCTAAATTTAACCACCTCACAGGAAACCAGTGGCAAATTTGAACTGCATTAATTATGTTTTTTTTTTTAAGCAGTTAGATTTACAGGACAAAAGGTATGTCCTCATAAACCATCTCAGTGTTGTAATACCCAATTCAATTAAATTCAATTGACCTTTATTTGTATAGCGCTTTTACAATGTAGATTGTGCCAAAGCAGCTTCACATTAAGGGTTATAGTAAATTGTAACAGTGTCAGTTCAGTTTTTAGTGTCATGTGATTTACCCATGTGATTATACAAAGTTCTGTTTTAGAACAGTACAATATTTAACGTTTATTTAAACATAGCCTTTTTGTTTTTTGATCCAAAGTACAGTGAAAACAGTCAAATAAAATTGTAAATGGGTGCCATTTAAAATGGCTGTATTTTCGATTAGAACATCTTTTTAAATGTAATGCATTTTTTTATGTAATGTAGTTTTTTGCATTTCTCCAGTCACATGATCTTTCCATATGTATTGTAATATTCTGATTTGCTCTCCAAGAAATTGGTAATATTAATAATACTTATAATAATAGTAATAATAATGATGATGATGATGATGATTGTAATCATCATCATCGGTGGTGGCGGCAGTAGTATTTATTAACAGTTGAGCTTTTTTTGAATAGATTCCATTTTAAATTACAAAAAATAATACTTTAGCAAGGACGTTAATTTAAATTGATCAAAAGTGATGATGCAGACATTTTTAACACCACAAACTTTATATAAAATAGAAATTGTGTTCCACTCCTCAGAAACCTGAAACCGTTAAACTTGGCAGTTTTCAATAACAATAATAGTTGTAGTGTTATTAATAACATTATGTAATATTGTTAAATAATGATGCTAAAAATTCAGCTTTGAAATCCCATGAATAGAAAAATATAGAAAACAGTTATTTTGTATAGTAAAAGTTTTCTTGACTGTTACTGTAAGAGACTTCTTTAAAAAACATTAACAAATTCCATCAGAAGCTCTATTTTTACTATTTGTCATACAAAAAAAAAAAATCATACAGGATGCAATTGTGATATAATGAGTATTACATAAAGCACTGCACTAGATACTGCATCCCCTAATGCAGTGCACTGACTATGACATGGATGAATGTGTTTTCATTGTGGTAACTAGGACGTACCTGCTGAATTAAACATGTTGCATAGTACTTTGGCATGCCAAGCTCATGCACCTCATTTCATGTTTGAACCGTTAATCATTGCACATAATGCAGAGTCTATGTTTTACGCCATATGCCATTATTCTATTTCAAACATTGCCTGTGCTTGAAACACATTATTGAAAATCACACTATGAGGCATCCCACCACCAGATCTCAAGGACTTAGACTTTCTCAGCGTCACACCACAGCTCTAATCTCTTTCCACTTTGATGGTTCTCAGTATGCCATGCAGGCAGTGCAATGTCTCCAAATCTCTTTGTTATTCCTGTCCTCCAATGGTCTTTTGACTGCCTCTGTTTCCGGATGCCATCCAGTGAGCACAACCTTGTAGTGTGAAATTGAGTGAGGTTTGCAGTATTCTGGGAGATGGTTGGGAGGATTGTGGATCCACATTGGAAAGTGAACATAGGGGGTTTTGAACATTTTCAGTAGTTGCCAACCTTAATATATAAATTGCCATGTAATTTAACTTAATGTATTGCCAACCTTAATGTATAAATTTGGAATTAAGTATTTGCGCAAGTAAACTAAACACAGCGTTGATTCAAATGCACCAATAGAGGCATTTTGGAGGAATTTTGGAGGAATTTGGCTTGTTCTGCGCAAGTTCAAAAATTTAAACTGAAGTGAAACATTTGCATGAGGCGGAAAAACATCTCACTTTTAAGGCTCTAAATGTACTTGGAACTTAAGCTGTTGAATTTGACACTTAACAAAAGTGTCACTTAACAAAATACCACTTCTTGATGCTTCAGCTATTTATTGCCTACAATCTCCACCATTGATACCACAATATGGTGGACAGTGAATTTAAAGCTGCAGATATGCGCAGTGACTAGTTAGTGTTTGCCTTTTAAAGCTTCTATTAGCATGTAGCTTCTCCATAATGAAACCTAGTGCGTTATTATCCATTTGGTTTTTTTAAGAAGTGATTTTTAAACTAGAAGAGATAGTTCACCCAAAAATGAAAAATTACTCACGTTTTACTTGCCCTCAAGTGATTTATTTATTTATTTATTTTTTAACTCTGTGGGTTTCTTTTTTCTATTGAACACAAAAAAGATATTTAGTAAAAAGCTGAAAATATTTCCTTAGTAGAAAAAACAAATACTGTGGAAGCCGACGGTTACAGGTTTTTAGCTTTCTTCAAAATATATTATTTTGTCTTCAACAGAAGAAAGAAATTCAATAGGTTTGGAACAAGTAAAGCGTGCGTAAATGATGACAGAATGTTCAGTTTTGGGTGATCTTCCACAATTTTTCCAAGCAACGTGCTTGTAAAACGCAAAGAAAACTGTAGGCATTTAGTTAGCTATTAGCATTTAGGTTTTTGTGTAACAATGTGCCCGTTGTTATAAAGTGGTTTTAAATTTAAAAGTGAACTTAATTTTATTAGGAACTTTAAGCTCTTGAGTTAAACACATTTTGTTGTTGATTTTTATCTAGCTTGCAAGGTTAAATGTAAAGTGCTACTAAAGCTGCTGCTTTTTAGTTTCAGCTCATTTCCCACATTCTCCACTGTGATCATACTATACATGATAAACACCTCTTATGGGTCTAATCATATTTGATAAGCCTAATAACTGCATTCCATCTATGACCTGAAGACTTTTACCTGTGAAGTCTGTCTTCTGGTGTGTAGATTTTGAAGTGCACATATTTATCCATGCTACCTTCCCATCTGTCAGTGATAAATTACTTGAGGTTACCTCATCAGCCGCTAAAGCACTTGCTCCTGTCGATCCAATCAAAGAAATCTTTAAATGGATTGATGGAAGTCAATACATCAGCTTCGCTGAAGGCCTCAACATGCCAAACCGCTTAAGTTGGAGGGCTTTTTCTTTTTTACACTCCACTGCGTTGGGGACAACCTAGTCAGCAGTTTATATAATCCCTCAACATAAGAAAACATCTGCTCGCGGATTAAGATAAGAGTAATATTGTGTCGGATTTATTGAATGTTGAATAAACACAATCTAAAAACTTTGCCTAAAACTTGTCGCAATAGGATTACAGGGCGTTTGCCTTGCAATGTAGGACGTGTGATAAGTCGACCCCTTATGTCAGGATTTGCTGATGCGCTTTCATTTTGTATTTTAAATCATACGCCATTGCCAAACATTTATTGCTCAACTCACATTTGCTCACCTAAAAATCTCTCCATGCAATTACGTTTTTTAGCATATAGTATGCTAAACTTGCTGCTGGTTCTGCATTAGATTTATACACGTATAAGAATGAGTGAATGCCGCCATCTGTTCGCATCTGTGGTGAAGGCTGGGGAGAAGGCCGGCTATTGTCTGAGGTTGAAACGGGGACCTTGAAGCAGCTATTTATCTCAGTTCATAGCATCAGTCAGCCTGATGAATTATAAGAGGCTTGCAAGATGGTCAATATGAAAAAAACACCACGATGAAGCCAAAAGGCCCATTTTCTGCTCAGATCTGTCTTTGGCAGCGTCACTTTTAACAGTTTCCCTGAAGGAATGGTTTTGTTTTGTGGTCTGGGATCCTCTGTTCTTCGTCCATCATTTGGTCTTTGATGTATCACGCTGTGTGAGGGAAATAGAAATGCTCAATCTTCCTTTTAGTATCACATTCCTCGGACAATCTAATATAGTGCCTTCTTTGAGACATTTGGAAGTTGTATATATAGCTATGTGAATAAGTTCTCCAGTTTTTTATCTTTATTTCTATAGTGCTTCTACAAGATTGTGCCAAATCAGTTTAACACAGAAGAAGAAAAGAGAATTAAAAAGCCATAACAATATTTCAGATTGTGGGATGTTCCAGCATATCAGGACAATGGTGTAGAGTGCTGGTGAGGTTCTTGTTAAATTTGAAAAAGAATTCAGTTCAGTTGAGTAAAAATGTCACTGTTGAAGTTTTGGTTTAATTCAGTTTCAAGAGTTCAAGCTTAGCTGATGCTTGATAATGTAAATGCATGTTTGGCATAAAGTCAAGGGAAAGAGCCCTGAGCTTGGAGGATGTTCGAGCCCGGGGCTCACTCCTGATTAGTCAAGAGAGGCGAGTCTGAGCTCAGGTTGGTCTCGAGAACTCCTGTGGATTAGGCTAGGAAAGAGGAGAATGGAGGTGGATGGGGAGGATTCTTCAAGACGAAAATGGTAAGGAAATTATGCTATTTAAGTGCATTTGGAATCATCTGATTGGTATATCATGTGATTGATGCGAGGCTAGTCGTGGTCTATTATAAGCATGTGATCCTCTTTAAATTAGTTTATAAAAACTTCACTTAGTTTAATGCAAATGTTATTGTTGAAGTTCAGTTTAATACAGTAGCACTATTGAAGGACCGTCCACTGAAGAGACCTAATTGACAGAAATGGAGAGAATACCTTGGTAGAAACCAGGCAATCAGTTATTCTCTGGGCAAACATGAAGGGCAGAGCTGCAGTCTGGATGTCAGAGGGCTTGAGAATGATGAGCAATCTTCAGGGAGAAAATACAGGTCCAAGGAGGTCATCAGGCGGTTGTTTAGATTAACCGACAGGAGCAATGCAATGCAATGACAGGATCACTTGGATCTTTGCAAGAATCAGTCTTGTGCTCATGACTCATCGACGACCACAACAACCATTTGCTCTGGGCACGGGCCGGGTCCACAATTATGTGAACCTGAGCTTAAAGAGAGTGTGTCTTTTTTGGAAGTGTCCATTCCATTGCAAACGCACAGCCAAAATTGGGTCATGCAACAAGACAATAATCCCAAGTACAGCAGCAAATCTAAAAAAGGGAATAAATCTACGTTTTGCAATAGTCTAGTTAAAGTCCAGAGACCAGTCTGACTGAAATGCTGTGCGAAAAGTGAATCTACAGGCATCTCAATCATTGTCACCCGTGGCTATTTTGTCTTGGCTTCATTTTTGTTAAATATGTAATGACACTGTGTGAGAGAGATTTTCCAAATTTGAAGATATATATTGTTTTATTATGTCCCAGTATGGGAAACCATGTAATTCAATATGGTGTCCTAATTCTTTCACATGATTTTGTTAGGTTTGGTAGATTATTTTAGATAGTATTTCATACGGTTAATGAGCAAAATATTCCAAATTAGCAGAGAATAAATGATGATTGTCAAAAGTCTTGCTTGATGACACCACATCAATATCGTTTAGTGTCCTGGAAGAAATAGGAGGCGTCTGCAGGGCATCTTTTCAACTTGGCAGACATCAAGTATCTTAGGAGATCATATCTGCTTTAAAATTGACTGGCTGAAAGGTTTACCACCAATGTTCAAAGGAAAATACAGCAGACTGACATTTAATGGTAGTGAGTTTCTGGATTCTTTTTTCACTCTCCCATATGTTCGGTTTCTATTTATTTAAAGAACCTAGAGTGTCTTTCTCATTAATACATTTCCAGTTTCTGCACATCTCATGATTGGATTGACTTAGTGTCAAGTAAAAAAAGATGATTAAATTGAGATGATTAGAGGTTGATTACATGACGTATGATATTGTTATTCTACTGGAAGTAACCAATACAGTATTTAAACACCACAGTCAACCTGAGCATTGTTGCTGACTTCACTAACCAATAGTGTTGATTTTTGTACCAAGAGGTCTAAAGATTGGAGAAATTCCCCTCATATCATTACACCAGCATCTGTATGAACTGTTGATCTAAAGCCTGACAGATCCATGCTTTCATGTTGTTTGCCTCAAATTCCGACTCTAACACCTCAATGTCATAGCAAAAATCAAAACTCTTTAAACCAGGCAACCTTTTTTTTTATTTTTTGTGTCATGTCCAGAGTTTGTGAGCCTGTGTCAAATGACAGTTAGTTGGTACTCAACACTAAATGTCTAAATTCATTGAGTTACTGCTATGCATTTGGTTAATTTCCATGAAATAAGCTATGTGTTAAATGGAAATCTTGTGTGGTTTTGATGGTTTTAGTGTGATCATACGTGAAAGATAACCTAGTCCTGTCGTCAAACACTGTTTATAGCAGGGGTGCCCAAACTCGGTCATGGAGGGCAGTTTAGTTCCAATCCCAATCAGACACAACTGGCCTAGCTAATCAAGCCCTTCCTAGGCTTTTTAGAAACATACATGCAGGTGTGTTGAGGCAAATTGAAGCTAAAATCTGCAGGAGACCGACCCTCAAGGACTGAGTTTGGACACCCCTGGTTTACAGGATGTAGTGTGTGCTGGGGTTTGTGCAGCATCCAGATGACATTTTTAACCGGCAAGGTTTTTAAGCTTTATGAATAAGTGCAGTGTCCTGTGAGGGTAGCTATACCACTAGTTAATAATTGATGTGAATGTGTGTTGTGTTGTACTATACAGTGAATATATTGAGACTGAGGTGCCAGAATTGCAACGGATACAACGTGCACTGCATGATAGTATGATATTTAATCAAAAGCATACTGCAGAGACATTTTTATCATCCACGATCAATAATCATCATATCACACACCCCTACATCCAGAACTTGAAATCTATTAACATGGGCTAGAACTCAGAACTCAGTTTGAGGAAGAGACCACCAGGCCTGTGCCATCAACTACATTTGAACTTTTTTTCTTTTTTTTTCCTTTTTTTTTTTTTTTTGTTCTCTGAAGTAAGTGCTGCTAAAGGCCCTGTTCTCATAAACACAGGTATTTTCAAAACCATAGCTTTTTCTATGCGGTTTGGTCATTTGTGCTCACATTGGGTCTCTGAAACTGAAACTTTTGGAAAGCTTTTAAAAGCAGATCCTCAAAAACGATGGGATCGGAGTAGTCATCTAGCTGGCAAGTTATTTTTGTTTTTCTTTTTTTGTCTTGTCTGCATTGTCAGTTCCTTTGTGTGATGTTATATTTTGTCCTGTGATTTTTGAGTTGTTTACAAGACACTTGTCTGTGCGATGGTCGGTGTTCCATGTTAACAGGCAACCAAAACTGATAATAACCTGTTATTGAGGCTTCTGATTGGCCAACATAGCTTTGCGGTTCCCTGTAAAAATATTGGGTAACATGAAAAAATTCAGTTAACGTCATAGTTTTTACTAATTTAAGTGGATTAAACATGAAACAATTAAGTTGTCCCAAAAAGTCTTAAGAATTGTGTTTCAGCTCGTTTGAAGTAAGGAGTTTGTACAAACAACATAATTTAAGCGTTAGGAGTATTTGACCACCTCTTGCTTCGGCATGCTCTTGATAGCGCTTCATGGGGCATTTTTGCTTATACATGTGGACTTTTAACTGTGCATATGATTTTTTTTTTAACTGTGCATATGATTTTT
>CAIGQQ010037719.1:9542247-9557409 GCA_903798035.1 Danio albolineatus | reverse complement strand
AGATAGATAGATAGATAGATAGATAGATAGATAGATAGATAGATAGATAGATAGATAGATATGAGCGATGAGTAGCAGTTCGATGTAGCTGTATATCAGCACTGGTGCGAGGTGTGCATTGGCACAAGGCCGCAAACCAAGTGCTTTAGTGTCCCACCAGTGACGATACACCCACATCGCACTGCTACGAGTGTGATGTTGCGTTTATACAACAGTTTGACGGCGTAATCTAGCATTTTATAAAAGAAAATCAAACACGAAGCGTATCAAAAATCCTTTTTTGTACGAGGTACTACTTTCTTACGCCTTTCATTCACATCTGCAGCTAACAGCAGAAACCGTAGCTACTTCACCAACGTCACTTTAGAGCCATTATTTAAAGCCTTCTATAGCACATGGGTGGCGAACCCTGTTCCTGGGGATCTGCCTTCCTGCAGATTTCAGTTGCAACCCATATCAACACACCTGCCTGTAATTTTCAAGTGTTGTTCAGGCCCTATTTAATTGTTTCATGTGTGTTTGATCAGGGTAGGAGCTGAACTGCAGAAAGGTAGATCTCCAGGAACAGGGTTGATCAACCCTGCTCTAGCGTAATGTCTAAATTGATGACAAAACAGTTGATTTTGTTGACATTTTAAGGCTATATGGCTGAACAGTATGAAATGCCATCAGTCTACTGAGATTTCCCAGTATTTCTCTGTCGAAATCAGGAGATCACAATATTTATCCCCAAAAAGCCAAACGAGCACAAACACTACCAGATTACTGAAACACATGCGGGAATTTCTTCTGTCCTTTTACTGAACTAGTCAGTAGTAACAAAACAGGAGACTCATTAGAAACAAACAGTTGGCCTACCATAAAGTAACTCAGGGTTATACAATGAGTGGCCAACACAAAATACTGAACATACATTCCTGAAATGTGGTTCCCATCTCACACTCAATACACTACAGTTATATGGTATAAATACAGCATACAAAAGAGAGAGATCGACTTACCAGTTTGATAATGATTTGAAAAGAAGAAATTAAGCTGTTTTTTTTTCTCCTCTTATTATGTTGTGTATTAAATGTATATAATCTAATATATTAGTATTTTTATACATATTGTACTATATACAAATTATTAATGCAGTATTTAAAAACAGACAAGTTGTCATTTAATTTAATTGTGTATGTGTGTGTACACGTATATCAGCATGATGTATGCATTGAATATTATAATGCACTCTAAATTACGTATTCCATAATATCTGCATTCTACACACACAAACACACACACACACACACACACACACACACACACACACACACTGGCCAATGAAAAACCCACAACATCCCCCTGCTAATGTGATGGAAATACATGCTATTACCAACTGTCAATCTAAGCCCAAACAGGACAAATAAAATAGGGTGAAAATAATGTGTGTTTTTCTTTTGCAGGCTAGCGAAGCTGACTGTTGTATGGCCAGGGATTCCCCCAATATTATTCTGTATTCTCATCATGCGAGCTGAGGAATATAAACGCGTCAAGGACTCGTCTTTTCTCTCTCTTCACTCTTGCTTTTGTTCTCTGGAAAGCAGTTGAGGGTTTGACGTGTCTTTTATGGGATGTAGAACGCTCTCACGGTGCTTGCTTGGTGATCAAGGTTGCTTGCGTCAGGTTTAAAGAGTGTGTGTGTTCTGGTGTTCGGGTGGCGTTTCGCTGTCTTCCCATTGGCTCATACTGGTGTTTTTGAGATCACAGCCTTTTCTTATTACTTAATGATCATCGTCCAAACACTTGTTCTCGCCCTGCTGAAAAGATCAGCTTTGATCAGAAGATTTATTTCTTGTTAAAGTGGTGTAGAAATGTCACCAAAATAGTATTAAAGCTGGTCATTTCAACAGGGAAGTATAGCCATAATAATTCACAAACATAGCACCACTTGTTTTCTTGACTTTAACTAATGTTTTCTACAAATTAGTTTTTGGGATTGGACTAATTTTATTCTTGGTTTGGAAGTAATTTTTGAACATCTACATATTCTAACTACCTCATGTTTTCAAATCAGGTGAAAGACTAATATAGGTTTATGTAGGTTTATATACTGTAGGCCTAAAGGGATAGTTCACCCCAAAATGCGCTAATCACTTACTCGCACTTAATTCTTTCTTCTGTTGAACCCAAAACAGATATTCTGAAGAAAGTTGCAAATAAAGCAGCCATTGGCATCCATAATAGCAACAAAAAACACTATAGAAGTAACTGTCTTCTCAGCAGAAAGAAACTAAGACAAGTGAAGAATGAGAATGTACTTATTGGTGAACCATCCCTTTAGCTTTAAAGTAAGTACACTCTTAAAAACAAAGGTTACAAATTGGAATTTTGTAGAAATATTTTTATTTCCTGAAAGAACCTCTTTTTCTCTTTAGTCTAAATCTAATGTGTTATGCAAATAACTTCTTCATGGAAAAAAGATTATTTATATAATAAAATATTTGTTTAATCAAAGAAAAAAAATCTTTTGGGAACCAAAATGGTTCTTTTTGTGGAATCACGATGAAAATTCTCATTTTGAAACTTTATTTTTTTAAGGACAAAGAATCCTGTTGTGTTGCACAAAAAAGTGTTAAAGAACCTGTTTTAATATGGTAAAAAAATGAAGACTGAACCTTTTCATTACACAAAATAATCTTTAGTGGAGAAAACCGAAACTGCTCATTCAACTCTAATTCAATTATTAATGGTGTATAATGCAAAAAGGTTCTCTTTACATTGCACTCCTAAAGGAAAAGTTACATGTTTTGCAGTGATGCCTTTAAAGAACCATTTTTGGTTCTCCAATGAAACTTTTTTTCTTCTTGAAAACTTTTTGTACTTAAAAGAACTTTTTGCGCAGTTAAATGGTTCTACACTCATTCATACACAATTTGTATACCACAGGAAAGTTGTTTTAAAAACTCTATTCAAGCTACCATCTTCATATATACTTTTCAAAAAGGTTTTTACAGTAATACCATAGCACACAGTTTTTAACTCCCAAAAAATCTTTCAAGTAAACATTTTTAAAGAACTTCAAATGTATGTGTATTTCACCGTAAAATATTTTTTGTACAATTAAAGACTTCATGAATTCTTTATGGAGCCATCAATGCTGAGAACCTTTATTTTAAAGAGTGTATCTCAGTGGAACTGGGTAATCTATTTCTATTTATTCTATTTTGAAGAATACTTTTATTTTTTATCAATTTAATCAACTTTTTGAATAAAATATAATATGTATAAATGTATCTTGCATAATAATTTTTCTAATTTTTTCAACAATTTATGGTCACATTATTAACAAGACCCTTTTAATTGTAATAAACCATTTTCATCACAATAGACAGGCTTTTTTTTTGTTTACTCATTCCAGTCACATTAAAGGGATAGCTCACCCAAAAATGAAAGTCTTGACACATTTACTCATACCCAAGTGATTAAATGTGTTCATGAATTTCTTCTGTTGAACAAAAAAGATATTCTGAAGAAAAAAAGGTCATCCATAGTAGGAGCAATAAAAATATTGAGGTCAATGCCTGTTGTTTCCCAACATTCTTCAGGATATTCAGCAGCAACAACAACAACAGCAACAAAAAAACTGGTTCCTCATACTGTTAAAAAAAAAGTCTCGGTTGCACAAAATCCATATGGAGGAATTAAGTTAAATTATTAGTTCTTACTAATTTAAGTGGATTGAACATAAAACAATTACGTTGTCCCCAAATAAACATTAAGAAATGTATTATTTTTAGCTCATTGTAAATAAGTAGTTTGAACAAACAGCAAACTTCATTTTTTGAGTGTAGGCACGTTTGACATGAACCAAGCCCCCTCACTCCCACTCCCCTGACGGCCCTCAATCACATTGCATTTTTACATCATCGAGACAAATTAGTTTAAACGGCAAGAGAATGCCTTCACCCAGTACAATGGGATTTGCTTAAGTTATATTGTTTTGGATTATTTAGAGCAGGGGTGTCCAAAGTTTTTGGGCCGAGGGCCAGATGCAAAAAACAAAATGTTGTCCTGGGCCAAATTTTACAATTTCACAGACACGTGTGTGTGTGTGTATGTGTGTATATATATATTTACTCACCATAAACTGTGTTAATGTGAACAGTGATGTTGTGCTTTCAATTTCAGAATTGATGCCAAATCAGGAGTAAGTTTTTTAGTAGATATACGCAGCAAATCACAGAGGTGGCTGTCAGTTAGATTGGTTCTCAATTAACTTTTGTTTAGATTCATCAGTGAAAATGTTTGCTCACATATATATGAGGAGCCAAACAGACTCGTAATCCTTTTTGAATGGCGTTTCATCAAGGGAAATTTGGATGAATCCAAATTCTTGTGAAACTCGGACATTTCCTGCACTCACTGTTGATTTTCCTCCTTCTTGGTTGCTCCATGGCTCGCCAAAACGTGGTTATCAATTATGTTTCCTTTAGTGTGGTCTAATTGAAGGCATGTGATAGCGACACCCTGTGGTTATTTATTGAATTACGTTTACTTTTGTACAGCGGGCCAGATTCTATTCATATTTATAAAAAGCCTCGCGGGCCGCCACTAAACCGATTGCGGGCCGCCGATGGCCCGCGGGCCGTAGTTTGGACACCCCTGATTTAGAGTCAAGAATATTTTGCTGAACAGATCCACCACGCTTTTGATGCTCATAAATTTTCGTAAAAGTCATCGTGCTGCACGTATTAGGGGTTTGCTGAAGGTGGCAGCTGAATTGCAGTGAGGGGTTTGCATCTTGGACTGTTCGCTTGTATTTAAAATTAAGAATGAGTAATAAATCCATATGAAACGGTTGAAAGGGACGTATATGTACTCACACTATAAGCATACCAAGCCCCAGCCAACCAAACTGCTCTCTGGCCCACCTCTTCCAGCCGAGCCAGGGCCAGCCAACCAAATCTACACCCAATCACACAAACTAGTCAAACTAACCAGGATATGGGGGTCAATTATGCCCGGACACGATTTGGATAGCCTGGTGTGAGTACACTGTTTTTGGTTTCAATCCAGTCTTGTCAATTATAATAACTTGTTTGTCACTCCTCTTTCCAAGCTCCTGCTTGCGAATGCCAACCGCACTAGTCTACCGTTCCCTTTAAGCTGACGCATGAGTGACAGGCCTCTTCCCGATGTGATTTCTGGTTTAGCAGGTCTCTGTGTCACAGGTCTGAGATAGGAAAAGTAAAAAAAGAGGACTGGCAGGAACCTCTAAAGATCCCGCATGAGAGGCGGCGCTCTGTGCAGGAGTTTTACTCAAGGGATTCAAGCGTACAAAAAGCCCTGTCAATCAACAAGACCCATCCATCATTTATACAAAACATCTCCGCTTAGAAATACAAAAAGATAACCATTTCATTTCTTTTAGAAAGGCTTTGGCATCCAGCGCCAGGCAGGCAAAACTTTCAGGACACGCAAAGAATTCAGTGTGAGTTAAGCTCGACAGCTTTCTAAATGCCACAAAAGCTTAATGTCTATGAGTTTAAATAAAAAAATCTGTACAATGATGTGCTGAACATTTACGATATAGAGTGATAATCATGCAAAAAAAAGGTTTAGACTTGTTTAATGTTTTTATGTGTAAATAGACTGCCTAAATTATTTTCCAGTACATTATTGTAAGGATTTTTTTTCCTTTTTAAGCTAATGAACAAATCATAGGTATTTTCTGGCTAATCAAAAATTATGTAAGCAAATGTAAACATTTATTTTAATCTATTTTCTCTTGATTACAGATTTTTCCTTTCATTTTGATTTCAGTTTATAGACACTTTTATATCTCTATATTTTAAGTATATCATTATTTATTTAAAAGCAACATTATTTTTAAAGCAAAATAATTTCAAATTGTGTAAATTTTTAATCTTGTTAGTTAATTCATATGTCCATTTATTGGAAAAATATGAGATGCATCTACAATAATTTTAAAAAAAATTATTCTAGGTATAGCCTTAAAGGATTAGTTCACCTAAAAATAAAAATGGACATAAATTACTTACCCTTATTTCCTTCTAATCCCCTGATATTTAGAAGAAATCTAAGAATTTCTGACTCCATAGACAGCAAAGGTCCCAAGACATTCAAAGTCCAGAAAAGGAACCAAAAACATTGTCAAAAAAAATCCATGTGTTAGTCGTTTAGCTGTAATCATTTGAAACTACAGTTTTTTAGTGTACAAAGTTGTTCATGCAAACACGTGTTTACTATGGCCATTCTTGAGTCTCCAGGCCATTGCTGTCTATGGAGGATGAGAGAGCTCTCAGATTTCATCTATAATATCTTAATTTGTGTTCTGAAGATGAACTAAGGTCTCAGGGGCTTAGAACAACATGTGGGTGAACAATTAATGACACAGTTTTCATTTCTGGATGAACTTAATTCTTTAAAACAATCTTATGAATAACTTAAAACTGTGATCAATAACTTTGTAGTGTTTGAACATGGCATTTCAACTTATTTGGGTGCCCTTTTGTCCTCATCTGTGAAGAGCTGAATGTAGCTGTGAACCAATGATTCTCCTAGAAGTGAAACAAGATTATTGTCACTGTTCAACCTTTGTCTTGTAGATCGAGTGCCTCCTTAGAAGTGGTGGCACAGAAAGAGATGAGTCAAGAATGCCTTTTGTGATGCAGTGCAGTTACAACTGCTCTATGAGCAGAAGAAAACACTCCCCGATCCATCAGCGCTGGCTCAGAGCCGGGCATCGTTTATCTGGAGCCAGACATGCTGATCTGGGACCAGAGATAGGGTAGTAATTACCATCGCCTTCTCCCTAATGCCAGAGTTATGAGCCTGCTCCAGTCAGCCATTAATATCACAGACACACACACACTTGTGTGCACACACCAGTGTGCCGCCCAACACCACGCCACTGCCAGCAGTGTAAATACTAACCCTGATCTTTCTGGCTGCGTTCCAGTTAGTCGATTCTTTGTTGATACTGGAATCTATTGCAACTAAGTTGAGATGTGATTTTCAATTAGGAATAGAGCAATTGAATCCTGCTGTCTCTGGACATTCAAAACTTCTTTCTTATGTAACCATGCCGGTTCTGCTTGCCCTCTTTCCAGTGGGATTCAGACTGGCATCCCAGACAGACATGCATGCTCACGAGGACATTAAAGACCTAGTGTACATCTTATGGCCAGGGGAGTTTATTTAGTGTTTATTTAGTGTTTATTTAGTGAAATCAACAGAACCCACTGCTATATTGTAGGTTTACAGAAATAAACCCTTTTTATACCACCACAAGAAAAACACCTGAAATGCCAGCTTCATGGTCAGTAGCGTCGCCCCAGAATGGAGAACTTTTTGACAGTAGAGGTGGCTCAACTATAGGGATAACGTCTTTCGGATGAGATGTTAAACCAAGGTCCTGACTCTCTGTGGTCATTAAATATCCAATGGCACTTTTCATAAAGAGCAGGGGTGTAACCCCGTTGTCCCTGGCCAAATTCTCTCCCTTGGTCCTTACTCATCATGGACACCCAATCATTCCCATCCACCAAATTAATTATATAACTCCACTCCCCCTATAAGTAGTGTGTGGTGAGTGCACTGGTGCTGATGTCCTTTGGCTGCCGTCACTTCCAAGTGGATGCCGCACACTGGTGGTGGGGATTAGAGACCCCCCTTATGATTGTAAAGCACTTTTTGGGTGCATGGCCATACGTGATAAATGCACTACATAAATGCACATTACTTGCTTACTTTGATTGCTTGCTTATTTAGTGATAATCCCACCAAATTTAAGTGGTACTAAACTAGAAATGCTAAACAAGCTGAAAAAAACCTAAACGAGCCAAGCCATGCCTGACTGTAGTGGAGTGTTCAGGTCATGGTAACAATGAACCCCACTAATTCTTTTCAGACCACCAGTATCATGTAACCCAGGTGTGCCAACAAAGAGGCATTATTGCATTTCCCATGTATTTTGTTTGTGTTGCAAGTTTTCCCTATTGTTTAAGAATAGTTTCTTCAGCTTGTCCTGATTTTGTTGCCAGCACTGTCTGTGTAATCAGGGCAGTTTCCTCCAAGTGAGCGGGTCAAGGTCTGATATTCCAGTGTTTTGGAGTGAATACCCAGCAGTGTGTACTGAAGCAGTTGTCCCAGTTTTTTCTGCCTTGGTCTTGTTCCTGACATACATTTACCTGGGCAAAGATTTAGGTCTCGAACTAATATAAATCCTGTTTGTTTTTTTTGTTTTTTTTTCTCGCCGACTAGCAACTCTATGGTTAGTGTTATCTACAATTATATCATTTCTGCATAGACTGTACAATTATGTTGTTAGGTGGATTTCTGAATACTACAAAGGATTTAGTAAAGTTTTGGAATCCAAATAAAAAAAAATTCTTCTTTTTGTGGTTTCCAATTTGCTCTGGGAACTATGCACATTTTTTATGATATGAAATACTTTTCCACACATTTACCATGTGATTGGGTTCACAAACCAAAAATATGTCTGATTTTTAAATAGTACTTGTCAAGCAGTGCCTTTGAAATGGAACGTTAACTGATCATAGATGGGATACTATGGTGTGTGTGTGAAAGACAGCATGACGTCAGTACTGTCTTTTTTTCTGTAATGGTTATGTTGAGGTTACTGAACACACACACATACGACTACCGCTGTGTTCTGCACTTAAAATAAATTGTGTATACAACATAAAACAGCTCCTGGTGATTTCATTGTCCTTAAAAGTAAAATACACTGTTCTCTCCCCCCTAGTGTCCTAGTTTAAAGAACAAAGCTTCTGTATTCTTTAGAACAGCAATTAAAGGCTAGAACTTGGGGTACTATGAAATTTCCCAACGGCCTGAAAACAAAAGTAATCAAAGATGAGAGGAAACCTTTCTCTCAAGCATTGGTCAATTTCTTTATTTGGTTTTCAACATCGCCATTGATTCTGAAACTTGGGCGATGTCAAATACAACCTTGGGTAATCGAAATCATATTTTGGTTTGATTCATGAATAAGTGTCCATGCAAGCATGTCATTTCTAAAGACAATTAAATGTAGTGACTTCTAGTGTTGGCTAATAAACAGCAACAACAAAAGGATTCAATATCCCGACCCTTAAGATCCACTTTTGTGGAACGTAAAGCTCCAACCCTGATCAAGCTCACATACATTTAATAATAATGAATAACTCCTCCATTTATTTATCGCTTTCTAGACATTCAAAGTGCTTTACACATTTTTGGGGAAACTCCTCATCCACCACCAGTGTGCAACATCCAACTAGATGACACGACGGAAGCCATATTGTGCCAGAACGCACATCAGCAGATTAGTGGAGAGGAGAAAGAAAGCAATGAAGCCAATTATGATATGGGGATGGTTATAATGGACAAAGGCCAGGATGCCTGAGTTAAACCCCTACTTTTTTTTTTTTTTTTTTTTTTTTTTGAAGGACATTCTGGGGTTTTTAATGTCTCAGCCGAAAGACAGTGCTCACTGAGCAATATAGAGTCGTTAGGACCCACACAGACTGCAGGTTGAGCATCCCCTGATGGTCTCACTAACACCACTTCCGGCAGCAACCTAGCTTTCCCATTTGGTTTCCCATCCAGGTTCTGACCGGGCACTGCTTAGCTTCAGTGGACGACCATGTGATAGTTGCAAAGAGCTAGCTGTCGGTAATGTAACTTAGTAATCCTGAAGACCTTGATTAGCTTGTTTAGATGTCTTTAATTAGATCTGGAGCAAGACTACTGGGTAGTTGTGGTCTAATGGTTAGAAAGATGTAACCCAACCCAAACGCTGCAGGTTCAATTCCTAGTATCAGTCAAATTTGATGGTGGGGGAATGAATGAACATAACTTTCTTCCACCTTCAGCACCAACAACTCTGGGGAATTCAACATGTTATGTTCAGCATTGAAAGTTGAGGCTGTATTCTCACTTTGGTTTTAGTAAGTTATCCCTTTAAGAGTGTGTGTTTCGAGTCCGATCTTCTCTGCCTTGTGTTTAGAAGGAGCTTCACATAAAGTTGAGTGAACTGTCTCTGTTTTGGTGGTAATGAATCAACCACACTCATTCAGTTAAACACCCTCTCTCTCTTTCTCAGTTTCAACTCCCCATCTTCTACTGCTCCAGCCTGTTTGCTGGTTTAATTCACATGTTTACCCCTTCCGTATTGCTCTGCTGCTCTTTTCTGAGCAATGGATGACCTGGATCTCATTTCACGGTCATTGTTTGACGTCAACGGGGACGTCTTGATGCTGGAGCCTCCGACTAATATGATCTCCAATCCTGCAAATGGTATCGAAAGCAACTTAATAGTCCCAGCAGGGCTTAACAGTTACCTTTATGTTGCTATCCGTCTCTGAAAAACAAACCTACAGAGTGTAAGCAATTTGTAATGGTGACCAATATGCCAATACATGTTGTTGCAGCTGTAGGTCTCTAAATTATGTATTAAGCATTTTGCCCCTGGCGTACAGGTTTTCCACTGCTGAGAACCGAATGTAGGGGTTTGCATCCTCCTCGATTGAGCAATTAATCTAGCGTGTCCTTCATTACAGTTGTCCTTTTGCTTTAGTGCTATTCAATATGGTTGTATGTGTAAGTATATAAGAATGCCTTCTTGGTTTCAGACTGTTTTATATTTGAAGTAAAGATTAGAAGTAAGTAAGTAAGTTCTCAACTGGTTTGGCCATGGGATTCACATTTTTACATGGTCATCAAGCTGCGACCCAAATTTTTAGGAACTGTAATATAATTTTAGGAATTATAATTAATTTGTATTTATTTGTTAACATACACAAGTAGTGAAAAAAACTCATGAGAAAATCAGCAAGACTTACAAATAAACAGTATTTTATTGCTGACATTTAACAAAATGTATCAAATTATAGTAAAATTAAAAGTAAAAACGACAAACAATGTAAACAGTGGTTAGGGTAAGGAAAGGTTGTTACCATAAACAAAACTGAACTGATAATAAAACATTAACACTGATCCTGATGAACAGAACAAACCAGCAAATTGTAAAATTATTAAAACATCCATAACCATTATTACATCTAATATGACAGCAATTATAAACATCTGTTTAACTTAACAGTAATTTGGGAAGATAATGAGATAACTGAGGATGTGCTTTACTGATGTGATAAGAGTTTCAAAGTCAGGGGTGATGGTAGATAGTGCTACCCGAAGATCGTGCTCTATGTACAACCTGTTCCTTTGCTTGGAGTCAAGCTACACCAAGGAAGAGATGCCACTTTCATACAAATACGTAGTTCTGAATGGGATGGGTTTGATCGCACTACACTGAATTTCTTTTTCAGCGTCTTATCACATGAAAGCTCCACGAGCTGACTCTATGTTGCTCGGCAACGTGACGCTTTCCACGTCGACTCCAAAGGGATCGGTTGTCGTGCGCACATTTCAAAATAAAAGTCCGGTATACGCAAAACAAGTTAAAAATAAACTTTTGTTGTTTTTTTTTTTGACCACACACTCCGCGACCCACTGAAAATGTTCCTGCGACCCACCAGTTGAGAAACACTGATTTAGACCACTGTTTTACTGTTTGCATCTTTGAAACTTGTTAGAAATTACTGGTCTGTGATTACTCAACATCAACAAAAAAAATCTAAGTAGTTATTTCCCAATGCATAATTTAATCCAGAATCACTAATAAAACTGTCCCAGTATTTGTTCTCATAAAATCTACAGACATAGCAGCATATAAAGGCTGACTGTTGATCAAGAAAGGCATTGCCTATTCTTTCTCTCATTTGCTGGGATTGCATGAACTCCGCTCTGAAATTCATTGTGGGACATTGTGGGCTGTCTTCAATCTAGGGGTTTTGTTGCAAATGCATTAAAACCTCAAAGGTCAACAAGCTTTCTTATAGTGTGTGCTTGACTTAAGCTTGCCCACCCCATATGTAGGAGGAAAATTGCTGAATGTACTTACAGGGCACAGTTTCATGCTCTGGGTTGTTGAAACTATGCTTCAGTGCAGGTGTAATGGACTTGAAAACCAGACCGCTCTGCCGTGATTGGTCATTCAGACGCTTTTTCCTCTTGAATGCCAGACTAATTTAGTACGGAGAGAAGCAGGCACTGAAAGTGAGTATAACTTTCCTGAAATGAGCAAGCTGCTTGTACGGAAGGCTTTTCACAATTAGAAATTTGTCACCGAGACATACCGCTCTGTACAGACGAACAGTTTTGTCGCTGTCTGCCACTTCGATTTGCCCCAGAGAGTGAGAGCGACGCGTATTAGACACGCTAGAGCAGAACGATGCCACTTTCCACTCTGAACTTGAATTGGCAATTCGCGAGTCTTATTTTGCGACAAATTGTCCTCCGCTGACTCAACCCTCTGGCTGTTCACATGTGGAATAGTATAACGCTCCAGCAGCAGCATTAACTGGAGTCCTAGTGTGTGTGTGTGTGTGTGTGTGTGTGTGTGTGTGTGTGTGTGTGTGTGCATTAGGAAAATGGCTAGGATTGGCATGCACCACTTTGATCAATATGCTATTATTTGCAGAAAACGTGAGAGGGCTGAGGATAGACCCCTGACTCCCGCCCCTCTGGATTGTTCATGCGAATAAATGATGTCGTACAGGAATTCGCAATTAGTCACCACTTTCCTTGCGCGGGAGCATTTGCATACCATGTGCCTCAGCTCTTAATGACTACACACTTATTTTGCATAATTTATGCGCAATGTCAGGAAAGGTTAGACAGATCATGACTGGGAGACAATTTATGGTGATTATTAAATCTAGAACAAATGTATCATCTATTTATTTGTATATACAGAACGGTTTCAGGGAGAAAATGACAGGGGAAGGGGAGGGTTAGAGACGCTGAAGCGTATACGAGTGAGCGCGCACACGCACTCATCGCTGCGCTGTTCTTCTCACTGCTCGGTGTGTTCAGAACGAGCACCCACGCCGGCTCGCACAGCACCATGACTTCTCACCTCCGGTCAGTCTGGCTAGCGGCAGCACACTCCTGATGGACACGCAGGGACGTATGGATGCTATAAGCTCTGGTGTGGAGGGGTTCTAAAGCATGGATCATGGTGCCAGGTCAGTGTCCGATTTGTCCTGCATTTGTTGTGCAGTATCAGGGACGGTGTGTGTGTGTGGCAGTGTTTCACCTCTGTATTGTGCATGCACCTGTCTGTGTGTGTATGTGTGTGTGTGTGTGTGTTTTCATGCTCGCTGAGGCACAGCAGGGTTTAAGTCAGAAGGGAGCAGTGCACAAGCGGGATGGTTCAGACTCTGTTAGGTTTTGCTGCACACACACTTTGTGCTCCCGGTTGGGTTTTGTGGGGAAAAAAGTGCCTCTGCAGTTTTACAAAGTAAAAACCCTGATTGTTCGAATGTCTGTCTGTCCTTCTGGCTGTCTGTCTTCTGTATTCTGTCTCTCTGTGTTTCTTTGAACCAGTCTCTCGCACTCCTCATTCATTTCCTCTGTCTGTCTAACTCGTTTCTTTCCTTTTTTTTGCCTGTCTCCCTCTTTCTGTCTGTCAGCTTCTTTCTCTGCACCTGTCTGTTGCTCTGTTGTTGTTTTTTCGCTTTCTCACTTTTTGCCTGTCTCTCTCTGTCTCTCTCTCTCTCTCTCTTCCCCCCTCTCCTCTTGTTTCCCCATATAAATTCATTTCAATTCACAATTGCTTTATTGGTATGACTGTAAATGATACAATATTGCCAAAGCTTGGAGGGCGACAAATATAAAACTGCAATAAAATATCAAAATAAAAGAATTGAAACAAAATGAACATATTAAACCACAGTGTTTGACATATAAACACGCATACAGACAAACGGTCACAGTGGTAGACAGTAGGGAAGCATACAGTAATACACACATGACATATTATACATATACATTATCTCTCTCTCTCTCTCTCTCTCTGATGATCTTTTAGTGTACTACTACCTCGCTCTCCCTCTAATTGTCTCACCTTTTGCCTGTCTCTCCAAATTCCCCCTATCTCTTCCTGACAGATAAAAAGGAGCAAAAGCAGACCTTACATATAAATTGTTCATTATAAATTCTTATAAATAACATTAGATTTAAAATAAGGCTAATGTCTGTCTGCTTACCCGTCTCTCATTCTGTTCCTGTCACTCTCTCTCTCTTTGCATGTCTCCCTGTATGTTCCAGTGTTTAATTCTCCTGTGTCCCTGATTGTCTCTGTTCACATACTGTATACATTTCTTCTTTCATTCTCTTCTTCTTTTCTTTTTCATCCTCTGCCTGACTTTCTCTCTTAGCCTGTCCCACTCTTCTCTGCCTGCCTCTATTTCACTCTCCCTGTCTCTTGTTCATTTCTATGCCTGTCTCACATCCTCTGCAAGTCTCTTTTCCCCTCTGCCTGCATCCATTTACTCTCTCTCTTTCTCTCTCTCTCCCTCTCTCTCTCTCCCTCTCTCTCTGTTGCATAGGGCAGCACTGTGATAACCCCAGTCTCATGTGTAAAACACTCTGTCCTATCTGTTTCAGAAATCTTTACATAGCATTTTTTCAAAGTGAACACCTTGAGCAGAGGTCTCTCTCTCTCTCGCTCGCTCTCTGTCTTTATGCTCTTTTGGCTGAACCTTTTTCCTGTATACCTCAGAGTATCGTAATTCATTCAGTGTTACGCTATTGGCTATTGTTTCTCACTGCATACTCATGAAAGTGTCATTTTGAAATACGAGTGTGCAATGATTGAGGTATTGACCCCTCTCTCTCTCTTTCTCCCCCTCCGCCTTTCCCTAATTGTCGTGTTGAAGTGGCCATCCAGTAATATTAGAGCTTCAATCTGTTGTAAATACTAAACAAACAATAAGAAGTAAAATAATAAACTGTCCCTCGGTCTCACTGCAATTCAAGAGGTGATTAAGATTTCTGTGTTGCTGCCCCAAGGCTCTGGAACAGTCTCCCTCTGAACATTAGGATTTCTCCATCAGTGGATGCGTTTAAATCTAACTTCAGACTTATTTTTACTCTGTTGCCTTTGAGTGATGCATGAATGTTGTTTTATATCTGTATTTCAGTTTAGACATGTATATATTTTACACACACACACACACACACACACACACACACACACATATATATATATATATATATATATATATATATATATATATATATATA
>CAIGQQ010037719.1:9500554-9542237 GCA_903798035.1 Danio albolineatus | reverse complement strand
TATATATATATATATATATATATATATATATATATATATATATATATTTTTTTTTTTTCAACGTATATATTTATTTCCTTTTCTTATATTTTTAATACAAGCTTTATTATTATTATTTTTTAATTATTAAATATTTTATTTTACTGTAAAGCACTTTGGGTCAATTACAGTAAATTAAAGTTTGCCTTGCCAATGAAAAAATGCATTTAAGTCTGGGTAAGTCATGGGAAAGTCTTCATGGTGTAAAACAAACATGTACACTTGTGTAGTGTTGGTGTGTAAATCAATCTCACAGCGCACATGAAGAGTAGGCGTGTGTGTTTACGTTTTTATGGTTCATCATTCAGACCGTAAATATGATCCCGCAGCGTTTGACAGTTTAAAGATCGATTGTGTCTAAGTGCTGTGCGGATTGTAAATATATTGTTGGCCACACACACAGCGTCTCCTCTGTTAAAATCTACTGTGCATGTACTGCTTAGGGAACTGCCCTTGAAGGCAACATCTTAACATCGTCATAAAGCCAGCTGATTTGGAGCACTCAGCAAATAAAGCCACTCCACATCGGAACTGTATGAATGTGAGTAGTATGAATGGAACTCGAACACACTATACCCGCCATTGTGTCATGATCACGTGACCTACCCGGATTAGTTGCGTTGCTTCACTCCCATTCATGAATTCTCACAAGGTGCATCATGGGATAGCGTAGCGTCCAGCGGATGCGCACTTCAGAATCTCGCCGGAAGTAGTCAGTCATCCGGGTACTTCTCGCATACTGTTGTTCTATGAATTCTGACATACTGTATACTAAGGACATAATACATACTACGCTCGCTTACTGTACTATATAGTACAGAAGTACTATTAACATGTACTGTACTTTACAGTATAGAAGTACGCAATTTCAGGCGCAGCATTAGTTCATTTGATTTTAGCACATGGTTAAGCTAACGTTAAAAGCAAAAGCACACAAAAATATTTAAGCTAAGCCATAAAACATCTGACAATTAATATCTTTAATAATCTTAATGTTGCTAACATTTTAAAACAAGGTGCATTCTAAATTGCATTATTATTCACTTCTATGGCATTTTGTTGTATATATGGTATAGTGCTGAAAATTCTTACAAATATTGAGTCTTACCTGTCAACATTGGAATGTGAAAATAAGAGATTTGCGTATAGGGAGGATCGGTCCTTTAGAGTTTATTGCCACCCTTCAAAGAAAGATTGAAAAAATACCTTTACAGGATGATAGCAGAATAGAATTGTAAAATACAGGAGAATCCTGGGAAAAACGGGAGGGATGGCAGATGTGTAATAAGTGCACTATAAATGGCCTTATGGAGCCCTTAGTCTACTGATAAACTGAAGTGTGGAGTGTTGAACACTTCAAGCACTCAACAGTTGCCGCTTTCATCATGCTGCACAAGGGGCGGAGCTATCAGACCCTGAGGTTGGATTATTTGATACATTTATTTATTGTGTTCTGTATGCAGAATCCTCCAATGTTACTTTCACTTTTCACTTTCGCAAATTTTGCAACTGTCTTTTGCTGCTTGTTTTAACGACTTATTTAAAATGAGATTTAAGCAACACAATTTTAAAAGATATTAATTTATGTTCAATTAACTTAATTTTGCTATGTTAACTTAATCGATTTGTGTTGGAACAACATAAATAAATTGTGGAACCCTGCATATTTTACAGTGTGAGAAACGTTTTGAATCTCTGTTTACTCTGTTAGCCTTTGTGTTAGTGTTCCATTTGATATGGCAATAAACTCATACACTACACGCTGGGCCGGATTAACCAATGGGCATTATGGGCACCGGCCCAGGGGCCTGTGCACACCTGGGGCCTTTGCGAGGGGCGAAAAAAATGCCAATTTTGGAGTGTCTATTTAGGCTAACTGCAAATAGCGCACGTCGTTGGAATAAGCTAATTGAGAGATTCCCACCCATCACTGTTTGATTGACAGAGACAACATAACTAAAGTGCGAACTGACAGCAGCGTGAGTGGCGTAGCTTGTGAATCGTATGGCAATATGTTTTGACGCGATCGATCATGAAGTGTCTGACGAACACGTTCTTCTTCTTCCCCCCCACTATATTTCACATTTTGCCTACTCTTCATCACGAGGAAGACAAGTAGCAATCATAAATAAGTGTGTGTATTATGGAAGACTCCGATTCATATAACTGGATTGGAGAGGTGTTATATCAAAATCATATGCATTGTAAGTTTTTAGAAATTCATTTTCTTGTCGGCTTAGTCCCTTTTTTAATCCGGGGTTGCCACAGCGGAATGAACTGCCAACTTATCCAGCATTCGTTTTACACAGCGGATGCCCTTCCAGCCGCAACCCATCTCTGGGAAACACCCATACATTCTCATTCACACTCATACACTACGGACAATTTTAGCTTACCTAATTCACCTGTACCGCATATCTTTGGACTGTGGGGGAAACCGGAGCACCCGGAGGAAACCCACACAACCACGGGGAGAACATGCAAACTCCACACAGAAATGCCAACTGACCCAGCCGAGGCTCGAACCAGCGACCTTCTTGCTGTGAGGCGAACGTGCTACTCACTACGCCACCGTGGTGCCAATTTTTAGAAATTATACATTAAAAATACCCTTAAATATACATTTTTAGTACTGCTTCAATGAACTTTAGCAAGTATATTAATAATCCATACATTTTCACTAGTATTATTAGTATTTTCTTTTTCAAAGTGTGCTTTAAAAATAAGTTAAATCTTTGTAGACTACAAATATATGTACTGTATATCATTTATTTTAAAAATGTGGGCAATACATTAATGATTAATTTTATTTAAAAATATATTAATCTTAGGGGTATGGCCAGGTAGAGGGCCCTACAAGACATTGTGCCCAGAGGCCTCCGAATTCTTAATCCAGGCCTGACTACACGGCTGATTGTGTAAGTGCTTTAGTGCATAGTGTATTAGTAACTTGTCATAGCACATATATGCAGCCACTCTCTGAAGATTTAAAGTGCTTCTTTTATCCTCACTTGTACGTCGCTTTGGACAAACGTGTCTTCTAAATGAATTAATGTATAAGTGTATGGTGTGTCGTTTGGGATGCAAGTCACACCACTATGGTTTTTTCTTTCCTAAAACTGCTTTCTCTTTAGGCAGCTCACCAGGTTTTGTAACAGAGTGATGCTGCCATGTTGCAGACTTGTCTCTAGGGTCTCATCACAGGCTGGTCATTTGTGGGCCCTCTTGAGACTTTATCAAAACATCATTAACCCTGCAGCCTTCACATGTCTGAAGTGTTCATCTCTGCTGGTGCAGTGCAGAGGGGTTTCAGCTGCTTAATAAAGAGGTGTAATAGTGTTTGACTAAATAAATGACATGTATCAGCTTTGCAATTTTACAGACTAAGGGTTGGGTATACTTTGTTTAGCAAGCGGCAGTTAAGATAATGTTATAATTTACCTTTATCCTTTCCTTTGTTGTATCTGTTGTATGGGGAAGGTGTGCTTAATCTACAGAGCAATCGATTGGACTGATATACATATGTAGTGCATGATGGGTCATCAGTAGGCCCACACATTAGCCCATCCTTGAGTCTATTTATTCGTGTAAATTTATATTCATTCATTCATTCATTCATTTTCCTTTGGCTCAGTCACTTTATTCATCAGGGGTCACCACAGCGGAATGAACCACCAACTTATCCAGCTTATGTTTTACACAGCAGATGCCCTTCCAACTGCAACCCAGTAATGGAAGCATCTATACCAGGGATCACCAAACATGTTCCTGGAGGTCCGGTGTCCTGCAGATTTTAGCTCCAACCCTAATCAAACACACCTGAACAAGCTAATCAAGCTCTCACTAGGTATACTTGAAACATCCAGGCAGGTGTTTTGAGACAAGTTGGAGCTAAACCCTGCAGGGACACCGGACCTCCAGGACCGAGATTGGTGATCCCTGCACTATACACACTCATTCACACACATACACTGCGGCCAAGTTTATCCAGTTCACCTATAGCGCATGTTTTTGGACAGTAGGGGAAAACGGAGCACCCGGAGGAAACCCATGTGAACACAGGGAGAACATGCAAACTCCACACAGAAATGCTAGCTGACCCAGCCAGGACTCAAACCAGCGACCTTCTTGCTGTGAGGTGACAGGGCTTACCACTGAGCCACTGTGTCGTCTCTATATTTATTCAGTTTTTAAATTAATTTCAGTAATATTGTAATATTATTGATGTAACACTTGGAGACGGGTGACAACGGAGTTGAGGATCTATGTGTAGAAAACAGTCAGGCAGTGGTCAAATAAGAACATGAGGGTAATCCAAAACAGTAGTCAGCAAAACATGTGAATGGTCGGGACAGGCAGCAAGACAACATAAAACGGTAAACAAAGCAAAGATTAAAAACCACGAAAGGACAAGGCAAGGAAACCGTTAAGATATGTTAAAGGGGAACATTCATTCATTCATTTATCCATCCATCCATCCATCTGTCCATTTTGTTTAGATTTTTAAAAAATAGAAAAATTAAATTAAATACAAAAATTAATTAAAAGAAATAAAGTTTTACTTTGCACTTTTGATTGGCTAAGCATTACGACACACTCAAGGTGATTTCTTAGCTACATTGTTAATTTAAAATCGATTGGCCATTCATCTTTCATTTGTTTCTTTTTTTAAGCATTTTTTAAATAAAAAAAAAGAGTAATAAAAATAATTGGCTTTAGCTCTTGTCAGTTTCAGGTGGTATTTAATGATGGACTTTCTCAATCTTGGCAGCATTTGATTTAAATAATCTAAATAGAGCTTGATGAGTCATCAGTTTTAGTCTTCAGCTGCGTCCCAAATGACACACTATACACTATGCACTTATGCACTATGTACTTATGCACTTACACACACACACTCAACAGCATGGTATATGTATGTAGTGTTGTCCCAAATGGAACACTAATGGCTTTTTTACTAAGCGGAAGTTCAAACCGTTTCCCTGATGACATTTGACGGTTGCCAAATTAGTGAAGTAAATTAGCGACCAAAATACCAAATAATACCTAGCATGAGTATAACCACATTCACCGTCGGGAGGCGCTATAATCACTCTTGTAGGAGAATTTTGCTTTCACAGTCCAATATAAATAAAGTTATCCAACATGTGCGCCCGATAGCTCCGCCCCTTCCGTTACGCGAGCAAAGCTGCGGTAGTTGAGTGTGTGAAGTGTCCATCATTACACACTTCAGTTTACCGGTGGAATAAGTGCATCATCCGGGTAATTAAAGTGCACTTATTATTTGTAGAGTTTTCAGTGTGAACGCACTACTTACACTATTTATACTTCAAAATGGCGTAGATTAGTGCATAAGTATGCGATTTGGGACGCACCTTTGCACTTTTCAGTAGCATAGTGTCAATTATACTCAATGTACTTTAAATAGTCAATTTACTTTAAGTAGTTTGGTGCTTTCTTTTTTTTTTAAAGGAGTAGTTCACCCAAAAATGAAAATTCTGTCATCATTTACTACCCCTTCACTTGCCACAATCTGTTTCTTTCTTCTGTTGAGCACAACATTAGAAATTTTGAAAAATGTTGGAAACTACCAACCATAGACTTCCACAGTGCAGTTTCAGTTACTTTGGTCTGTTTTCACTGTATTTGAAGTCTGCTAGAGGTGACTAGTAGCTAGTTGATGTGGATTGCAAACTAGTACAGTTTTGGCTTCATTTCGTCTATGCACTCAGTCAAAATGGTAAATGCATATTCTCAGACTCCGATGGGAAAAGTGCTGCTCTGTTGTTTAGCAGGGGCAGGTGATTAGGGGGTGGCTGTGTGTGCCCTGATTTGACTGCTGATTTGAACGCATTGCAGTGATGGTGTGCCCCGGCAGCTACTGTAACAGATACACAGTGACCAGTACAATGTGTGTGTGATCAAATGAGACTGCCGAATGACAGACACTGCGGTGCTGGTGAGAAAATACACACACACATGCCATGAGCACCGACAGACAAAAATGCTCCGTTTAGAAAAGTGCTGTCTAAATGTGTGTGTGGTGCTGCAGGCACAATGCAGAGATTTCGCACACATCAAGAAGTGCCGTATAGACAGAAACGGTTTTAACCACAACCAGACACCTGAGGAGCTAGACTTTTTCTGTTTTTTGCTCACTCTTTTGCATCATTTATTTGTTTACTATCTTCTTTCCATTTGAATTTAGTTCTTTTTCTCTTTGATCACGGCTTGAAAGGATGGTTCACCCATATTTAGATGAACATTTTAATGTTTTTGGTGATGGTCAGGTAAAAATGTTTCCGAAATTTGTCGACTCGCCATGAGCTGTCAAAAATGCCTGAAGAGATGTTTCACTCCCTTTTGTGGGGAATTTGGAAATCTGTTTTCATCTCAGCATCAAGCGTTACAGCCTTGAGAGAAAGCAGCTTTTACTGCAGAAAAGTGAAAGGTTAGATTGTGTGAGAACTGCAGTATAGCGCGTCTGCTGAAATTGTTTTCCCGGTTATAAACCACGACTAGATTTATTCAAATTTGTATAATTTCTGACATTTTGTTTTCAGCTACCTGTTTAGCAGTGTCTGGTAGTTGAACCATTCATAAGCTTTACATACTCCTCCATCAACAAATTTAATCAATCATTCGTGTTCTATCAGTTACTTCGAAAGTAATTGATATAGACCATTTCAATGTGGTCATGTCATTGGCCCATGAACATTTCCTGCTTGTTATCAAACTATTTCATAACTGTAACAAGAGGCAATTCAATCATAACTTAATGTTAAAACAACTATTATTACATTATTTATCAATATGTGGCTCTTTTTGGATTCTTGGAAGCTAGAAATTAAAAATGTAATGCAGTAAATATGTTGGGACCATTGTTTTTGTTGACATCTCTCAAAATGGTGTATATGTGTATAGTTTGTGTAATGTTATCTAGTAAAAGCACCGGCTGCTGTGGTTCTGTTAAAAATACTGTCGAAACCATAAAGAAATGTGGAAGTTTTATGGTAAACTACAGTGTTTAATTTTTTTAGGGTGTTATACAGAAATGTTTTAAAGTACTTGCATCTACACATTATACTTTTGTTACACAGACTAAATCACAACCGTACGCATGTGATGATGAGAAGATATGATGAACCAAAGCTCATTACAAACAGAGAAACATACTAATATAATAGACGTTGTTCAGTGTCATACACACAACTACTAAATGGTAACACCATCATAGTAACACAAATAATATTAAAGTAAAGCATTAAATATCACATATCAGCTAAAGTACATCACTGAAGAGGAGAATACAGTAACTTTAGTTAAGTTATGTTAAAAATCTGCAGATTTATGAGGAATGATTTTAGGAGTATCATAACTAAAACCTTAATATATGAAAAATAAAAAAATAATACTTTTTAAACATTTATTTAATGTTTACAATGTGAATCCAATTAGATCCACTTTATTTGGTAAACTAAGCAAACCTCTCACATAAAATCTCTACTAAAAGACTACTAAAAGAAAAAACTACTTTACAAACTGTACTGTAAATAAATCATATGAATATTTTCATATTAGTTAATATTACTAAAATTTATTTAAAAACTGTATAAATATAAATGTACACACATTTACACACTTAAATAGTGTAACAGAATCAATGATGGGCTAAAAATCTGCAGAATTCTGCGCGCGCAGATTCCGTGTGGGCCTACTTATTACCTGCTTATTATAAAGATATTAACTGTTCATTAGTAGTTATAAAGTATGATCTTATTCTGCATCCATAATCCCACCAATACCTAAACCCAACTTCTACCTAGATTTTAATAAACGGCTAATTATTAGTTTATTAATCCAGTAGTGTTAGTTATTGCTTTATTAATATTCAATTCATGTTTATTTCTATAGCGCTTTTACAATGTAGATTGTGTCAAAGCAGCTTAACATAAAATTTCTAGTCAATTGAAATTGAAACTGTGTCAGTCCAGTTTTCAGAGTTGAAAGTTCAGTTTAGTTCAGTTCAGTGTGCTAATACCATGAATTGTGACCTGAAAGAATCTTAGAAATAAAAAGTGTCACCAAAAACACACACATAAAAAACATGTCAATGAGAATTCTGGGAAAGCCCATTTAAGGTTATTCACCATACACAGTGTATTAAGGAAGCTTACTGTTAACCAGGTTACAGATTTTAAACCACTGAAATCATGACAATTTTTTTTTTTTTAAGATTTTTTTTCTGATTGATCGATCAAACACAAGTACACATATAAAGTACGTTGATTTACACACCACCAGTATTTGTTCATTTATTTTGTTTAGTTTAGTTAAGCAAATTCATCTTTAACACTGGATTTAAGTCAACAACTGCATACATACAACCAAACAACAGTCACACAATAGAAACACAAAGACAACAACATAAGTTAAACATTTAAAACCAAATTAGCCCCATAGATATTACTACAGACCATTCTTGACAACCAGCAAATTTACTTCAAACAGAGATCTGATTTAAAACAATAACTGCAATTGAGATAAATTATTTATAAGCATTTCTTCAAGCTTTAGGAATTCTAAACCTGCGTCCTGATGGTACCATTTCAAACTCTGAGTGAAGGGGATGTGAATTATCTTTAAAAATCGCAATTTATTTTTTTTCCATAAAGGAGTCGAATAGAATCTGCAGCACATGTTGTTTGTGACCAGTTATCTTATTTGCCTGATTGATGATTTGTGATCATTTATTTATTTATACATGATTTTAAACCACTGAAATCATGGCCATTTTTTTTTAAGTGTAAATGACCAATCAGAATCAAGTACACATATAAAGTATGGTAATTTACACACAGCCAATATCTATTTATTAAATTATTGTGATTTAATAAATAGTTAGATTGACCAATCAGAATCAAATACACATGTAAAGTACACTGATTTACACACCACCAGTATTTTTAAACCACTGAAATCATGGCAATATTTAAGTGTAATTGACCAATCAGAATTAATTATGCATATAAAGTACGCTGAGTTACACACAGCCAATATATATATATATTTTCCACCTTTCAGTGTCAGATGTTTTTCATCGAGGTGTTAGCGAGCATGTGTGTTCCTCACACACATCTGCGTCACATGTCCCCTCGCTCAGGGGACGGTGCATCAGATTATCCCACCTCCCTCCAGCAGAATTCAATCTGAGTGGCAAATATTGAATTATCCCACGCTGCACCTGCACGTCCCTCTTGATTATAACCCACCCCACACCACACAGCCTTCCCAACATCAAAGCCTGATCTTACCTGTTTACTGGACCAATCTGCCTCTCAGTTTGAATAATTAATGCCGCTTATTATTTTCTCGGCCCAAGATGTTTGTAGTATTAGACTTCAAAGGCGGGCGTTTCGCAGTTTAATTACCTCGACCTTGTCATTCATCTCTGTCCATTCATAATGAAAATTGCTGAATGAAAATCCCTAATTGTATTGATGCACAATATACAAGCAAGCAGGTTTAGCATGTTATGAGGTTGTTAAGGGATCCAGACAATGTTTTATTATGTGTGTGTGTACTGTATAAGAGGCTTTTTAAGTGTTTTGAAAGTGCTGGTGTTGTTTGGCAGGCTAAATTTAAAGTCATAGGAAAATAATACTATAAATAGGTGGATATTTGTACAAGAGACAGAGCAGGGGATGAAGCGCTCGGAGCAAGGGGACATGTCAGAGACAATCATCATATAGTCACGCTCCAGAAGGTGTGAGATATTGCCTTGTTCTTTTTTATGTAATAGATAGTCAGTGCTGGTGTGTGCTGCAGTGATTAAGATCTAGCAGCGTGTCCTTGAGCTAAACAGGTGACCTCAAGAGTTTTCTGAGACGACGGAAATTAATTAAATGTATTTATTTATTTATAATTTTCATGTTTATAAAAATAGTTTAAAAATGTATGTGGTAAAAAATGTTGAGTTCGACACAATTCCTTCGCTTCGACTCTCATTCATTCAGCTTATTCTCTTTATTAATCTGGGGTCGCCACAGCAGAATGAATTAATTTATGCAGCGGATGCCCTTCCAGTTGCAACCCATCTCTGGGAAACATCCATACACACTCATTCACACTCATACACTATGGACAATTTAGCTTACCCAATTCACCTATACCACATGTCTTTGGACTTGTGGGGGGAAATGCCAACTGACCCAGCCGAGGCTCGAACCAGCGACCTTCTTGCTGTGAGGCAAACGTACTATCCACTACGCCACCGTGGCGCTCCTTTGACTCAACACTAATCAATTAAGTTAACCAAGTTAATTGTTTTTACAAATTTAAGTGGATTGAACATTAAACCATTAAGTTGTCCCTCTCGAATACGTAATTGTGTTGTTTCAACTTATTTTAAATAAGTAGTTTGTACAAACAGCAAAAGCTATTCTTTGGGTTTATTCCCCTTATTTTTTGCGTATGTGCGGGCGCAGCCATCTCAATCTTTTTGGTTGGAGACTTCCAGTCTCAGTCACTTCCATTCAGATGTTAAAAACAGCTGGTTCTGCTGCTTGATGTTGCAAACTGCTATTTTCTTATTATATTATTCTGCTTTATCTGTATAGTCATGCAAATGCTTGTTTATAGAGCAAGTAGTTTGACCGTTTTCTGTGGTTTATTATTCCTAGTCATTTCTCCCATAGGCAGCTGAATCAGAAGATCTAAAACAATCGCAATAACCAGCACACTTCTGCATTGAAGAGTAAGGTCAATATTTTTAACAAAAACATTCATATAATGGGTAAAATATGTAAAAATATGAATAAACATTTATATAAGGTAGTAATTTATTCATATGTAAA
Organism: Danio albolineatus; assembly: GCA_903798035.1. Lineage (NCBI taxonomy): Eukaryota > Metazoa > Chordata > Actinopteri > Cypriniformes > Danionidae > Danio > Danio albolineatus. The sequence goes on along the minus strand of CAIGQQ010037719.1, from coordinate 9,531,342 downwards.
TACAAATTTAAAAACTTACATGTTTTATAAATAAGAAGGTCGCTGGTTCGAGCCTCGGCTGGGTCAGTTGGCATTTCTGTGTGGAGTTTGCATGTTCTCCCCGTGGTTGCGTGGGTTTCCTCCGGGTGCTCCGGTTTCCCTCACAGTCCAAAGACATGCGGTATAGGTGAATTGGGTGAGCTAAATTGTCCATAGTGTGTGTTTGTGAGTGAGTGTGTATGGATGTTTCCCAGAGATGGGTTGCAGCTGGAAGGGCATCCGCTGCGTTAAACAAATGCTGGATAAGTTGGCGGTTTATTCCGCTGTGGCGACCCCGGATGAATAAAGGGACTAAGCCGAAAAGAAAATGAATGAATGAATGAATGAATGTTTTATAAATGGGTGTGTGTGCCAAATGTCCCCACAAGTAAAGCATTACCAGACAATTTTGACCTTGTGGGGACTTATTTAAAAAAACTTGCACCCCATGAAGAAAACAGCTAATAAATTACACAGAATGAAGTATTGAAGAAGGGGGATAGATTATACAGTCTGTACACTAAAAATCACTGTCTGCGGGAAGTCCCCATTAAGATAGATGTACAATTAGCTGTGTGTGTTTTGGTTTTGGTGGTTCACATGGACAGAAATTTGTATAATGATGTGTGTTCAACCTAGTTGTGTTCTATTACAGTGGGTTATAACGATATGCCTATGGCCATATAAGAAGCCGTTTTTACTGTATGAAATACATTACACCTATGGAGAGTCCTCGTAAACCACCAATACCAGTGTGTTTAGCATCAACCTTTATGTATTAGGAAATATCTTTGTTAGTGAAAGAAAAGAAAGAATCAGAAAGAGCTTTATTGCCAGGTATGTTCACACATACGAGGAATTCGTTTTGGTGACAGAGCTTCTACAGTGCAACAGAATTACAGAGACAGGACAGAAAACAGATAATAAATATATTCAAAAAATAGAAGTGTTAAATGCAAATATACAAATTGACAAGTGTATGTACAGGCATATTACTATATACAACATTATATGTGCAGCTGTTATGTGCAAATTGGCATGTAAAGTGTGTTGGTAAATAAGTGTATGTGTGTGTAAAAAGTGTATTGCAAGTAGTGATGTTGGTTCCACAATTATTATTATCAAGTGTTCATGACATGGATTGCCTGAGGGAAGAAACTGTTTTCTGTATTACAATTTACAGTTAGTAAATGTATATAATATAGAGATAAATATTTTGTAATGTCATATTAAAACAACATATTGTGTTGGAGATTCATCCCAGTATAATTATTAATAGTTATAATTTGGTTAAGACATTGATAATGTTTTACTCTATTCTACACCTTTGCTTCTGAAGGATTATCAAATATTCCCCAGCTCCTCGTTCACATTTTAGCTTCCCCGCTGTTCATCTCATCAGCCTCAATCCTCAGCGCTTCCTAATTAAACCCGCAGCAGCAGCAGCTGTCCTGCCTTCACCACAGATGCGTCCAGTTTCGCTTCACACATCTTTACCTACTGTAACGATAAAACACCAGTCAAGAGAGTTACATCCAAACACCCTTTTAAGGTTTGGGCCACTCACAAGGCTTTTAACTCATCAGCAGCCCTTTCAGAGCAATGAGGGTTAGCAACTGTTATGATCTGCGCAGAAGCAGCTATGCAGTATATAGCCTTGGTTTGAGCAAGCCGATCGATTTGAAGGCATCAACCGTGAAAGAGGAAGGTAAGGAGCACCGTGATCTCCTGAGGCCTTGACGGATGTGAAGGTGTTCAATGTTGGCCTGAATTCACAACACACCAGAGAGACAGTTTGGATGTTGATACAGATCAAAAGTGGTCAGATGAGATGCGTTACCAATTCTCTTTGGTATGAACATTTTAGATACATTTCTTGTGACCACCTGGATTTGTGTGACCACAGTTTCATTCAAGTTTCATCCAGACCCTTCACTCTTATTTGAGGAGAGCTAATTGAGAGTCAGGACAAAGACTATAGAATACACAAGACGTGTCACTTGTGAGAAAAATGTAACCGTCAATATAGCCGCTCTAGCAGTCCAGACGTGTTTTTATGACAGTTTCTGCAGCTTCAGTAGCTACAGTATGTTTCGATACACCCGTCTTTATGTGCTTTTTGGGAAAAACATTCTAAAGCTGCCTTTCCACTGCACACGACATTTGGACACGACTGTCGGAATACTCCCCCTTGTGGCAGTCGTACAGAATTTTCAGTGTTGTCGTGCACCATGGGGGAGAAGATGATTCTCGTGGTGTCCGAAATAAAGTTCAAAAAGAGCCTTTATTCTCCGTGCGTTCACCATGGTTGAATGAATACTAGAAACTCATAGACCTCTAAAAATTTTGGAGGGAATATGGAGACAGCAGTAAAAATTATATTTTGTATTACTCATTTAGGAATAGAAATGTTTTACTTTTTAATATAGACTTTTTTTCTGATTTAAAAAATATTGAAAATCTCCTATTTCTCATCTCGCGGGCACGGACCTGCTTGACGAACACTTGAATACTTCACATCCGGTTGGCCAGTCGCATACGGTCTATTCGCAGGAGTTCAAATATTTTAACGGATGCGCAGCTCAAATCAGATCCGAATTTTTTGAGAGATGATCAGAACTCCACGCAGCTCCCAGACTACTCTTCATTGTAAATTAATGACTTCCGGTCTGTCGCTTGTCATTTGTCGTATGCAGTGGAAAGGCAGCTTAATAATGTTTATGGCAACCTGGCCATTGTGAAGAAGAAGATGGAAAACCAACCGACTTTTGAATTAATTTTAAAAAGAGAAAAAATAAACCAAACAGGCAGCAGCTCCTCACAGAGGCTACTACCAAACTGAAAGCAAAAGTAAAACATAATGTCCAGGCCTAGTCCTCTCTCGTCTTCTGCTGTTGTCTGTCCTCCTGTTATTATCCAGAGCTCATCTGTCGGCCTTAAGTTTTAACAGATCATGTAATGACAAACTGGCGATGGTACCACTGCCAATATGATTAGTGTCATTCTCACTCAAAGAAAAAAGCTTTACACTTTTGAGTGCTCAAGTTACAAACGTAGAGCCATAGCAAGTCTGCTCAAATAGAGAAAGGAAATGTTGTCCTTCATGCTTTCCACATGTTTTAGGTATGATCTGTGAACAGTCATGTAAATAACAATGGACAACATACAACAGGTCCTGTTCTTGCTTCTTGGCATGTGGCTGTTTTTCACAAGATGACAAGTTTCGGTTGAACTCTGGTCTACCATGGTTGATTACTGCACATCGTCATGCGCAATTGACGATTTTCAGTAAACCAATCAGTGTTCTGCAGTGAATCTAGCTGTACCCTTTTGATAGAGTACGGTTATGTTAGGTACCCTTAAAAAAAAAAAAAAAAACGATACCTAAAAAAAATGCTACACTACAATACATCATTGTGGGACTTCTGACAGCGGAAATGGAAATGAATGTGTAGTGTAATTCACTGTAATGTACCGAACCGTAACGCTCAGTGGAAATGAGCCCTTAATGTGCGTAAATTGTAAATTGGGCCTAAACATTTTACAATCTGTTTGTGTTCATATTTGTTTACTTGTTCTTAAATTGATGAAAACACGTCTTATTCCAATGTGTAATCGGACCAAAGTGAACAACAAGCTCAAAATATTTGATTAAACATCATCAACAACTAATTTTGTGTCCACTTGGGATTGGAAAATGCCTCTTAACACCAAATGTTAATAGGGCTCAAGTTAGACAGACTGCAAATATATTTTAGACCCTGTTTACACCTGTACTTAAAATTGTCTATTGTCCTCTATTGTCCAGCATATTCACACAAATCAAATAAATTTAGTGAATTTTATATTTAAAAAATTATCATTTATTGCATTTAAAAATAATAATAAAAATATATAGTCATGATAATTTAGTTAATTTAACTAATTATTATTGTAAGCTGTCATAACACAAACAATAATTTGAATATGAATAATAAATTGAACAAACAAAAGTCTCTAAATGCATATCATCATATTTTAAATTTATAATGCTGTGCCCGATTTTACAGCCCGATTTAATCTTTTATTTTAGATTAGAAACAAGTGAACTATGTATTAGTTGTCCACCATATCATTGTATCATGCTTTTCTTCTAGCATACACTATACCTGTATATTTTCCCTTTTATTGTAAGTCTCTATGCATGAACGCATCTGCTAAATGAGCGATTTAGAGAAGTGCAAACGAAGGCTGGTGAATGAACACACACAGTGCAGGCACCACATAGTCAAGGTCAATGCCGTTTTCAACAAATGGCTCTACAGGGAGCAACTGTGCTATTGGATTTCTGTGCGCTGAATTGAGCAGTGGCGTAAAACTGTAGAATAAGCCCGTGTTCTCCTCTTTTTACTGTAGTGTGTGCGCAGCGTCTGGCACATCAAGTTCTTGAGCTCCTGCCAGTATGTTTCTGGCACGCGCGTTCATGAGGGCGACCTGTAGTGAGGCTCTGGACACTGATGAAAGGCCAGCATTAGGGAAACACTCTGTAGTTTTTCTCCCTTTCCCTTTGAATGGTGCCTGATGGGTCGCCAGATGCCAGTCTGAGCTCTGCTTCTTTTATAGATCATGCCTACTCACATACTGGAATGATTTATGCATAAATAATCATCAAAATGTGCATCAATCCACACAGGTTTGAAGATGGTGGAAGAAGGAATATTATCTGAGTTTACAGGGAACCTATTATGCTAAAATCACTTTTATAGAGGGTTTAAACACAGTTGTGTGGCAAGCGTGTTTGAATATAGCCATCCTCTAATGGTAAAAGTTGATTTATTCTATTTTTTTATAGTCACACTTAATAAAAAGAAACAATGTCGTCAGAGGGTGTAAGCCCCGCCCAGTAGTAATGATCTCTCCCTCTTCAGCATAAACAGCCCTGAGTGAGAAGCAGCCATCTGCCATTACAGTTTTTACGCTGTACCTGCTGAAAATAATGTCATAGAGTAAGAGGCATTATAAATGTGGACTTTTAGGATGCACAAAAACAAGGAAGTCAACATCCAATTTTGAATCTGCTGCTATGCTGACACATGGGTGTTTATAGCTCCACCCTCTTTTTGAAACGAGGGCTAGGAGCAGAATCTCATTTGAATTTAAAGTAACCGTGACCAAAAACAGCACAATTTGGATCGAAGCCTAAAAGCGACAGTTTCAAAGAGTTAAAACATTATTTGTGGGGTATTTTGAGCTTCACATATGCACTCCAGGGACATCCTAGACTTATTTTACTTTTTGTAAAAAGGGTACCCATTAACTAATAGTGTCTTGACCTTAGTTAATAATAATAATAATAATAATAATAATAAACTTTATTTTATATAGCACATTTAAAAGTAGCATCTAAAACCGCTTTATATACATATAAAAAAGTATAAAGGTAAAAGATACATACAAGGATACATGAATAAACTAATTTCAACAACGTTTATTTATAAAGCACATTTAAACACAATAAAAATTGATACAAAGTGCCGTACAAGTATACGAACAGATCTAGGCTATTAAACTACAACTATATCTACACGCATGTAAAATCTACAAAATAAAATTAGCATTTAGAAGCTTTGCTTTTAAGCAATGCTAATACAAAGAAATAAATATTTGATCGCATTTTTTTTCTAGATCACATAGTTTACCTTAAAAAAAAAGTTGCATATTTTGTTGTTAAAGTTGATTATCTAAAAACACTTTTGAATTCTAAATATCAAAGTAGTCAGAGAATTCCAGTTTAGTTGCCAATGATGAGATTGCTCAATCCTCCATAGGTTTAACCCGCATTGACTAAAACATTAAAAAACTAGCATCAGATGAGCAAAAAGTATTTGCAGAGGTATAAGGGATAAAAAAAGACAAATATTGCGGGGGTAAGACCATTCCAGACCTTATAAGTTAGCTTATGTATTTTAAAATCAATTCCAAAACTGACAGGAAGACTAATTTAGTTGGTTTTAGAAAAAGTGAACAGTAGAATAGTAGAGAACTTTACTAGAGCAGTTTAAGTAGAAGATAGTAGAAGAACTGTGCCAACAAGTTTTCCAAGACACTTCAAGAAAATGAAAAACTATGATAGATAGATAGATAGATAGATAGATAGATAGATAGATAGATAGATAGATAGATAGAAAGAAAGAAATAAGTAATCATCAAGCTTGTCTGCTGTCAGATCTCTCACATTTCTAATCTGTCTGACCTCTATCAGCTAGACAGTACAGTACGCGTGAGCAGTTGTGTGATTCATAATCTAATCAAGAGCAGGTTCACTGTACACCTCTTAGTCAGAATGAAAGTCTTCAAGGTGACCATCATGCTTTTCCTCCAAGGTTTCTTCTTTGTTAGATGTTGTGGCTTCGCCAATGTCATTCATATGCTACTTACACTATTTACCATTGCATTAAGAACTTTTTTCTTGTTCACATCCCTTTCGTTTCTTGAATATTCCATAATCAATCTTTAATTTCTTTATCATCTCTGGAGTCTTTAAATTTAGCTCCTGGGCTTCAGATTTCCTCATTTGTCAGCATGCAAAGATTGTGGATGTGGTTTAGCTGAGCTGTTTGTTGTGTATGTCATTGACCTGTTCAGTGAAATGAAGCAACATTGATGGATCAGTACAAGTTACAAGGTTTTATCCTGATGTGTAATGGGCTTTCTTGGATTATCAAGCTATCAAACCTTGAGAAACCTTGACCTGTCAAACCTTCAGTATGCAAGTTTCAATATGCACTTGACTGATTTGTGGAAAAAGGCCTTCATACAACTCTCAATTTTGAGATTTTGGGGTTTTCATAAACCACTGTTGTTTTGTTTTTGTTAATAATAAAAAAAGATTCATAATTCACTTAAATCTTTCTATTGTCTGTAGATTTTCACTATAATGCATGTTTTTAAAGGTAATATTTCTCAAAATTAGATTCATATACACCAATGTTTACAGTTTTATTCATATCTGTATAATGAAGGTTTTAAATACTGATAATAATGAATTAATTTATGATATTTTTTTTCTACAAAATATTGTGAGAATTTTTTTCTGAGTTATTGTAATATTATTATTGTTTATTTTTTCAATTATTGTTATAATATTTAAAAAATATATATTTGCAAAACATTGACCCCCAATATGTAAAAGAGAAAAAGATTTAGATTTTTGTGTTAGAAATATGCATGTTAACACATATTCTTAATGTCATCAATCGACTGGAGAGGTATGATGATGACCAATAATTGAAGTTGCTTACCCTATTGTCTTTATGAATATAAATGAAATTTTGTATTCTTATGTGCAAATGCTATCTATTCATAAGCTATGCAATCCCCATGCTTTCATATCACGGTCTATCTTTGTGCGAATGTAAATTTATTCATAAATATTCCTCTGGATGCATCAACGGGGACTTTTTTTCAAAAGCCTCCAAGTAAATAAAGCATCAACAATAAGCCATCTAACACTTCCTGTTTTGCAGATGTAAAATCAGCCTTTAATGGACTGGGGCAGTTATTATCAGACAGGCAGACCATGTTTATTTCGACCTCTCTTATATCTTCACTTTATCTCTCCTCTCTTTCCTCATGTAGGAGGTGTGACACTCTCACTTTATCCATTTGTCGAAGTTTTATGTCGCTTCCACTGTCTTAAAGCTTTTAATTAGGCCCCTCAAATGGCAGCGGTGTCTCTCGATGCACCCATAAAGAGCTCCAGCGGAGTATAAAGAAAACCGAGATGAGCTTTCATAGTGCAAAAGGTCACCGATACACACATTTCCAACCACACATACATTCAACAGCTGTGGTTTTAATAGGAATGGCTACTGAAGCTTGCCGTGCCTTGTTAAAGACTCGCATGGGATAGTGGAAGTTCGGAAAATACTTTTTAAGACGGGAGAAAAGTTGTTAAAAGGATGAAACCTCTTTAGAAACCATCTGCCGGAGTGTAATACTTGCCAATATGTTGCCTGGTTTCTTTGATTCCATATTGCAAAGTTCTCTCACGGTTTTCCATCAATGAAATCCTAACTAATGGTCCACTGTGGTTTTAAAGTGCCAGCATATCATCCCCATCTGAAGTGTTTTGTGTCTCTTTACCCACCAGCAGCACCTACGTTGAATCTTGATAGCATGAAAGCTGAAGAACCCTCAAAAAGTCTCTCCAATCAGTCTTTTGAGATTCATGAGAAGCATCTGGCTTGGATGATTATCAAATGTTCTTAGTGCTTAAGAGTCCAGTGACAGCTTTTTTCTTGAGGGTCCCCCCCTGTTTCAGTCCTGTTTTAGCCAAATTCCCCCCACCCCCCTCAATAGCAGCCATACATTGCAGACTTTTAAGAGATCCAAAACAGGTAGGAGCTAACTGAGACTTCCAATTGTGCTGCAGGATAAAGCAGGCCTAGTTTGGATGGGAGCCTGTGTTAGGTCAACGCAGGGCCGTTTTGGGCAGATTAATATGCTTCAGTTCAAAACGCTTGTGGCGATTAAATGCTGCAGGTTTCTGCTCTCTCTTTCTCTCAACCTTTTACCCGCGTGTGGACATGAATCGATTACATGAGCTCTGTAAGTCTTGATGTAATATCACCTGAGCCGTGAGCTGTAAAAGATTCAATTCCGTTCTCCACTCAAGCTGGAAAATCTCTAGCGCCTGAAACGCATCAGCCTTTTGCTTTTTCATTCATGTCAGGGAAAATTAAAATGAGTCTGCTCAACCTCAGCCATCCAAAGTGCTCTTGAATTTCGTGTCCAGTGCGGATCTTCAACAGATACTCTAAACTGACATTGAGTCGTTGATTGATTAGGACTAATAAAGAGATGCCATGTTGTGGCATCCAGTGGGCACGAATAGCGTTGTAGTCCATCGACACAAACTACTACGGTGACCAACTACGGTTCAATTCCCAACTCGAGGTCATTTGCCAATCCTTTATCTCTATTTACTTCACATGCTTTTCTGTCTATAATCCTCACTGTCTTGTTTCAATAAAAGTGAAAACCCCATTAAAAAGATTTGGCATCGGTGCAATAGCCCAGTGGTTGGCGCGTTGACATATGGTTCGTCAAAACTACTGTCCTGTCAAATAAAGGTGTCCAAAGGTTGGTGTCCAAACCAGTCCTTTAAGTTTAAGGGGTTTTTTTCTAACCTAACTATGGGTGTGGGAGAACTTTGCAGCTAGGCAAACAGTAAATACCTTAGATTTGCTTTCAAAATCAGAATTTCTCTAAATTCTTGTGGTGACTATTAAAGCAAAAAAGTCCTGCAAAATGATATTCAAGCTAAAAAAACATTGTAATGCTTATTAGTCAGTGAAAGACAGGGAAAAGTCAGGGAATTAGATTTTTGGCTTGAAGTGGGAACCCTCTAAGGGTCTTCAGAGTCTTTGGACAAGTATAGAGTCAGTGTTAATGCTAAGAATTCTAGGCCCTATGCTGAAGGTTTCTACTAACTTAGGGTTAACTGGGGGTTTGGAGTGTGTGGTCAAAAATGCACTCATGCCCCCTCAAGCCCATCCCTGGCCTTTACAGAATTGCGCATCCAGGGTTAGAATAATAGACTGACTTCAAATTTACAAGCACTCCTTATGATCACATAATATGTAATTGCTCGCCACACTAGGCTCAGTTCCAGGATAAGATCCCAAGTACATTGTTGAAAAGAGAAACAGCTTGCTCTTTGAGCCTTAGGGCTTTTCAGATTAAATGTCAATATTGTTTACTATCCTCTGCCTGACATATAGACACTCATGTAAACAATGCCTTTATCGTTGTCCTCTAGAAATATAATTGCTTTTGTGTATCCAGTCTTATTCCCTATCTGACGTGTCCTTTTCACCCTTGTTTGTGTTTAGAGGTCATCAGGCAGAGGTACGCAGACCTGCCAGGAGAGCTGTTGATCGTGGAACTGGAGAAAGATCGCAATGGTTTGGGCCTCAGCCTGGCCGGGAACAGGGATCGCTCCTGTATGAGTATCTTCGTGGTGGGGATTACCACTGGAGGGCCGGCCAGCCGCGATGGACGCATCAAAGTGGGCGACGAGCTATTGGAGGTAAGCGTGCAAACTAGATAGACAGGGTTGTTTTTTTATTATTGGTTATTCTGTCTATATGCCTACATAGTAGGTGGCGCTGTTATGGATTCTCTGAAATAGAACAGATTTAAGAAATAATGGGTGAGAGCTTAGGATTTAGAATCAGTCTATCCCTCTTGCTTTCATTTTGTCTTTCTCTAGGTAATAACCTTTTCCTGTCAAGACCCTTGTAATCCAAGGGGAAAATGCTGTCTTCCATCCATTTCATTCTCATTCTGGCCTAATGCTGAATCAATCATGGGTTGTCTGGGACAGTGTCATAAAGGCAAAATCATTTTGAATCTTGAGGGACGTGCTGGACAGGCTTACTGCTTAGGGTGTGGATCATCTGTGTTTTTGTCTCTCTCTATCGGTTTATGTCTGTGCCTGAGTTATTAATCTGCAAATGAGAGGTGTAAGGTTTTCCCTCAGATGGCTGGATGAATTTCAAATGAAGCCACCTGCCCTCAGTTTCCCTATCTCTGTTCTTGCTTATCACTTTCTTAGCCTCACTCTGCTCTGCGTTTTATCTCTCCGTGTGTTCCCTAAAGTCCTACCGAACCGCAATCTCACTACAAGATGCAAATATTGAAACGGCAAAGTACAAGATAATTGACATGCACAGTTTTAATTCTGTAGTTGATATTCTGAATGTACTCTGCTGCTGCTTCATATTTGCTACATCCTGTTATGAATTCCCTGATCTTTTCCTCTCTGGATTTTGATTTCCAGTTTTGTCTCCTCCTCGGAATTGACTATCGATTTAGCAATTTGGTCGACGTATACGAATGCTGTATTTTGGTGTGGAGTTTGCAGCCTTGTGCAGCTGACCTTTGTCTAATATCTATCTTCATTAGATGTGAACACACTACCACATTAGTCACGTTCCACTAGCCTTGGCTAATGGTTCTGTCACAGGTGATTGGAGACACGAGTCAACCAGGCTTCAGTTATGTGTCCGCACACCCAGATGCAGTTGGTGTTAACCAGATGACAAACGTGGTATGCTGTCGTACCAGCATCTAATCCTACTACAGCCGTCTTAAATGTAACCACAAGTGCTTCATTGAAGGAAAATGAATGTGAACCCCTTCAATATGCCTGGATTGCAAACATTGCTAAAATTAAACTCACCAAAAAATTGGTTCCATGGAGAAAGTAGTTTGTGAAAAAGTATAAAAAGAACTTTTTTTTTATTTACTAAAGGTGCCTTGCACTACATGGTATGTATCGGTCCGGTACAACTCACTTTTGGGGGCTTTTTTTACTCCGTTTGTTCAAACTACTAATTTAAAATGAGATGAAACAACACATTTCTTTAGTTTTTGGGGGGTCAACTTAATTGTTTTATGTTTAATCCACTTTAACCTAATTTCTTCTTGTTGTCTCAACTCAAATTGATTATGTAGAACCCATCACTTTTTGCAGTGAAGTACCACCTTGAGTGAGGTTCCAAACAAGCTAAACCATTACCTAATGTGACAATATTGGTCTAAAATAATAATTACTACCTCCGTCATGGGATTTGTGGAAATGCAAACATGGCTGACTAAAATTGAACTTAACTCTTCAGTACCATGCAATGGAAAAGCAGCTTTCGATTACACGCGCTGATGAGTAAGTCTTACATAAAAGTCCTATGGTATTATTACAGGTGTTTTTTATAGGTTCCATTGGGGAAGATGTGAGAAAGAATGTGAATCCTTGCACTCTATTTATATTGCATACACTTCGGTAGGACTATGGTAAAGTGTACAAAAAAGTACTGCGGTACTTTACATATTGTTTACATAATTACAAGTAAGTACCAGGGTATGTGCATATGTATATATGTGTGTTCATGTGGGTGTTTATATGTATTTATATGCCACGTCAAAGCGTATCTTTCTGTACATATTTGCTTATTTTTTCTATATTTATACTTTTTCATATATGCATTTGTATGCCTTTTGTAAGTATGTATACGTATATGTGCTCTCTTATCAGTGCTGAATTAATGTAGTTGGAGTTGTTTGTTACAATATTTGAGTATTATTAAGATGTCTAAATGAATCAGGTGACCGCAGCACTCAAAAGAAACTCTAGATGCACCTGATCACCGTTACCCTGATGAAGGCAGCTCCCTGCCGAAACGCGTTGGTGTTTTAAGAATAAGCCATGTGAATAAAGGCTTTTAAAATATTTTTCGAGTGCCTTGGATTGATTTTATTGCTTGCTTTTGATGAATCCCTTACCCAAAGGGCATCGATCAAATATTTGAAGTAGTTTTTGTTTGTTTGAATGATTACCATGGTTTTCCTTTTTAAAGGGGTTGCACGAAGATGTTTGTGATATGTAAACCTTTACAATTTACTCAAACATTGCATAAGCAATCTCCATGGTATTGGTCACAGGTTTCCACATGGATCCTTGGTAAAAAGAATTATGTGAACCATATACATGCAAAATCCAACAAAAAGTGCTTCATCGGTAGTTAATAGGTCGGTTCTCTTTGGATAGGGATTTAAAAAGATAAACAACAAAATCGTAAATCCAATGGACTCAAAAAGAAAAATTATTTTAATTATTTTTAAGGATTTAAAAAAAAATTCAGGTGCCTTGGATTTATGATTTTGAAGTATGTGAACCTTTTCATTTTAGCTAGTTTACAGTTATTGCTGAGACAAACTGTTAAAACAGTACTATGGTATTACCTCTGCTTTTTTTTAGGGATGTGTCACAGTTGTCATAAAATCTTATAAGCCCTCGATGGTAGCATAATTTGACAGTTTTCTTTGATAAGTCTGTTTATGTTCATTATTTTGTTCTCCCATCAGATAAACAACCAGGTGTTGTATGGCAGGAGCCACCAGAATGCATCGGCCATAATAAAAAGTGCCGCGTCAAAGGTCAAACTCGTCCTGGTCAGGTAAGAGACACTCAGAGGCCACCCTCAGTCTGCTGTTTTCACAAACTACCATCTGTTCATTAGTAAAAAAGGGTCGTTAGTGAAAAATCTCATTTCAGCTGTTATGAATTCTTTAATCCATTACAAATAATGAGATCAAGAATTTAATATAATGTCTCAATTTTACCTCTGAAATATTTAAATGTGTGATAAATTGCAACTTATTCAAGAATAATATTGTAATTAATTAGTAATTCAGGTGCAAGTCTCATGCTAAAAACAATTTATGATTTTTTTTTTCTCCTTTCAGTAATTCAAACTAAGCACTGCCATTCTCAAAAATAGGTTTAGCATGTAAAATTCAGGAACTGGTTGCACTTTTATTGAACTTTTTTGCTTTAGTTGATTGGTCTTTTTGGTTTTGTTTGTTTGATTTTTCTGTTTTGTTTATCTTTTTTGATTTGGGTTAAAAAAAATTGTTGTTTGTGTTTTTGTTAGATTGTTTTAGGTTTTGTAATTGTGCATGACAAGATTATTTTAGATTGTGGTTTGGTTTGATTTGCAATTTGTTTTATAGTTTTGTTTGTTTGTTTGTTTTGTTGTTTGTTTGTTTTTTGCATTCATTTTATTTGGTTTGTGGTGTTTTTACTTTTGATGTTTGAATTTGTTTTTGTTTAGAGTTTTGTTTTACTTTGCCTTTTGTGATTTATTTTTTTTTTGTTGTTGTTTTTGGTAGATTATTTTGGGTTTTTAAATTTTATTTTGGATTGTAGTTTGGTTTGATTCGCGTTTTGTTTTTTACTTTCATTTAGTTTGTTTTGTTTTTTGTTTGTTATTTGCATTCATTTTATTTGCTTTATTTGATGTTTTGTTTTTTGTTAAGGGTTTTATTTTCTTTTACTTTGTCATTAAATTTTTTAGGTTCTTTTGGGTTTTTTAATCGAGTATGACATGATTATTTTGGTTTGATTTGCAATTTGTTTTTTGTTTGGTTTTGTTGTTTGTTTATTTTTATTATCATTATTTTTTCGACTTTCATTTTTAGTTAGGGTTTTTGGTTTTACTTAGCATTTTGTGCTGTAGTTTGGGGTTTGTTAAATTATTTTGTTTACATGTGTTCGCTTTGTTTAAAGTTTTGTTTCGCTTTGCCTTTCGTTTTGCGCTTTTTTTGGTTTGTTTTGGTTTATTGATTGATTTTTGTTTTACTTTTTGCTTTGTGTCATTAGTTTTGTTAGTTTGGTTGTGTGTTTTCATTTAATTTTGTTGTTTTATTTTAGTGTTGTTTATTCTTGTGTATATCAGGTATTTCTTTTGTTTTGTGGTTTGTTCCTTTAAGTTGTTTATTATCACAGTATACATCATGATAAGAACCTTCAAAATGCGTATCTCTCATGTTATATTTCATGTTACATGTCACTTTGAAGACAGGTGTAGTCATTCTAATACACTAAATCAAACACATACTGTTATTTTTTTGTATATCAGCAAACCTTACAGAAGCAAGAACATGTGAGTGACATAGACAGATTTGATGTGATACTCTATGGCATTTTGATAGCAGTATTTCTAGAGTCATCATGTCAGCCCATCCAGAGAGCAAGTCTGTGATATGGTATAATAAACTGGAGCTGGTGTCACTATCTAGCGCCTTTTCGATAGCAAAGAGGGCTTTTGCAATACATCAGTCCATCTTGTCATTACAGGCATAATCAGACATTATGCTCATATCTTGCGTTTTCATATGAGTATTTGTTTGCATGACCTTTACTCGACTGACTATTCTGACAGTTTAGCTGATAAAGCTGCGTAAAGACACCGATATCTCCACGCTATCTACAGCTAATTATGAGACTGTGACAGCTCAGTTTACGGCTATCAAAACAAATGTTGATGTGCTGCTGAATATTAATAGAGTCACTTTAATGGACCCGCTGTTTGCGCTGCCATCAATCCCGCCGATGTGATTCCTGTCATTTTTTTATAATTCACACTGTTCCAAAAGCCCTTGTACATGATTTGTGTTTTGTCAAAAGTCATTTGTCAATACATGATGAAATGTCATCGAGAAAGTCATGTTGCTGGACAGCGGTCAAGATCGATGTTAATGGCAAAATGTCACTGATTCTGATTTTAGCTATTAGACCCTGCGTTTCTGTGACCCTAGTTTGTTAAATGTTTGTTTGTATGGCTTCCTTTAGAAAGGTGCATTTTAATGTGAGCTTCTTTTTTTTCTTCTTACCTTACTGTAACCCTTCCACAAAGCTTTATCGTCTTGATTTGGCTTTGTGGTTTGGTTTGGGTTCTGTTTTGTGTGTGTCTGTGTGTTTTTATTTTTTATTTTTATTTTTTTGTTTTGGTTTTGCTAAGCATTTTGTGGTTTGGTTTAAGTTTTGTTATTATTTGTTTGTTTTGCATTTTGCGTTTGATGTCAAAAGCAATTTTTTTCTTTTTTGTCTTTTGTTTTGTGTGTGTTCGTGTTTTTTTTTGTTTTATTTTATTTTTATTTTTTTGTGGCTTTCAGATTTTTTTTGGTTTATTTTTTTATTTTTTATTTTTTTTCCTTAGCATCTTGATTTTTTTATATATATATATATATATTTTGGTTTATTTTTAATTTGTTTTGTTTGTGCTTGATTTGCTTTGCATTTTGGTTTTTATTTAGATTTCTGCCTGTTTAACTTTAGATTATGTTTTTCTTTTGCTTTGTGTTTTATTTTGTGAATTAGGTTTTGTTGGATTAAGACAAATAGAAAAAAGAAATTTGCTGTTGAGCAAACCGATTTTGGAGCCAGACTTGGCCTCCATGACCCAAGATAGTTAAAAGTAGGCATTTTGGATCCAATTCAGGGACAGGGTTATTTGGAAACAAGGCCGAGGATTGATTGTTTCATAAATTCTGATCACCTGCGTCAACCTTATCCAAAAAAAAAAACCAAACACATTAACAGTAATTGGAAACGGGTCATTTAGTGTGCGAGACAGTAATAATGTCAAGGTGAGCAGAAGGAGGGTGACAATACTCACTGATATAAGATCTTGAGGAACAGGCTCAGAGGAATTTTTATTTATATATATTTTTTGTAAAAAGTTGTTCAGATAGATGATCATTGCATCTCTTTTTGTCTGTTTTAGGAATGAAGATGCCATCAATCAAATGGCTGTCACTCCTTTTCCTTCCCAGCCTGCCCTATTCTCCTCCGTTGAGGTACAGTACATTGTAAATAGTCTGATATTTTCGTTGCTTTGGATCATTTCTGAAGAAAACAGAACTAATTTTCACATTTATCTAGAAATTCAGACTATAAATGTAGACAATAACGTAATGCATTACCATATATAGCACAATTTTTAAATGTATAATGATAGATATTATAAATGATAGATATATGTAGCATCTATAAGCACATCACATTGTACTCATATCTATAAACGGTCTCTTAAATACGCTCTGACATTATTACAAATTAATACATTTTTACCTTCATTTAAAAATGAAGGTCGTATTACTTTAAATATTTTATCAGTTAATTTACATTTTATTAGTATTGTTTTATTAATTATTTGTTTTAATAAAAGTTGTTTTAGAGTTTTATTATTTATTATTGGAGAAATTAAATAATTATATAATTAATATCGAAAAGTATGAATAAATTTAAACATTTATTTTCATATTATTCAGTTATTTTGACCCCAGAGCTGTTGTTTCAGACGCAGGAAAACAGTCCAGCAGTTCCAGCAGAGAAGCCGCAGTTACCTGAAAGCCTTCCTCTGAGCAGAAGCCCACCTGAGAACACACTCAACAAGGTGAATCAGTACTAGAAAACACACTGGCCCTTCATCTGTGACCTTCTGTGGTTATATTTGCTTGTTAAGTTGTGACATGGAAAATTGTTTCTGGCTCTAACCCTTTACTCATTTGAATTGAGAACTCTCTGTCAGTATCCAATTATGGCCACTGTTTAGTCTTACCACACATCACAGCCTTTACTACAGTATTTTCAGTCTCAATTGAAAGATTTTTTTTTTATTCCTGTGATCCAGAATTTGAATTCAGCATCTTTACTTCAGTCTTCAGCATCACATGATTCTTCGGATATCATTATAATATGAGGATTTTGTGCTCAATAAATGTGGAAAGCAAATAATCATATTGGGATAATTATGATTTCTGAAGATTACTTGACACCTGAATGATGCTGAAATTTCAGCTTTGAATCACGTTGAATAAAGTTTACATTAAATTTAGTCCTAAGAAAACAGCTATTTTAAATTGTAATAATATTTTGAAAACTTGATTCGTACTGTATTATTAATCAAATAAACACAGCTTTTTTGAGCAGAATATGCTTGGTTTAAAAGCATAAAAATGATTTCTGATCAACTTTTGACATATTATTTTTATATTGCGTTTTTTACATAATTATAACACACATAATAACACTTAACACATAAATAAATAAGCTCTTTAAAATTCCTCATATAGAGTCTAGCAAACCCAAAACCATATATAACAGAAGCCAGTATTTCAAACTTTTCAGCAGATATGATGCAAGAGTGCAGCAACCCTTTGCCATCATTACGAAAACAATAATGAGAGCTGTCTCTTTCTGACTCTCTCATCTGCATGTGTGTTTTTGTCACAAATGCGGATTTGTAAGGGTAAAAAGCTCTGAGGCTGCAGCTTCTCTGTGTCCTTGGTGGAGGCAATGAGTGCGGTGCGGTTTTGACCCAGTTGAGGCTCTGCAGGGAGTTTTTAGGCCTGCTGCTTTTATTTGATCTGTTTGTTTGACTCCTCATACAGGATCAGGCCTGCGTGACGGCGACCGCGAGCTCAGATCACACACACAAGAGCCTCACAGATGGAGAATCGGCCGTAAAGGTAAGCGAATGGGGTCTGAATGATGTGTGCTATTTTTGCTGAACGTTTACTAGGTTATTATTACAGTATATGCATGAAATGAATCGTTAACATTTGGAATTTCATTTATTTTATTTTATTTTGAATATTTTTATCCATTTCGCAGTAAATATAGGTCATATATTTTGTGTATTTGAACTAAACATATGTTTTTATTTAAATGATATTTTCACCACCGGAATTTCACCAGATTTTCGCTCCAGATTTGGTTTCAGTACTGACTAATCTATTGTAAATGCACAAATATAATATTTTGGAAATATTCATTTAAATCAGTGATTTGTGAGGGGTGCACTCATATATGCTGAGCACTGTATTTATGGAAGTTCTAATATATAAATTATTCATTTATAATTTAAATTTATATATGGTTTATATATACATTGCTAAATAAATTACTAAATAAATAAAATAGAAATTACAAATGTATCCCAGTTTGTTTGTTTTTTACTTTCATTTAATTTTATTTTTTACAATGCATTTCCTCTAAAATATTTTATTTTGAATATTTTTGTCCATTTCTCACTGCGTATAGGTAATTTATTTTGTGCATTTGAACGAAACAGATTTATTAAATGGATATATGTATTCAAATAATATTTTTGTCACCAAACGTCTTAAGAAATAAAAAGATAACACATTTAAATTCATGAATATATTGCCATAAATTCATAAAATTTCACAATTTTATCCACATTTCCCCTAAAATATTCAGATTCACTTGCCAAATAATGAATAATCAATTACTATTGCGATTGCATTTTTCATGCAAACAGCCACTAAATAGGTTATTTTTTATTATAAATATTTTATTAAATATTTACATAAAACTAAATGTGAAATAATAATGGAAGAAAATGTTACAATATTTGAATAGTAATATATAATTCTACAACATAATTATTTTGTATATTTTCAGTGCATTTAAAAAAGAATGAAATCTTGTTTCATTTTCATTTCATTTTATTTTTCCGATGTATCCACCAAAATATCCACATTCACTTACTGAATTATGAATAATCATTACAGTTATGCAGTCTAGAGTTGGTGACAAGCAGACACCAAATGGGTAATTTTGTAAATAATTACCAAAAAACTAAATCATGGAAGAACATAACACAATTATTGAATATATTTGCAGTGTAATTTAACAAATTCAAAACTTTTTTTTTCCTTTTGCTTTCATTTTATTTTTCCATTTTATCTCTTAAAAATAGAAAATAAAAATCAAATGCAAAATAACTTGATAATTTCTATTAAATATCCAAAGTGCACATGCTGAATTAAAGATGCTAATCATGAGAAAAGAGCATGCCTGACTGTAGTTCATTCATTACATATAATAACATACGTTGTGCCACTAGTAATGCGTTTCTCTCCTTGCCGTGTGACCCATGAATCAAAAGTGCCATAAATGTTATTCGCTTTCATAATTGCTCTATTAAATGTAGCTTGTGTAGCCTGTTATACTGAGTGATAAAACTAATTAAGCTCTATTAATCATCACAGAAGCTGAAATCCGCAGAGAAACTCCTGGAGTCTCCGAGCGAACAGTCGGCCAAACCTCAAGTAGAGCAGGTGTGTGTTTGTTTATTTGTGTTAGTCAATAGTGACCCATTTTCTTGTCTTTTAGGTCATTGTTAATGCATTTATTTTGACTTTGTGTTGACCTTAAAGTGACCTTGTTATGCTTTTTTATATTTCACATTTCAAATTCATCCATCTAAAAGGTACCAGTTGATAGATTAAAATCACCTTATATTTTAAGACATTGTTTCTTTGGTTTCTTTTTTTTGTTTTTTAACAGGACAACGTATTTAGCTATTTTAAGAGACAGTGGACCTCTAAATTTGAAGGAAAAAAACTGAAAATATGCCCTGTCGTGCAAAAAAAACAAAAAACATAATAAAACAAGATAAAAAAAGACATTTTAAAAACAAGACATTTGTGGAGGATCAACATTGTTTTGCACCACTTCACAGTAGGGCTGAGTGATTAATCGAAACCGATATTCGGAACCTATAGTCAATAAAAAAATTTCCAGGTCAATTTTTTCGATTACTTTTCAGGGTGTCAAAATGAATTGTTTCTTCAGTGCACCGTGATGCAGACACGGACAATTCGGAATTGGTTGAGTAATAGATTCTAACCGGTTATTACGTATTGAAGTCATTTATCTCAAATGCGCCATGTCACGGTAGCTTACTATGGTGAGGGAGGTGACCGCGAGTAATTAAAACACTCCAACTACTTAAAAACACAGAAATGCGTGTATGTTTGCTGAACAGTCTTTCACTTACACTGCAGTTACAGCAAAAGCCCCTCTTTTACTGCGACTGAGAAAATGAATGTAAACTCCATTTCTCTCTCTCTTTCTCTCTCCCTCTGTGGACCTTTGACCTGCTAGCGTGACTTTTCCCCTGCTCTCGGCTGTTACAGCATTGCTTCTGAATACAGACAGTAGTGTATGGATCAACTCTGATTGCCGCTGCCGTTTATCAGCGTCACTCATTGGTGAACAGTGCCAGAGCATTAGAGCCAACCGCAGCCCTTTCTGTAACCAATCATAGGGGTGGAAGAACTTGCTCAACAGGACTTATAAAGAGTCTTACAAATATATATGTACATATGTATACATTTTAGTACAAAAATTATTGTTCTGTGAAGTATAAAATTGTGTATGGAAAGCACCGTGATGCACAGAGATCTCAAATTGAAACAAATCAATGGCATGCTAACCATAACCAAACTGAACCATGAGACCAGTGTAGGTTCATACTTCTATTTACTTTCCCTACCATGTGTGGAGTCCTGTATCATCACAGTAACCTCATGTGTTTTATTAATATCTGCAAAACCTACACCACCTAAACCCAACCTATTTGTGGTTTTAGTCCCACCCACTTGGAGGTCACCCAATCTACTTGTGGTGTAATCCCTCCTATTAGAGATGCTGCTTGTTTTCTACTTTTGATATGAAAAACATTGAAGATTTTGTTTTCAAATGTTCTTTATTTGAACATTTTTAAAAGAAAAAAATGACTGTTGGTTAAAGGTGATGTGTGTGCTAATTTTAGTTGTTCAATGTTGATGTTCAATAAATAATCATAGATAATAGACAGCATGCTAGCTTCAATTATTTCAAAATGAAGTAATGCACCCTTCATTCAAAAATCTCTCACTTGTAATATCTGAGCAATGAGCATATTTACTGTACAAAACTTGTCAGTGAACTATGAGGGCAAAAAAAATATAATAAATAAATCATTGATTGATCATAATGGAGGCGACACAGTGGCTCAGTGGTTAGCACTGTCACCTCACAGCAAGAAGGTTGCTGGTTCAAGTCCTGGCTGGGTCAGATGGCATATCTGTGTGGAGTCTGTGTGCATGTTCTCCCCGTGTAGGTGTGGGTTTCCTCTGGGTGCTCTGGTTTCCCCCACAGTCTAAAGACATGCACTATAGGTGAATTGGATGAACTGTGTATGCTGTGTAAAACATATGCTGGAATAGTAGGCGGTTCATTCCGCTGTGGCAACCCCTGATGAATAAAGGGACTAAGCCAAAGGAAAATTAATGAAGGAATGAATGAATGATCTTAATGGAGTTAAAATGTTCAATTAATCAGGATTTTGATTTTAGGCCAAATCACCCAGCCCTTCTTGACAGATGGAAGCTGTTTGAAACTACACAGAAGGAATTTATGACACTTAATTTATGTTGAAGTTGAAAATTAAGCAACAGACCTCAGACAAAACAGAGCTGAGTGTTAGTGACCAGTCTGACCCGTGCCTGTCTCTCTTTATGTTCCCTCTTCCTCAATGGTCCTCAGATCACCAGTCTTCCAAAACTCCAGAGGAGCTCCACTAAACCCTCAGCAGGATCTCTGGAGGTCACGTCGACCGCATCATCTGTGCCAGTTACTGGCACCAGCCCTGACTTTGAGTACTGCAGCAAAGGTGACTTTACAGTATTATGTTGGAACTTTATTTTTCATGTCTTTTTTTTCAGTGTTGTGCTGTTATCTCTTGCACCTTTAATTAGAATGAAAGCATCACCTCAGCCTCTTTGAACACTGACAGTTGTTGTTTTTGAAAGAGGAAGTCATTTTCTTATGGCTTTGAGCGATTTCTGAAAAAGTTGCGTCATCTTTGTTTTTCAGATCCTGCTACATGTCCAATAGTTCCAGGGCAAGTGACAGTTATAGAGATTTCCAAGGGCCGGTCTGGTCTGGGTCTTAGTATAGTCGGCGGGAAAGATACTCAGCTGGTACGGTAACAGTAAACTACCTTTGAAGATACTAGAGTATTGTTCTGCGTGATGTTTGTGCATTGCATTGTTATCTGTTTTGTTAGAATAATTGTATTTAATAATTATTGCTTTGTTTTTATTATTATTCATTATCATTTGTATTATTATTATTAATTTTAGTTTTTACTAATAATAATACATCATTTTTACATAACTTTTTGTTTTTATTTGGATTTCTTCTGTTTGTTGTGTTTTTTTTGCATTGTTGTTATTTTGGCTCTGTTTTTTTGGAAAGAATTTATTTTTTTAAAAATCTATTTTGTAATTGTTTTCTTTTTGGATTTAGTTTTTCATGTCTTATTTGTATCTTTTTGTGTTTTCTTTTTTATTTTAATTTGTTTTTGTGTTTATTTGGATTGTTATTTGTAATTGGTTTAATGTTTGTTTTTTGTGCTTGTTATATTTAGATATTTGTTTTTTGTTTTTGTTTCTCTGTGTTTTCTTTTTTGTTTTTGTTCTTTCTGGTTGTGTTTTGTTTTCTGTTTTGTTTTAAAATTGTTTTATTATTTATTTGGATGTTCTTGTTTTTTGTATTTAGTTAATGTTAATGTTTTCTGTTTATGTTTTCTTTTCAGTTCTTTTATGTAGTCTTATTTTTATGTTCATTTTTTTGTGCACTTTTTTTTTTTTTTCTGTTTGTTTAGATTTTTCTGCTTAATGGGCAAAAACACTCTAAATCAGTGGTTAAGTTTTAGCAAACAAGCAATAATCACATACAGCTCTTGTAATTGAAGAATGTGCATCAAATATTTTCATTTCATTTCGGCTTAGTCTCTTCATTAATCAGGGGTCGCCACAGCGGAATGGACTGCCAGCTTATCCAGCATATGTTTTATGCAGCGAATGCCCTTCCAGTTGCAACCCATCACTGGGAAACACCCATACACTCTCATTCACACACACTATGGACAATTTACCTCACACAATTCCCCTATAGTGCATATCTTTGGACTGTAGGGAAAACCGGAGCACCCGGAGGAAACCCACGTGAATATGGAGAAAACATGCAAACTCCACACTGAAAATGCCAGCTGACTCAGCCGAGGCTTGAACCAGCAACCTTCTTGCTGTGAGGCGATCATGCTACCCACTGGGCCACTGTGACACTCATTGACACTTTATAGTGTACATAAATATACCAGTACTGAACAACGCATAATTCCAGCAGTTCGACAACAACATAAATATCTTTCTTTATTTCTATAAAACTTTTACAATGTAGATTGTCAAAGCGGCTTACTATCGAAGTTCTAGTAAATTGAAACTGTGTCAGTTCAGTTTTTAGAGTTTAAGTTCAGTTTAGTTCAGTTCAGTGTGGTTTAAATTTCAACGCTGAAAGTCCAAACACTGAAGAGCAAATCCATCGATACACAGCTCCACTAATCCCAATAAATATGTATTTATATGTTTATATGGTCCAGCTGTAATCCAAATAATAAGAAAAATATAAAATAACAGTAAAAATCTTGTTAATTTGAATAGTTCTTAGTACAAAACAAGAGAGCGATCATGCATATACTAACCCTAAATCATCAAGTGTGGATCCGGTTTGTCTTGCATGGGGTTCAGTCTTAGATATGAGGTGTGTATGTGTGCGTCCATCCATGACTGGTCTCGATCTCTCCATCGGCCGCAGGGCGGCATGAAAACAGGCAGCTCACAGCAGGTGCTCTTTGTCTGTCCTGCCCTCCTCTGGTGGGCTGCAGAGATGAGCACTGCCTGAGGCTTTTATCCGCCACATTGCCATCATAACTGTACTCAGTGGGCCCGTTCAGCTGTCAGAGGCCTTTATGAGTCAACAAAACCAGCCCTCGGGCACTGAGGGCTGCAGCTGGAAGAAAAACATCTCCGTGTGTTTTTATACACAGCGGTTTTAAAGGTGTCAGCGTGCAGAAATTACACCGCCTCAAGTCACTCTAAATCTGTGCAGCACAAAAGGAGATGTTTTGAAATATGTGCTGGCTGCTCTTTTACACTCTGTTAGAATAGAAATGGACTTAAAGAATGTGAGGAAAGATTCTTGTAGATTGTGTTGTGGACAGAACAGGGTTTGTGTTGCTGATGTTATTATTCAGCGATGGTCTCCGGTGAACTGAGTTGAGTTCAGACCAAGAAAAAAAAAGCTTTTGGCTCTTCTAAAGCATAAAAATGCCATAATGTATTTGCAGATATTTAAGAAACATGCCAAGTGAGCATACTTTTTTTGCCTAAAATCAATGCTAAAGACTATCCTTTGAAATTGTGCGTTCTGTATTGTAATGTCTGTCTCTGTTTCGGTCTCTATAACCAGCCCACTGCCAGTTTACCCGATTATATTTCAGCAGCCAAGCAGGTTGTTTTGGCAGAAAACAGCTTATTTCATTTCAGTCTTGAAGGCTGCCTCAATATATGCAGGTGTGGACAAAAATAAGACCTCCAGAGGACAGTAGCAGCCTCTGAAATGAGACGCTAAGAGTTGGAAAAATCAACAAGAGGTGTTTTTTAATTAGCAAAGACTTCAAATATTACAAAGCATAAACTTTAGCTGAGCAGCATACATTGTAAGACTAGATTGTCAGGCACGCTTGCTCCTGTTGGTCTTATCAATCTGGCAACGTTTGCGTCGAGTCACCAGAGGAAGAAAGAAAAAAACGTGAGAAAAACAGTAATATTTTGAATTTAGAATGCAATGCCTAGTTTAACCTCTAGGTGTCATCCCTACACACTGCAGCTTCAAACAATTAATTCAGAGCAGTTTTTGTGAACTGGATAAAGAGGTTAACTAAAAATGGATTATTCATGCTTCAGATATTGAGAAATGTTATTGTTAACAAAAATGCTAATAACATTTGTTTTCTGTTGTTGAAATCCTGTTCATATCAGTTATTTAAAACCACAGTAAAGGATGGCAGTAGAAATCTGATGGTGATCTCTGCCTTTACAGAAAAGGTGCTGTTTGTTTTGGGTGGTGTTTGTACACTTCTCACACATTTCTGTGCTGTTTTCAGGATGCGATCGTGATTCATGAAGTGTATGAGGAGGGAGCAGCGGCGCGGGACGGACGACTCTGGGCCGGAGACCAGATTTTAGAGGTGTGTGTTTTTGTTGGAGTGTGTCTGTGTTTGTGTGAATGTTTTATTTATTTATTTATTTTTGTGATCGGACGTATGTTTCTGTGTGAGTGTGCGCATGTGTTTTGTGTGTTTCTCAGTGTGTTAGTTTGCGCATGCGTGTGTTTTGTGCGCATATGTTTGTTTTCTTCTGGTACTGTGCATGTGGATTGGTATTATTGTGTGTGTGTGTGTGTGTGTGTGTGTGTGTGTGTGTGTGTGTGTGTGTGTGTGTGTGTGTATATGTGTGCGCGCGTGGGTATACTTTTGTGAATGTGTATGTGCGTTTGTATGTTTTTTGTGTGTCTGAGTTTGTGCATGTGTTTGTGATTTAGTTTGTGTCTGTATTTGCGTGTCTACTCACATTTTTGTGTGGCTTTGTGATTGTGTGGTTTTTTTTTGTGATTGTGTGTGTTTGTTTTTGTGATGTGCATGTATTTTGTCATTTTTTTGTGTCTGTGTGCGTGCACGCATTTGTGTGTGTGTGTGTGTGTGTGGACAGCTGTCTGCCTTGAGGTGAAATGTAAATGTGTGTTTGACTGCTGGTATTGTGAATGATAAGAGGAGAATCATGTGACCAGCAGTGTGTTCGTCATAATGACACAACAGCTCCATCTTCTGGACACACAGTAGCATTAGCACATGATGCTCGTATACATTAATATACAGTACTGTTACTCTATTGCATACCTTATAAAATTTCCATATTTTAAAGTCACTTTAATTTTATATATTCATTTTAGAGGTTATTTTTAGTCCTCTTATTTTGTTTGTATATATTTTTGATAATATTTTTTGTTTTAGTAAATGTAGCACTTTACAGTTTAGTTTAATTGCTTGAGACATTTCATTTTAATTTGATTAATTTGACATTTTAATTTGATTTGTTTTGTAAATAATGACACTTCTTGTCAGTATAGAAAATTGTACTGAGATTTTTCTATTATTAATATTATTATTATTATTATTATTATTAATATTATTATTATTATTATTAAAATGATTTTAGATATTCAGTTTTCACTTTTAGTCCTTTTGGGATGTCATTTTGACTTTTTTGTTTGTTTTTGCTCATTAATGTTTATTTCAGTAAGTTACGTTTTTCGTCTAATTTATTTTAAATTCAAAATATTAGTTAAAATGTATTTTTTAAATATATATATTATTTATTTAACCTTATTTAAATCATTTGTTTTGCATGTTTTAGTCAGCAGTCTTTAGATTAGTAATAGTTTAATGTTTTATCATTTTATAAGTCTAATTGATTTTTTTGTGTGTGTGTGTGTGTGTGTGTGTGTGTGTGTGTGTGTGTGTGTGTGTGTGTGTGTGTGTGTGTGTGTGTGTGTGTGTGTGTGTGTGTGTGTGTGTGTGTATACGGTGTGTGCAGTGCAGGATTCTAATGTGGTGTGCAATGTGTGTTGTGTCTCCTCTTGCAGGTAAATGGAGTGGATCTCCGCAGTGTGGCTCATGAAGATGCAATCGCTGCTCTAAGGCAAACACCACCCAAAGTTCGGCTGACTGTCCTGCGGGACGAGGCGCAGTACAGAGATGAGGAAAACCTGGACGTCTTCCGCGTTGAGCTTCAGAAGAAAACCGGACGTGGACTGGGGCTGAGCATCGTCGGCAAGAGGTGAGCATAAACTCATGAGGAGTTTTTATAACAAAAAAATCTTATAAGGAGGGAAAAAAATGCACTTGAGAATTTTCAAACTAAACATGTGGTACAATTTGCAGCACAATACCAGATATTTTATAAAAATAAGCAATCCTCAATGCATACTGTTCTTGTAAAATGATTTGACATTAAATGAAATAATACACAAAGCTATATATTTTGAAAAAAAAAATAGGTTCATGTACACCATCATGTACACTATGAAAGGTTCAATAACATGATGTGATATTTAAATCTAAAAATAAATATAGGATATTAGAATAACAATGCAGTAATAATCAGTAACAATAATAAAGTTATTTAAAATATATTACAGTGACTAAGATATTATACATTAAAATAACAATCTAAAATAATAAAAAGTTCAACAGAATAATTTATTATAAAATATAAAATATTGTTATAACATGATAAAAAGCATATATATGACATATGATTTTTTAAAAATATCTACAATATGAAAATAGCAATACAAAATGCATTATAATAAATAATATTATTAGAATATGTAATTATAAAAATGTTATTAAATTAAAATAATAATTATAATAAATGTGTTATAAAAATGCACAATACTATAACAGTTTCAATTATACTGTTGTTTATGCATTTTCTTTAGACATAAATAGTACAAAAATATGAAACTTTAAAAATATAATTGTAATGTAATGTAAAATATTAATATAATTCTAATTTTTTTAATAATAATAATGTAATTTGTCATGAAAAATGCACAATACTGTAGCAATTTTCTGATTAAATTATACAGTTTTTTAATGCATTTTCTTTTGACATGAATAATACAAAAACATGAAACTTTGCAAATATAACGTTCAAAATATTAATATTTATAAGTAATCATATTATATTATTGTGTTATTATAATTTATTTATTTTAATACAATGCACAATACTATATTAATATGCACTAAAATGCGCTATACTGTATTCACATTAAATGAAACATTTATTTGTGCATTTTTCTTTAGACATGAATAATACAGAAACATGAAACTTTTGAAAAGTAACTTCAGTTTACAGTTTTTATTGAATCATAGAAATTAGTATATGACATAAAACAGAATTAGTGGATTCAAACTATTTTAATGAAATCTGTAATCCTATATGTCTCCTTGATGTCTCTCTCTGCAGGAATGGTAAAGGTGTGTTCATCTCTGATGTGGTGAAGGGTGGTGCAGCTGATCTGGACGGTCGACTGATGCAGGGCGATCAGATCCTGTCTGTAGACGGAGAGGACATGAGACAGGCCTCACAGGAGACGGTCGCCGCCATTCTCAAGGTCAGCTCCGTCCCAATCCGAAAACACAAACCTGGTTTAGAACACGGTCCAATAGAGGATTACAAGAGCAAACTTAAGGAGACTGTTCAACCAAAACTGATTTACTCAACCTTATATGGTTCCAAACATGTTTGAGTCTCTTCTGTTGAACAACAAAGATGTTTTGAAGAAAGCTGGAAGCCTGTAACCATGAACTTCCATAGTATTTGTTTTTCCTACTGTGGATATTCTTCAAAATATCTTTTAAAACTCAAAAAGGTTTGGAACCACTCGAGGCTGAGTGAATAGTCAGTAAATTTCCATTTTTGGGTGAACTGTCCCTTTAAGTAGAGCTGCAGATGCGCAACGCTAACACTAGATGTCGCTGTTTGATTGTGTATCATAAGGTTGTTAAAGTCGTCTGTGCTGTTGATAAAGCAGTGTGTTTTTTTGTTTGTTTTTTGCAAATACAGTGATGGATGTAGAGTTAAACCGAAAGAAAGAAAGAAATAAAGAAAGAAACTTGAAAAAAATAATTCTGAAGTGTTAATGTAATTTGTACAGAAGAAACCCATTTCAGCTAGGTAAACTAAATAAAATCATGCCTTAAAAAGTTAAAATTAGGATTTAGCAAGTAAAAATATGATTTTCCAAATCTAAATTATGACTTAGCAAGTATAAATGACAAGATAAAAAGTTAAAATGATGACTGAGCTAGTCAAAATGACAATAAAAGCCTACCTGACTTGACTTTATGAAATAAATTATGATATAAATTGAAATGATTACTTTAGCCTGTCGTATAGACAATAAAAGCCCAGATAAATTGAAATTACTTAAGTCAAAATGATGTCTTACTATGAAATTAAAAGTCGAAATTATGACTTGGCAAATGAAAATTGCAAGATAGTTTAACTTTACTTGTTACAAAAACGTTGAAATTATGACTTAGCAGCTCAAAATTATAAATTACTGAATCAAAATGATGACTTGGCGAGTGATAACAAGATAAAAAGTCAAATGTATCACTTTCCAAGTCAAAAGGACAACAGGAGCATACTTGACTTGACTTTAAACTTGAAATATTTTTTTTGCTAAGTCAAAATTATGACTTACTGCAAAGGAATAAGTCAAATTATGACTTAGCGCGTCAAAATTGCGAGATAAAGAGTTGAAATTGACATGTTGCGAAATAGTCGTCTAAATAAAATCCAGCTTGCCCTGAAATTATGAGAAGTTGAAATTATTACTTGCTGAATGAAAATTATGACTTGCTGCAAAATAGAAAATCAAAATGAAGACTTAGCAAGTCAAAATTGAGAGATAAAAAAGTCAAAATCATGACTTTTTTTATTCAAAATTTACTCAAGTCAAAATTAAGACTTTAAAAGAAAATTATGACTTAATAAATCAAAACTTGGCAAAGTTAAACTTAGCAACTTAAAAGTAGAACTTAGCAAGTCAGAATTAAGACTTACTAAATCAAAATTATGATTAATTAATCAAATAAAATAAATTATGAGGTTAATCAGAGATTCATTCATAAGAGAAAAAATAATGATCAAAGATCTAAAATAATGAATTGGACTTTGCATTTAAATCTAGTTTCCACTCTACTTTTATAATATGCTCTCATTTTATTAGTTTAGATCAAATATGAGAGTAAAACATTAAATTTAAAGTCAACACAAACTTAATCCCTGTGACTACTGACAGTATGTTGAGGTCTTTAAAAGCAAAATTTTGGGGATAATTTACGACATTATCTATAATCTGTAATCTGCAGTTTGTGTAGTCTGCAGCTACTGATGTTAATTTTGTCTTGCCTTTGTTTTTGACTAGCGTTTAGTGAAATAATGACAAAGGTTTCTTTTAAAACATAAACATCAGAGCAGTTTATCACTGTTTTAATGTGGCTAGCATAGACGTTAGCATATAAGTTGACCACAACAATGTGCATGAAGGTGATATTAAACGATATCAAGCCCAAACGGTTTGTCGCTTTTAGTGCGTTCTATTGACAACTTGTCATTTACCTCCATAATAAAATTGGTTATATGTAAAATTATATCTGTTTTGTAAGTTGTACATTTAAATACTTTTTTGTTTTCTTTTGTTTTAGTAAATATCATAAAGATTCAATTAAGCTTTTTTAATACAAACAACAGCCTTTCTTAATTACAGCTTATTTTTAAGCTAAAAATATGATACATTTTACTGTGCTTTACAGAAGACACCCAATGAAAAATACTACAGTCCTTTATAGTCTATTTAATGATCACAGTGAAATTAATTTTCCTTTTCTTTTTTTCACTTTCTTTAAGCAACTAGTTTTTACATTTTTTAATTGTTTAATTTATAATGGAATGTTATGTGAGCACTTATTTATATATTTTAATTAGGGCTGTCAAAAAATTAATCGTGATTAATCACATCCAAAACAAAAGTTTAACATAATATTTGTGTGTGTACTGTGTATATTTTATTATGAATATATAAATACACACATGCATATACT
>CAIGQQ010037719.1:9473683-9500154 GCA_903798035.1 Danio albolineatus | reverse complement strand
ATATATATATATATAATTTTTTATATAGTATTTTTATTATATATAGACTAATTTATATTGTGTTTAGATATTTTATTGCTTAAAAACAATATGCTAAATAAAGAACATCTTTTCCCACACAAAATATTACACTTTAGAATAATGATATAAAAGCAAAATATTTTACTCTTTATACATTTTATAAAAGTGACCATTTGTGACACCATCTTCCACATGGAAAAATACTATAATAATTTATAATAAATACTATTGTAATAAGTATGCTTATACGAGTTTTTGAAGCATGTATTACTGTATGTGTTGTTATAGTCACAAAAAATAGTTAATGAATTCTCCAACATACTGCTTTATTAACTATAGTGGTCTGATCAACTGTGGTATATTTTAGTTTTTACTACAGTAAACTGTGGGGTATTGTAGCATAATATACACTATAGTGAAAACTATAGTATTGGGTCATTTGTTTATATTACTAACTATGGTTGTTGTGTTACCATAGCAATGACAGAACCGCCACAACAGATTAATTCACTAATTTACTATAGTATGGTTCAATAACACTATAGTATTTACTACGAATGACTATAGTGTTTTTTTATATGGGCTGCAACACTTTTTAAAAAGTCTTAAAGCTTGAGTAAAATCTAAATTTACTCTGTTTTTATTTTCTGAAATGTGTGGTTTACACAGACTTTAATGATCATTCTAGACACTTAAAAAGAGACTACAGTATTGCCTCTGTCAATGTAATTTTGGGAAATGTTGGCTTCGATGAGGTTGCATTGAAGCGCTGCTGTTTGGCTTCACTTTCCCTGTGGACTTGATCTTGAAAGGCTTTGGCTTGAGTCAGGCACAGTGGATCCTGCATTGTGGGTCTTTGTGTAAAGATTCCCGAAAACTATGTGAAAGCGAGAGGATACAGGCGGGGGGAGGGGGGAGGCAGTCCACCATGCCAAAGCAGTGTGTGTGGTGTGATCCTGCAGTGCGCCAGGGGAAAGGTGCTGCTGGAGCTGGGCCGACTGAAGGCTGCATCCTGGATCTCATCCAGACGCACCTCCCAGGGAAGTCAGGTGTGTAGCCCGCACCCCACGCCTCGTTTGGGCTTCCCCGCTGCGCCTTAAATGCAGAAGTCCAGCATGTCCAATTCTAACCTAATCACTAGTGCATGTTAGCGGATGGGAGGACCAGCGGCGTGGGCATTTGTGTGTGTTACTCATCCATGTTGCCTGAAAAAACTAAAGGGAGTGTGTCTACAAGTCAGCATGTCACTAACCAAGATGTACGCATGTGCCATTGCATGAGTGTTTGTGTCCCTGGACCACAAAACCAGTCTTGTGTTGCATAGTTGTGTATTGGCAATAGACAAAAATGCATTGTATGGCTCAAAATGATCATTTCAAAATGAATGCCAAAAGTCATTAGAATATTAAGTATGTTCTTGAAGATGTTTAGTCAATTCACCTACCGTAGATATATCAAAACTCTCAATATTGGTTTAGTAATGTGCATTGCTATGAACTTTATTTGGACAATTCTGAATATGATATTCTCAATATTTTGATTAAAGCAGCATAACATTTAGCAAACAAATCATGCCCAATTCAGAGATAAGAATTGAGGTACTTTAAATTAAACAAATAAATGAAGTTCAACACTGTGTATTAAATTAAAAAACAAGGAAACAAAGCCACATCCGCTTGTTAAGTGTGACGTCAAGCGAAGGAGCTTCCGGGTCCAAGCGCTCTGTCAGACTGTATGGAGCGACTCATCAAATGGTAATAATAAACGTTTACAAAGCGCTGTAATACTTTCGAAAATCACTATATATATCAGCTATATAAATATATATATACATGCCTGATATATTTGTCATATATATGTCTGATATCGGAAAGTGATACATTTTTTATAAATTGTTAAAAATGTTGGTATTTGTGATGCAGCAAGCCCAGAGACTGTAGAGTACACCATGATTTTAAATAAAATTCTCTTTAATGTGTGATAGGACTAAAAAGGGGTCGTAAATAAACATTTTCTCCATTCAAATGAGTAGCGGCTTGGACCCGGAAACAGTATTCCATACGTCACCGATACGTCAGTCTTAACAAGCGGATAACATGCTTATTTTGAGTTTATGCATATTTGAATTTACAAAGTGCTTAAATCAAGTGAATTCCCTTATATAGAATGAATTAAAATGAATTGTAATAGGACAAATAGAAGGATGCCCTTCCAGCTGCAACCCATCTCTGGGAAACATCCATACACACCCATTCACACTCATACACTAGGGACAATGTAGCCTAGCCCAGTGGTTCTCAAGCTTTTTTCACCAAGTACCACCTCAGAATTTTTTTTTCTCTCCAAGTACCACCATAATAACTGGTATTGAAGTACAGTAGCATAGTAGGCCTAATTAATCAGCTACAGCACTGCACAGTTCAAAAACAAGGCAGATTAATTCTTCTAATTAAGAATATTTATTATTGTCAGCCTCTTAAATAAAAAGTTTAGTCAATTTACTGATCACATGGGTGTTATCGTACGCGTCAAAGGGTTAAAAGTGTGTTAATTTTTCACTTTAATTATTCAGCGAGTCCACCACTAGAAGGAAGCTTGTGTACCACAGTTTGAGAACCACTGGTCTAACTAATTCACCTATAGCACATGTCTTTGGATTTGTGGGGGAAACCAGAGCACCCAGAGGAAACGCGCGCGACCACGGGGAGAACATGCAAACTCTACACAAAAATGCCAACTGACCCAGCAGGGGCTCGAACCAGCAACCTTCTTGCTGTGAGGCGAACTTGCTACCACTACGCCACCGTGGCGCCGCATCAGATTATCAAAATTCAGTAAATGTATCCATCTTAAATATATCCCAACTAAGAACTTAATTTGGATTTTAAATAATTTTAAGCATGATGTTTTTCAAGTTTAGATTTTTGATTTAACAGTTGTGTCCAAATACTGTCCAATCCTAAAAAAAACTATTTATTCACTTATTTATTTAATCAGCTTTACAGAAAATAGCAGTCATGACTGGTTTTGTGGTCGCTGGTCACATCTATGGTATATTTGTGTGGGACAGCGCCTTCAGCTAACTCTCTCTTTTTGTCTTTTAGATGAGCCATGCGAGTGGCAGCAGCAGCACACCGACACCTACACCCCCTACTGTGGCACCGCCCCCTTCACAAACCCCCAACAACAACAGCCGAAACATTGCCGAGCCCAATAGTAAAAGCACAGGTACTACCACAAGGAATCAACTATAAATCATCCTTAGAACAACACATTAAGCAGAGTTCAGTTCCAGTCATGTCCTACAGTCTAGATGTTTCTAGAGCCTGTCCCAAATGGGCACTTGAGGAAGACACTAATATAGGTTTGTAGTGCAGCATGAGTAATTGATTATTTATGCTCTTTATGTGCATGAGACAGAAGAGTATCCCGTTCATCATTTTACCTTTCAGAAAAGTGCTCGTAGGTACGTATTTGTAGCTGTTTTGCATAAATAATGCATAAGTGATGAGTGTGTAAATTCAGCAGGAAGACCAAATGGGCTTAGGGTACAATTTGGAAAGGAGACCAAGTCAGTTTGAAGATTTTGGTTTACTTGTTTGTGTGTGTGTTCCCTTTTTCCTGACAGTAACAGGTAACACCCCTATATTAGAGTATTTAAATTCAAGTTGTTACAATGCAGTGAAGAATTAACAGCCAGTTTTGGCTTGCTTTCTCACAACACCTCTTATAATGATCACATATTAGGTCAGTAGATCCCAATTAAGTGGTCTTTTGTGGCTTTCTGAACCCATTTGGCCATATGAGGATTTTTATTATGAATGCAAACCATTGGAATGCACTTTTGGACTGTCTCCAAATGTTTGGTCTCCGCTGAACGCATGTGAATCTGATCTTCAAATCTTGTGCTATATGCAAATTTAATGTTGACTAAAGTTGACTAGGTTATGTTGACCTACTCTCCTAAAAACAAAACATTTAATTTTATTTATTTATTTATTTATTTATTATGAGGACTAAAATTTACATATGCATGAAGTGCCCAGGAGTTAATAGCCCTTAGTAATGGCTAAATAAAGACAAGCTTATTCTATAGTACTTGTGCGTTGCCCTGAATGTACTTGCTAAAGCATGGGTGTCAAACTGCACAGTTTCGCTTGGTGAACAGGGTTGGAAATAGACTCTGCTGGACGATAGCCCTCTAGGAACTGAACTTGCCACATCTGCATTAATGTAATGCAATGTAGGGAAGTGTCTCAGTGCTGTTGATCACTTAAAATGCATGTTAAGTAAGGTATAAAGTAAATCCAAGCAGTTGTTATCGCAGAATACAACCAGACTTATCTGCAGCTTGACGTAAAGTGGAGCACTAGTGTTTACAAAAGTGGAGTTTATTCTATGAAAACCACCGCCTCGATGTACTTTATCCCACTTATTACATGGCTACTTGTCACAAACCATTAAAAGTAGGCACAAAACACTGAGTGGTAATACTGTATTAATTTGTTAATTGAGAGCAAAGCAGACAGAAACAAAAATGGAGTTGAATGGAGCATACACTAACCTATATATTAAGGTCACAAGATGCTAAACAATTAAAAACAGCAGCAAATATACGGATGTGAACATATTCACTGATGATCAAGATGATTCAAAGTACCCAGATGAGCTTGTGATATTAATTTCAGCGGTTGTTACCTGAGAATAACATACCTTGGAATGTAGCGACTGACCAGTCAGAATCAAGTATTCCATACAGCCATGTAATAATAATAACAGTAATAGTTCTAACCTTCAATAGATCTACCACCATTAGTGATTTCAAGAAACCACTGGGTAGCTCATTTCAAATGACCAAATTGCATTTTACCTTGTCATTGATAAGTTAGTGACTGACTTTTTATCCATTCAGTGACCGAGCCAGGTGTCCGTACAGTGGAGATCACGCGGGTAAGATATCCTCTGAATACTACTGTATATAAAGTGTGTGAGTTTTCTTTTAAGTGCAGATTGAACAGTGACTATCTCTCTCTATCTCTCTCAGGGTCCCACAGATGCTCTGGGCATCAGTATAGCAGGTGGTAAGGGCAGTCCACTAGGCGACATCCCCATCTTCATTGCCATGATCCAGGCCAACGGTGTGGCTGCCAAGACACATCGCCTCAAAGTATGTTGTCCTTGCATTTCCTTCCTGTCAGTTTTCTGAGAGTTATCGATTTAGCATTATGCTGGATTTTGGGTGTGAAGGGCACCACTGGAGATTGGGTTTGTATCAGTGTGAGTGAATTTCAAGCTTTTTTTTTCTCTCCTAGGTAGGTGACAGGATTGTGAGCATCAATTCTCAATCTCTGGATGGCTTGACTCATGCGGATGTAGTAAATATGCTGAAGAATGCTTATGGTGCCATCATCCTGCAGGTAAACATTTAACTCAACACACATTGTTGGTTAGCTTTTGGTAGATTGCATATATTTGCAGTGGTGTAATGCGTGTTGACCAAACAAAAAAAGCAATTTTGGCTAAGTACCATACTTTATGCAAGTGCATGCATGCAATTTTTCAAAAACATTTAGTCATAACTTTAAGATACATTCTTACTAGCGATGCAATATTTATTGGGCACTGTATCACTTCAGCCTGATATCAACATAAACTCCTGTCCAATATTTTTTTTCTGGCAGTTGATCCACTTAACGTGCCGTTTGATTGGTGCTTTCCATATGACTTAATACACAAATACACTTTATTGAACATGCATTTTTATTACATTTAAATATTATTTCCTTTAGGAGGATGCTATATACTGCATATAACTGTAGGTAAACTTTGCTTATAAACTTCCGACCCTATACACAACTTCTTACTTTTCTTATTTAGATTGTAATGTATTGATGTGCACCTTTTTGTGTAGCTGTTTTAGAAAATTTCCAAATGTTAAAATTTCTGAAAGTTAAAATTGCCATACAAGTAAGCTTGAATTGAAGTGAACACTGCAAATCCAAACTTTAGAGCAGTTTGTTGTTTAGAAAAGTCCTTTTTTGGAAAGATTTTGTAAAATAAAGATTTGTCAGTGACGTTTTCAAAACAAAATTAGTTATCTACTGTAGTTTGATATACAGTGATCTCTCGCTATAATGCGGTTCACATTTCGCGACATCGCAGTTTCACCTATTTATTTATTTATTTATTTATTTTTGCAATTTGACATGCTTTTTTTCTACAGCGCATTGTGTTCTGCGTCCTAGGCACTATAACAGAATAAATAATTAAGGAACAAATGGTTTTGAGCTTTGTTTTTATTCTATAATACTGGACTGTGAAGGATTGAACTTTGAGAGTGTTTAAACGAAAGAAAAGTTTGAAAATGTTAATGCCTGTCTGAGAAAAGTGTATAAAGTGTGCAGTGAGAGGTTTTACAGGCTTAAAACTTCTATAATATTTGGAAAAAATAAACCTGACTACTTAGCGGATTTCAGCTATAGCGGGTTATTTTTAAAACGTAACCCCCGCAAATAACAAGGAACCACTAAGTATATCGATGTATGCCTATATATGAGTTATTGGCTCCCAAATATTCCGTTTCAAGTGGAAATGTCCATTTCGGTTTATTTCTAATTCTTAAGTTACTGTTACTGCATGTCTAATTTTACATCTCAATAAGGTTTTACAGGGGCGCAACTGCACATTTACAGAGGGGTATGCAGGTTCAAGTTTTTTATACGGTATAAAAATGGATCTTGATAGAAGGATTAATAAACATCTCAGTTCCAAAAAATGTGATTAAAGCCAACATAAAGTCAACTTTACGCCAGCCCATGGCTTTAGCCCATAGAATTATACTGTTTTTCACATACTATACAGGATGCGATTTCAGACGCAGTCCAGGTGTGGCTGTGCATCACTGCCCACCCCCCTGCCTGAACAAAACCACCTCGTCTGCATTTATGTTAAGTAAAAGCCCATGCAGTGACTGGGTGGCGATAATGAATAATTAATGATATGGCGCCCTTCGCTCCCAAAAACATTAGAAGTTGATTAAAAGTATGGTAATAGTATTGAGGGTTAAGCTCACCAATCTCGTATTATCTAATTTGTCATGGCAGTTTTAATTTCATTTCTTTCATTTCTTTTTTTGTTTTCTATTTTGCGCTCCACGTCTCTTCACTCTTCTTTCCATTTTGAACATGTGACTGTAACCGAGCAACGTATCAATCAAATGGTCAACGGAAAGGGAAGGGGTGGTATTGATTTTTTATTTAATAAAATACAATATTATATTCATATAAAATGCAGGATAAACATTTTTAATCAAAAATCTTTATTTTTATTATTTGAAACTTTTAATAAAAATAATTTCAAAAATAGTTTTGGCACAATGGCGCCGCCCTATGCGCCGCATATACTGCATATACCCCCTTTTTGCGCCACTGAGGTTTTAACCAAATTCAATTTAAGGTTAATTGACCTGAAAAAAACCTGCTGTAGCAATAGCGCCCCCTAGTGTTGCAATACAACTTCTGAAACATTTCGCAAAAAAATTTAAAAACTGCTGTTTGTGAAACCTCATGTTGTGTTTACACACTGGAATATTTTCCAGACTCTTTTTCCTCTAAAGAGTTTGGCTTGAGCTAGTTTAACAAAGTGCCAAGACTTTCAAACACATGCCCACTATTCAAATTAGCCACAGCGTTCTCGCTCACTAGCTACCTAATGAGGGAACTCACATTAGGTAATGTGATTTGAAGACTTGTTAACAGGATCACAGCACAGGGAATCCGTGGGTTGAACTAAAGCTTTAAAGAAACCGCTGGCACCGAAATGTGAGCCGTCTAGCTCAGTGCTCTATATCCGACACTGTTTATTTCAAATGTTTTAGGAATCATTCATTACAGTTCTTCTTAACCACCTGAAATGTTTACTTAGACCGCTACCACCTTGATATGAGTCTCACGTTTCCTGGTAGATATCAGATGATACTGTGATACAGGGGAAAAAGGTCTATTTTCAGAAATACCATGGTATTACCATAGTACCGCTATTTATAAATATAGTATTGTAGGGGTTTTGCATGTAGGTGCGGTTTCAATGATGTGTGTATACAGGCTTGTATTATTGCTAAGCAGAGCTGCTGTGTGTGTATGTTGTGTACGGTTATCAGTGTGTGTTCGCAGAGTCAGTGTATCGAAGGACAGTGCGCCGTGTATATGTGTAAGCCGGTGTTTGTTTGGACTCACAGTAGTGTGTGTGTGTGTGTATGTGGTTGGTGCTGTGTCACTGGGCTGTTATCAGCTGTGTGCAGCTGTGCGGCGGTTGCACGCGGGTTGCCAGATAATCCCAGTCCTTTATGCAAATGTGTTGTTATCTGCGCGGTTCCAGGAGGAATGCACAGGGCTTTTAAACAGGGGAGCCCAGCCTGCAAAGCCCTGATTACAGCAGCTCAGAGAGCAATTATTGTTTGGCTCTCTCTCTCTCTCTCTCTCCCTCTCTCTCTCTCTCTCTCTCTCTCTCTCATATTCATTGCCTCTTCACTGGTTTGAGATCTCTCTCTCTCTCTCTCTCTCTCTCTCTCTCTCTCTCTCTGTCTCTCTCAATTCAATAGTTGCTTTATTGGCATGACAATTATTACAATTATTACAATTATTACTCTCTCTCTCTCTGTCTCTCTCTCTCTCTCTCTCTGTCTCTCTCTCTCTCTCTCTCTGTCTCTCTCTCTCTCTCTCTCTCTCTCTCTCTGCTATATGTTTAATTGGACATATGTAATGCCCTATGCTATTACTCATGTCACAGGAATCAGACAGTTGCATATTGTCTAGTTAGTTTGTTTGTTTGTTTTAGGTTTTCAAGTCTTTCTGCCTGTGATCATGTGCATTTTCTTTTAGAGGTTTAGTGTTTCACCCCCTGCCGAAGTGTTTATCTCACCAATTCTCCCTCTTTGTTTCAGTTTTTCTTGCATTAACATATTCGTTTGTTTGTTTGTTTGGTGGAAACACACACACAAAAAAATATTACTATGGCTCCACAATATATGCTTTCATCATCGATATGGCAATGTGCGAGTACTCAAAAGTCACATCGCAGGCATCTGCAATGTAGTTGATTTTATAGTTGTCTATATAATAGTGACATCATTGTGGAGTAATTTCATATTTTAACTTTAGAGTGAAAGTTTACTGTTTGCATGTGTTTTTAAGGCCTGACTATAAAAATTTGAAGCAAACTTGAGCCATTCGGGCACAATATGTTAAACGTTTGTAGCTTAAAGATTAATTGAATGTTATATAATTACTTACTTAAAATGATACAGTGTTAATATTATTATAATTATACAAGGATTATTAAGATTGTGCTCCTGAATACTGTTTGACTCCCCAGAAAACAATAAATGATTGTTTATTTGCATGTTTTCTCTGTTGTATTCAACTTTGCTTGTCATTTTTTAATTGCTATTTAATGCAGGTCCGCTCCCCTTCACAATCATCCCAATCTAAAATTAGGTATTCCTTACAAGCTATTCAAGACATCTGGTGAAATTGCATGAATATTGCAATATATATCGCAGTGAATGCAAAATATTAAAATCAGTTTTTTTTATATCGTATAGCCCTAGTTATTACTATTCTTGATTGTTACTCAATTAGGTTTTTAAAAATATATGTTTTTTATTAAAGATGTATAAAAAAATACATGGAGCAAGCATGAACCGAGCAATGTGATAAAAGTCATTTACAGTAGTACAGAAAATGTGGTAATTGAATTGTGGTATACCCTAGCAACAGCACAGCAAGACCTCAGCAGTGGCTTAGCATTATGCTAGCAACCGCATAGCAACAGATTTAAAAGCCACTCAAATATCCTACGAGCTGCATTGAAACTTAACTGCATTTTTATTTAATTTTAATTAATTAATTATTTTTAATAAGTAATCTATTCATTCATTCATTCATTTTATTTTCGGCTTAGTCCCTTTATTAATCTTGGTTTGTCACAGCGGAATGAACCGTCAACTTATCAAGCATATATTTTACGCAGTGGATGCCCTTCCAGCCGCAACCCAACACTGGGAAACACCCATACACTCTTGCATTGACACATACACTATGGCCAATTTAGCTAATTCAGTTCACCTACAGTGTATGTCTTCGGACTGTGGGGGAAACCGGAGCACCCGGAGGAAACCCACTTGAACACGGGGAGAACATGCAAACTCCACACAGAAATGCCAACTGACCCAGCCGAGGCTCAAACCAGCGACCTTCATGCTGTGAGGCGATCGTGCTACCCACTGCTCCACTGTCATTTATTCATTCATTTATTGAATTAATTTTCATTTTTGATCAACTTTTAAATTAACTTGGCATGTTTTTCTTCCTCTTTCTCACTTTTTAAAATCAATTTGTTTGTGTATTTAGCATTTTTCTCTTTTTTTCCCTCTTATTTATTTATTTTTATTATTATTTATATATTCTGCAAACAATCTAAAAAATTGCTTAATATTGGCTAATAATAATGACCTTATATTGTTATTTTTAATTAAAAACTGCTTTCATTCTGACTTCCGGTATGCCTCGTATGAAGTAGATGTGGTTGGAAGTCGCTCTGTGTACATGTATTTATCTTTTCTCAGTAGTTCTGATTTTGTTTTATCTATCTATCTGTCAACTTGAGCGTACGACTTTAAGGAAAAATTCTAAAATCAGTGAAGTCATGATGAAACACTGTAGATATGCTGACTGACAAGGGGAGCGAACAGACAGCTAATGCTAAAGCTAGCGCTGCAGCTCAAACAGAGTATGAGATAACACCAGCTTCCTTAAAGGAATTAATTTCATCCACTATTCCCTCTGAAATCTCTTCACCACGATCTGAGATCTTATCTGAACTTCATTCTGCAGTGTCCACGCTACAAACGAACCGGTCTACACAACAAAAACTGCTTTCATTCTAGCCTAAATAAAACAAATAAGACTCTCCAGAAGTAAAAATATTACAGGAAATACTGTGAGAAAGTCCTTGCTCTGTTCATAGGAGGGCGAATAATATTGACATCAACTGTGTATATTTCTATTCTTTTTAACTCTGCCTTTTTATTCATTTGTTGTACCTTTTTCATTCTGTCTTAGCTTTTCTTTCGTTTTCATTGGATTCTGTTTTCATGCTCTTTAATTTTTTTATTTGATATTTTTCTCTGCTACTGTTTTTTTTTCTTGTAGTTTCTTTCTCGCTCTTTCTTTCTTTTGGTCTCTCTTCATTTCCTCTCTCTCTGTTAGTGAGATAGCAAGTCTGATGACTTGGGAGTGTTTCACTGTTGTTGTTGTTGACTCTTTCATTAATTAGCTTTTGTTTATTGTTGTGTATTTTTACTTTTAATTGCCTTGCCGTTAATTAAATATGCAAATGAGCATGCCACTGCCCTCATAGCCAGCCCAGAGTTTAATGGAAGAGCAACATTTAAATGAAACGTGACAGGGGAAAAAAAACACATTTTGGATTCCGGTGAGGTTTGATAAACATTTGCAGAGAGTTGCCAAAAAAAACACACATTAAAGGATTGTTAGGATGCATTTCCATACCAAACACACACAAACACAGAGAGCAGTTTCCTGTTATCTACAGGCAGACAGTCATTGGTGGAAAAACACACAA
This sequence comes from Danio albolineatus, assembly GCA_903798035.1. Taxonomy (NCBI): domain Eukaryota; kingdom Metazoa; phylum Chordata; class Actinopteri; order Cypriniformes; family Danionidae; genus Danio; species Danio albolineatus. The sequence goes on along the minus strand of CAIGQQ010037719.1, from coordinate 9,488,490 downwards.
ACACACACACACACACACATTCGTCTAGTTTCAAACTGGCTTTTATTAGAATGTTTGACGGTGCCCATATATGATTGACAGGTGGTTGCCGACACCAACATCAGTGCCATAGCCAGTCAGGTGGAGAGTCTGTCCAGTAGCTCCGCCCCCAGCACCAACCCAGAGGTCCGATTGGTGGAACCCGAGTGAGTGACGTCATGCATGACTACAATGTAATTTTTCATTATGGTACATTAGTTTTATTTGATCGCATATGATTTTTGTTCTGCTTGTGTGTGTGTGACATTAACAGGACGCCCAAGCCCAAGAGCATCACTCTGGAGAAGGGCTCAGAGGGCCTGGGCTTCAGTATTGTCGGTGGATTTGGGAGTCCTCATGGAGATCTTCCCATCTATGTTAAAACAGTCTTCGGCAAGGTGATTCCTTTACGATGTGCTGAGTTTATTGGCAGATTAAATTATATTTAATGCACTTGTAATATAAACACAAATTTACAAAAGAGTTGCAACACATTTATCATCTTTAATCAAAATTGTGCTGTTTTATTGATGCTGACTAAATGTTTGAATCGAACAAGTGTTGGTGAATGTTTGTTTACTAAATTAATTGAGAATTTTATTCATAAGGAAATAATAAATCTAATAAAACTAGTAAAGGTTAAACAAAAGTGCAAATACTAGGTTATATAATGCAAATACAATTATATAATTGTAAAAAAGCATTGCTGTTGTTCTGATTACTAAATATTTACAACATATTCATTATTAGTATAGGTTTATTGTATGTGTGGAATTATGTTGTAACATGTGACCTCAAAAACACCCATAAGGCTCAATTTTGGAAAATTGAGCTTTATGCATTTGTTTGAATGCTAATGAATGAGCTATTCATTAATGCATGGGTTGTTAGGACTGGACAATATTTGGCCAGGACACAACTATTGAAAATCTGGAATCATAAGGTTAAAAATAAAGTAAAAAAATTAGGTAAATTATCTTTAAAGATTTCAAATGAAGATCTAAATAATGCATATTACAAAACAATCAAGAAAATATTCATATATTTACTGTAGGAAATTAGCTAATTTTCTTCATGATGTTTACAATTATGCTAAAACTCTTTAGAATATAAACAAAAATGGTAATTTTTGACTTATACAATGCCTTTTTGGCTTTTGCCACATATACCTGTGCAATATAAAAAGATAGTTATTAAAAGTTGTTTTTTGTTACTTAAATAATTTAAGTTAAATAAAATAAAATGATTCATATTCCTTTTAGTAAATTAATTGCAACCCAGGGTCACACATTGTGTAAAATAATTGAAGTAAATTAAATAAAATTAATTTTATTTAATTTGATTACGTCAAACTTTGAAAAATTGAAGTTGCTTTGTTTAAAATCTATATCATATAAAAAAAATAAATGAAAGGTAAATACACTCTCAGAAAAAATGGTACAATGTTGTATCAAAGAAGGTACAAACCCTTGTCACTGGGGCAGTACCTTTTTATGGGACAGACTTGTACCTTAAGAAAAGAAACAAATTTGTACCTTTTAAGCTCATGATTTGTACCATGGGAAACCAAAATGTACCTTTGTTTTTAAAAACCTGCAGATACAATATTGTATACTTTGTGAAAGGTACCACCACAGTGACAAGACACTTTGTACCTTAACAGTGTAAAAATGCTTACCAAACATTTATTAAAATGCCTTAAATGTTTAGTTTACAATACCTATAGTTTTATGGTTTACCAGTTGTTTTGTATTATTGTATTATAGGACTAAAAATGTACGTTTATAAGTATCTTTAAACATAAACTTTTAAATGATGATTCTTGTTTTAATATGGAAATTATTCATAAAAATCACTTTGCCTTTCCAGTCATATTTACTTTCATACATACTGTAATAAAGAAGGAGTTGTTCAACACTTTTGTACCTTTTATATGAGAACAATTGTGTACCTTTATTTCAGTTGTACCATAAAAGGCACAGAACAGTACCATAAGAGGTCTTTTCAGTACCATATAAGGTACAATTTTTACAAAGGTACAAAACTGTTCCTCAAGGAATATTATTTGTACCATCGTGTACCTTTTTTTTCTGAGAGTGTAGAAATATTAAGAAAAAAAACTCAATTATTAAATTATCTAACGAAAGTGTGAAACTGGCCACAAGGGTGCGCCACAGAGCTGTTTCTCTCTCTCTCTCTCTCTCTCTCTCTCTCTCTCTCTCTCTCACACACACACACACACACACAAACACACACCCAGAGATTAAATTTCATGTCAGCCCCTTTATACTCTTCATACAAACACACATTAGTATTACCATAATTAGTTTTTTTTCTGAGAATTCCATAGTTTGCTATAATTAATGTTGTTCAATTAACTCAGTCTCATATGACAACATAAGTAACTCAACGACCCTCTTCTCCCTTCCTCCAGGGGGCAGCAGCAGTGGACGGGCGTCTGAAGCGGGGAGACCAGCTCCTCTCAGTCAATGGAGAGAGTCTGGAGGGCGTCACACATGAGCAGGCTGTGGCCATATTGAAGAAGCAGAGGGGAAGCGTCACACTCTCCGTCCTCACCTAACAAACACTACATGCACTGAAAACACACACATGTCCGAAAGAGACTCTTTTGAATCCACAAAGTCATCTCCGCCCTGTTACTGATTGTGCGAACATCAATGCGAAGTGTGATCATAAAGGGAAATTCTTGTGCCGTCTTTGTCTTAGACTTGTAGCTTTTCCACTGGGTGGCTGTGATGGTGAATTATGGGTAACGTTAAGATGAGTGCTGGTAACTCAAGACCTGGAGGAAGATTTATAGTGATAGATGAAATACACAGACTAACACACAATATTAGTTTGAATTTATCACAGTTTTTTGGTAGAAGTATACATACACTGACAAAAGCGCCTTATTTTCACTTATTTTTGCAATAAATGTAGTGTAGGTGAATTTATGGATGGGTGTTTAAAAGGGACAGAAAGATGTGCCTTGGAACGGACAGGTCAGACTATGCTGGGATGTTTTGTTTAGGCATTATTAGGATAATTTCTGATTTATGTCATTAAATATTGAAGAAATAGATGAGTATTCACAGAAAAAAAAATACCCTTATGTTGTTTCAGACCTGAAAATTAAGATGTTAAGCAGAATGTTCACGCTGCACTTTTTCATACATTGAAAGCAAATGGAGATGTTTTGAGGTTCCGAAATGACCAAATAATCATAAAGGGATCACAAATGTTTTCTTCTGAATTCATTTTAATTCAATACTTTATAAAAAGCTGATAATCTAGGTCATTTGTTTCATAAAATCTTATGTAGGGCTTAAAATTAAATACTTTGTTAAATGTTAATGCTGCTCTTTTCCATTAAATGCAATTTTATGGGTTTTTGAGCTTTAGAAATGTTGAAAGTTGTTACTTGTGAGCTACATTTAAAGTCCTCGTCGGTCATATGAGAGCTCTTTTTTTTTTATATTCATTGGAGTTAAAAAGCTATTTTGCAAAATGTTCACGCTGCTCTTTTTCCACTAAAATTGGACTAAAATTATTAATAAAATATTGCATTAAAAATCCAGAAAAATTAAAATTACAAAATGACGAATTCAGTGAATTCTTCACACGTATTTCAATTCCAGATGTCGATAGGGAGTTTTTTAGATTCGAAAATGACAAAAGTAACCTGAAAAATATCAAAACTTTATATATGAATGATAAATGTTCCCTGAAATTACCATTCTTTATGCATCGCTATAATGCAAGACGTTTTTGACATAATTATTCAAAGATATAATTGCTATAATATAACACTCAAGATGTATTTTTGTCTTTTTTGGAAAAGAGCAGCATTAACACGCTTCAAAATGTCTTTATTTGGGTTCTACTGAACCGATTAAGCTATAAAGGTTTGGAACAGCATAAGTAATCATAATTGTATTTTTTTAGCCAATTATTTTGCATTGAGATTTCAAAATCACAAAAACACTACACACAACAAATAAAGCTTTTTACTGTTTTTGTAATTAATTTCCACACAATTGTCATTTCCCTGTAAATATGTAATTTATTTCCTTTTTTTAGGGTGTTTTAGCGTTTGTGAAGATGTCTCACATGTCCTAGTTTAACACTGTGTGTGTTTGTGTGTCACAATATGAGGAAATCCTGTGTCAGTCTGTCCTACAGGAAGTGTAGCAGGCTTTTGAGTGACTGTCAGGCGTGGAAAACCTCATCCAGACCATCTAGGATTTCGTAAGCACATCCTCATATGATGCCTCTTGAATTTTTGTGCCATGTGGACAGTGTGTTCAAAAGCTGTCCAGCGCTACGTCCCTTTAAAAAGATTGCCTGTATCTCCTATGCCTGTCTTCCCCCTTTCTCTTGAAAGAAATGCAGTCTGCTATTTTCCGCTAGATCTTTACATTTGGGCTGTGAACCGCAAATAAAAAAAACGGCTTGAATCACATCCGTTCATCAATCGGCACTCGGATGACTCCACAGCAGTGAACCGAAGTTAGTAACACCTTTATATCAGACATTTTTCTGTCAGTTTAATGTTTTTACAGTCCAAAGAAACCATTTAGCTTCATTCACAAAGTAGAGTTATTAACATTTACAACACAAACAAGTGGTCATTATGCTCCGTGGCTTCATTTTGGATGAGTAGAATTTATCTAAAGTGTCAGAAAATAAAGGTATTTTCATTTTAAGTGTGTTTCGGGTTCTGTGTAATACTGATATGTGTGAAGTATTTTTATTTATTTATGTATTTTAGTGCACAAAATACATTTACACTACCCGTTTCTTCATTAGCTTTTTTAAATAGTGTAATCAATTAGCTCATTATTAATTTAAATACTATCAAAAGGTCATTAAAGATATATTAGGTATAAAAATTAGAAATGAAATACAGTGGGGAAAATAAGTATTGAACACGTCATGTTGTTTAAAGACGCCTCTCATATGGAGAATAAAGTCACTAATTGCTCAGGTGTGAGTTTTTCACAGGCTTCAACAGTGTAAACATCTTGATGGTTCTGTGGGTCTCGTCTATCAAATCTGATCTTTGTATTTTCTATTGAATTCAAGTCAGGTGATTGGCTAGGCCATTCTACAGCTTGATTTTCTTTCTCTGATAGGATTTGAGAGTTTCCTTGGCTGTGTTTTGGATCACTGTCTTGCTGAAATGTCCACTCTAGTTTCATCTTCATCCTCCTGCTAATATAGATGCTGGACTGAAGCAGTTAATGTTCATTTACAATGACGAAGGGGCAGCTTTCAACTGCTGTCTGGGCTTTCACTGCCTTTTACACCTCCCTTTCTTCATGTGTTCAATACTTTTTCCCTGCATCATTTCATTTTATTACGCATAACTTAATTTGTAAACTGATTAGATTTGTTTTCTTTGCATATGTGGATTTCTTTGGTGGTTGCCAACATTCAGGGGAAAATTTCAAGTCAAATTTCAACCTTTAGAAATATGTTTTCTGAGAACAACGATGATGTGTTCAATACTTACTTTCCCCGCTGTATATCAAAATGTACATCATTGATCTGATCACATGCAGAAATATTTATTGAGCAGCTGAAAGACTAAAACAATGATTTCACATCAATAAAAATGCTGTTATTGGTCAAAAACATGCAGCTTTTAGAGATCATAATTTGAGATCAACACTTTCATAAATGGTTCTCTGCTTGTAAATTGTATATTAATTTACCTTGAAATGAAAACTATATATTTACTATCTAATTTTGATCTCCATTGTTAGTCTTCCTTCAAAAAAAATTGTATAAATTTTTTTTTTATTTATTTATTACTTAAAGAGGTTTTTCTTCTGACATTTTCATGATTCAAACTGCTACAAAAACCCACACTAAAATTAATAAGCTACAGTAGTGTTTAGTGGATTAGCATACCTACAAAAATCACATTTGGTACAATAAAAAAGCTGTGTCGGCTATTAAAATTATAACCTGTTACAACAGAATTAAGGTTAACGTTGTGCTGACCCTGACGTTTCCTTGAAATTACATTGCGGTGACTTTTTCTTCAGTTTGGTGAACGATTGCATTCTCATATATGTTAGGACCATCACTGCTCCTGAAAAACAAATATAAACACCAGTCTATAATAGTCAGACCAACATATGTTCACTTAAATCATCAACGTTAATATTTTAAGCTTGAAATACTTCAAATTACTGCGCAGTTTCAATTTCAAATCATCGTATTACATTAACTGTCATTTTTCACAAGTCAAACATGATTTAAGTCCCTGTTAACACTGTAAAAAGTAATTAATTGACTTTTTAAAGAAGTGAGGAAACCTGTTGCTTTTAAAGCGATTTGTTGAATTTTATAAAAAAGTGGGAACATCTGTTGTCTTTAAATCATTAAGTAAATCTACTATGTGCTTGATTATAAAACAACAAAAATGTCAATTTAACAGTTCCAAGTTATAACAGATTCACTTGACCTTACTAGGAAAAAAGTGAGCAAACCTGCTGCTTTCAAAGGGATTAGTTGACTTTACTTAAAATGAGTAAAAGCAATGAGTTAACTCATTTTTTAAGTAAAGTCAGTTAATCAATTTTAAGGTAATGGGTTTACAATTTGTAAAAGTGGTTGGATGACTACATTTTTTTAAATTTAAAAAGTGAGTAAACCTATTTGTTGACTTTTGTGAAAGAGCCTGTTGCTTTTAAAGCAATCAGTTGACTTTATTGTGAGTAAACCCATTGCTATGAAAGCGATTGTTTGACTTTACTGGTAGCATTTTATAATATTGGTACATTAGTTAATGTTGATTAATGTAATTACTAACATGAACTAATATTAGTAAATACATTTATTACGATATTCATTTATTAACGTAGTTAATATTACAATAAATAACGCTAGCTCATGTTAACTCTCAGTGCATTATTTTTAACAAGCACAATAATGGATTTTAATAATGCATTAGTTTATGTTGAACTGTGATTAATAAATGCTTTACAAGATTATTCATACTTAATGTTAGTAAATACATGAACATTAACTACTGTACCACTATTCTAAACTGTTACCACTTTATAAAGTGAGTTAACCCATTGCTTTTGAAGTGATTAGTTGACTTGTTTGTGGTTAGTGAACTTGTTGATTTTAAAGCGATTACTTGACTTTACCTTTTTAGTGAGAAAACCTGTTGCTTTTGAACCGATTGGTTGACTTTACTTTAAAGAGTTGAGGAAACCTATTTCCTTACAATTATTAAGTCAAAGAGCTATTTGCATAATTATAAAAATTAAGTTGAATCAATTTAACAGGTCCAAGTTACAACGGGTCTACTCACCTTTTTAAAGAAAGTAACTAATCACTTTTTACAGTGCAGCTTTTCATGAGCTGTATCAGTGAAAGTGTCTGTTTATAGTAGTGGATCAATCTGAGCTTTATAATGGTTGTATAAAGAGCTTTTATTTACCTGACTGCGTCAAGACTGGTTTCATAGATTGATGATCCATTAGTCATGGCGTATGCATTCGGTACGACTGCTTCTGGTTGGCTTTAGTCAACAAAAATGGAATAAAATGGTCTTTATACAACTTGATCGTAAAAAACATATAAACGTATTATAAATAGAGGAAAAAGTAAGAAATTATGTAAGCTATTATTATTTCTGAAGAGACAATTCAACCTAAAATACTGTCATAATACTCACACTCAAGGTTTTGTGTGAAATATAATAGTATTTTCCTTATTATTATCAGTCAATACTCTAGTAGTTATTGTTACACTAGGATTTATTCACTAATACTTATTCAGTCAATATGATTACTTAAAGATGTTTTATTCTACTTTTTTGTGTGGCCATTCTGACTATAGTCATTACAGAAAACAAGTCAAATCAAAAGCAGTTGTGACTAGTGAGAAAACAATTTTTTTTATTACAAAAGATACTGTTTAATAAAAAGAAATCTCAAAAAGTAGCATCTAACATTTAAATATCTAATGAATAAATATTGGTACATAATAATAACTAGTATATATTTAATAGGTATGATTATCTAGTAAGTACAAGTATCTAATGATTAACTTCTGTCTAATGTACTAAAAGTTCTAGAGAGTTACTTAATGGATAACTGTACTGTGTAGTAGTCAGGAAAACATAGTCAAAACTGAATAGCTGATTTCTCAATGACAGATCTCCATAAGTCAATGGCAACTATAGTTACCTTTCCCTAATGAAAGTAATAGCATTTAATCAATAAATATTAAATATGTGTAATAAATATGGAATTAGACTAGTACTAATGAGTAGGCATAGTTTAAAGAACAAAGTTATAAGAACTTGGTTAATAGAGAGAACTAATAAAAGCTACCACCTGTAAAAATACTGTAGTAATTGATAGTAAATACTATAGTGTTTTTGAACCGGATATGGTAAACTGTAATAGCCTATTAATGTGTATATTCACAACACTAATGAATGCTCCAGCATACTGTAGTATTAACAATAGTGAACCGATAAACTGTAATAAATACTCTATTATACTGTTTTCACTGCAGTAAACTGGTTTATTGTAGTCTTATATATTTGTAGAAAACTGCAGGGGGATATGTGTTTATTACTGTAGTTATTAACCAAGCAACTAAAATTACCAAAACATATTACTTCAAGTGCTTTACTTTAGTATGAAAATACTAGTATTTTTTTTCATGAAGCTAGGTATGAATAATTACAGTACAAATACTTGGAAAAAACATTATCTAACAAATAAACAAGTGTATCATGAAAATGGATACATTTTTATTAAAATTCTTCAAATGTGAGGGTGAGTTAATGACAGCAAATTGTCATTTTTAGATTAACTTTGTACCTTTAATGTTAAACTTGGTAGTAAGGTGTTAAAATAAACATATTACCTTGGATTGTTACACCAGGCTTTGTTTACAAGGAAAGAGATGAAGACGAGAAAGAGGAACACTGCTACTGCGATGATTCCCGTCAGCCAGTTGGGCAAAGCTCGCCCTGCAGTCTCTAAAAGAAACACAAACCATAAAACTAATGAATTCTGCCGTTTATGGTGATATGTAGCCTTATGGGATGCTGTTATCCAAGTTTTTAGACATCCCTCCAAAAATAAATAGCCTACCTGCTTGAGCCGCAACAAGTCCCAATGTGAGCAGAAGCCAGTGAAACACAGTGACTGGTTTTCCCATGTTTAATTCCTCTTTAAATGCGCAATAATAATTCAGCGATCGAATCTGACTGTATCCAAGTGTTCTTTCACCAGGAAACTTCACTGGAGGAAAAAGACATCACTCAGTGGTCCAAACAGGTTGAGTCAATCATTTACCCGCTTCATGATATGACCCATCGCGGATGAATAACAGAGATGAGCAGATTACATCTAAAGTAGGCCTAATCAAACTGTGATTTCTCGATATGAACTGCAGAGAGTCGTGCTGTCAGGCTCCTAAGGCGACGATGGTGCTGTTAATCCAGTGAGGGAAAGATTTATCCTGCCGTACAGAAGGTGAAGACATTTAGATTTCTGTGATAACTGTGTTTGTCTTGTTAGCATTCCATGGTTTTCAATTAGTAATAGATCATCCCCAAGAAAGGATGTTTGACACATTGAACCCAACTGTACCGCTCTGCTCCTGTGAAAGTTACAGTTTAGCTAAGGCCAGCTTTTGCCAGTTTTGACCTCAAACTGTTTTAATGATTTAGCAGTCCCGTGGTAATTATTTCATATTAGCCTAACGTATAAAACGATTGTCGGCTAACAGCCACATTTCTGAGGTAAATATTCCATCCTAGATCTATATTATGTAGCCTACTTGTCAATAATAGGTCTATCACAGACAGGATTTTAACCAAAACCCAGAAGTCTGCAATTTAAAAAGTGTTTGGCCTGGAAATCTGTTTTGTGCAGTGTACACCGATCATATAAACATCTTTACAGGGTTTTTTGTTGTTAATCAAACACTCTCTAGTTTTCCAGATGTGAAATCAAACATCGAATAGCATCTCTGTGATGTACAGGGGTCCTGCAGCGTTAGAAGAACACACATTATCAACACCAAGTTAATGGGTTCCATTCCTGGAAAATTTGAGGGAGCATTCTACATATTTCTTGAATTCGTAAGATTCTGTTGAAGCAAAATAACCAAATTCCTTAAACATTCATTCATTTTCCTTCGGGTTAGTCCCTTTATTCATCAGGGGTCGCCACAGTGGAATGAACCACCAACTTATCCAGCATGTGTTTTTTCACAGCGGATGCCTTTCCAGCTGCAACTCAGTTCTAGGAAACATCCACACTCATTCACATGCATACACTACGGCCAAGTTTATCAAATTCACCCATGCGAGCACGGGGAGAACATGCAAACTCCACACAGAAATGCCAACTGGCCCAGCTGGGACTTGAACCAGTCACCTTCTTGCTTTGAGGTGACAGTGCTAATCACTGAGCCACCGTGTCGCCCTTCCTTGAACATATTTCAACAAATATTTAAAAATAGGTTGATAAAATGTCCTCGACATTCATTGTGTACTTTTTATTCGTTACTTTGTTTGACTTTGCTGTGCCTTCTTTGTAATAAAGTAAAATTAAATGCTAAATTAATAATCTATTGTAATATGCACATTGGCAAAGGTGGGAAAATTACAAATGTTTGTGAGAGGTTTGGCTGATTTATCACAAAGGCCATTAATGAGCTGTCGTTAAAGAGTTAGTTCAGAAAGAAATGACAATTTGGGTTACACTTAACTCAATGGTACAATTAACTAACAAGCTTAACTAAGACTAATTAACTGCTTCTTTAAAGTAAGGCAGTTTATTGGGTTGGATTAGTGATCATTTAGAACAAGATCATATTTTATAAACAAACAGTTCATATCTGAATAATAGGCATGTAATAAGCCAGTAGTTAATATTGTGAATTGTTACTTAAACTAAAGTGAAATAAATGTTTGTTATTAATCACTCACTCGTCACATTTTGCCCATAGTAAACCTCACCCAGATCTGGTGCAGGAGACATAGATGGAGAAAGTCGTAGTTTTTCCAGGAGCTTTATATGAGTCGAACACCATTTTAGCAAGAAAACTATGTGTGAAAAGTTACTAGAAAGATGTATTCCTGCCCAGTGTGTGTGCTGCTTCTCTCCGTAATATGAAAATCCTCAAATGCATCTGTACGAACTGGCAAGTTTTGTGCTGTGTTTTAATGTAATGTATTATGAATTTAATCTGTTGGCGCACTATTTCCTGAATTTTCAGTGTATACAAATTACTTTGCAAAATCATTCAAAGCTTCACTTTTCCATTAGTTGCGCAGTGGCAGTTTGTAACTATTTTACATTTTAGCAGATTAGAAGCTATATGTTATAAACTCTATTGTATAGACCAGGGGTGACCAACCCTGTTCCTGGAGATCGACCGTCCTGCAGATATCAGTTGCAACCCCTGTCAAACACACCTGCCTGTAATTATTTAGTGCTGTTCAGGTCCTAATTAATTGGTTCAGGTGTGTTTGATCAGGGTAGGAGCTGAACTCAGCAGGAAGGTTGATCTCCAGGAGCAGGGTTGAGCACCACTGGTATAGACCATACTGTATATTGTAAAGATTATGGTGGGATCTTTACTTAACATTTTTTAATCAAGCATTTTGTACACAAATAATTACAAATATATATCTGAATTACCCAACAATTTGCCAAATGTAAAATACTAAAAAAAAAATCCTTGAAATCATGTTTGTGCAAACTGTGACCACATGTGAGAATGTAAAAATCTTTTGGCAAGGCAGACTTTTTTTTTTTAAATTACAGAAGTATAAAAGACTAGTGTATAATTCAAATGGACTATTGTTTGTAATATTGCTGCTAAGCTGAAAAAAATAAATCAGTGGTACTAATGTTTCTTTTCACCTGAAATTAACATTTAAATGCTTGTCTGCTTTCAACAGCTTCCTGTTTACACCTGATATTGAAGATGTGTTACCAGCTGTCCTGTATCAACCAGACAACGCTAAATGCAGATGTCTAAAATGTACCACTTCAGAGGTATTTAAAAAAAACTGTGCATTTATGAAGTGTGCTTCACACAGGTGAGTGGGCTTAATAAACCACCTGTAGAAACAAACAAACAAAACAAACTCGCATCTCTTTACTCTAACATTCTAATGTTCTGAGTGCTAACAGTTCCCATAGATATTTACGTTGGATGTCGCCGTTGCTATTGTTGTCTATTGGAAGGAATGCATCAATAGAGCCACCATTTTAGTACAGGGTAGTGCTCCTTTGAAATGAATGTGGGAGCAAGGTGCAGTGGAGGACTTACCATTAAATTATAAAAATTATCATTTTACATCACATTTCTACATGGATGGATGAGTGACCGCATGGACATTCGTGACAAAGAGCATGTGTTTGTTAATTTTGATCTAATCCATGTGTGCTGAAACACACCCCCTCTCCTGCTTTCACTTCTCATTCTAATGGAGGGAGTGTTTCGCTTGCGAATGAATCCCCGTTATGAACGACTCCTTCACTTAGCCGACAATGATAAAATTTTCTAGCACTGCAGCATCTTGTTGTCATATTTTGTTCACATAGGTTGCTTATTTTATTCAACAAAAATAGCTTTGTTGTCTTTGTTCGCTCGATACGGTTGAATGACATTTCTCCTGTGTGGCGGTACTGTTGACTCATGCTCAAGGTCCATATGTGATCTCTAGTGTATATATCTATGAACAGTTCCTTCTTTATAATTCGCACTTCTTGTGTGTATTGCCTCTTCTTGTTGAATCACTGAATGCCTCCTCAATTGTAAGTCGCTTTGGACTAAAGCATGTACTAAATGTACATTTCTAGCTTATGTTAAAGTCTGCGTGAACTGGAAGTTACTAAAACCTTCATTTCAGTATGTTAATGTACTTTCAACTGAAGCAAGTAGTCAGACTGTGCACTAGTAAAAAATTGTGATTTTTTTTTTTTTTCACAAGGACTTTAAAAGATTCACTTTAATTAATCCGATCATAAGTGGATGACCCTGAATATAAGTATGAACAGAGTCTAAAACATTTTGAGGCAAAAAAAAAAAAAAGTGCGTTTACACCAGTTGGAACCAGGGCCTAAATATTGCATGAAATGTTAACAATTACATGAAACTCTTTAACTCCTCTCTTGACTAACCTCCCACAACAAGTAGATATATAACTTGTATATTCAGACTTCAGTCCATTTCACCCTGTGTTTACTCTTATTAAAGTGAGACTGGGGAAAAAAGAAAACATGAAACAAAAATTGCGCTTTCAGTCATAACAGTCTAAATATTAAGTTTGCTGTTTGTTAAAACTACTTATTTAAAATCAGCTGAAACAAAACAATTCTTGAGCCTTTTAGGGGAACAACTTAACTGTTTTATGTTCAATTAACTTAAAATTGTTCAAGCCATTGAGTTAACTTAATCCATTTGTGTTGGGACAACAGGAAGCAATTGTGTGGAACCCAGTATTTATTTACAGTGTACAGTCAAAAAATTAAGTTTGCAGTTTGTTCAAACTACTTCTATAAAATGAGCTGAATCAACACAATTCTTGAGTTTTTTTTGGGGGGGGACAACATAATTGTTTTATGTTTAATTCACTTAAATTTATAAAAACTAATGTTAACTTAATTCTTTCATGTTGTCCCGACACAAATCAATTGTGTTGAACCCAATTTTGTCTGCAAAACCATTGCAAACAATTTATTATTGAACTATTAAAACCATTAAATTTCATAATGTTCAACTTAATTTGTTTGTTTAAATTCAGCCCAAATAAATTGTTTACAGCACAAAAAATTGAGTAAATCCAAGGAATCATCTTTGAATATTTTTTTTCAGTGTGCTCATCTACAACTTGATTCAAACCTGTTGAAGTTTTATTCTTCTGTTGAACACAAAAGAAAATAATTTGAAGAATGTTGCAAACCAGTAACCAAAGACTTCCATAGTGTTTATTGTCAACTATGGATATCAGCACCAGTTTCCAACATTCTCCCAACATTCTTTCACACTTGTGAAAAACGAACCACTTCAGTGCAAACAAATGAGTAGTTTTTATTTTGGGGTGAACTGTCCCTTTAATCCTCAAGTGCACATGAGCGAGGTGAAAAGAGACAGAGCAATTGATTAACCTCCCAAAAAGAGGCGTATTTTGGACGAGGACCACGATCCGCCCCTCTGGACTCCAGGGACACATGAGCGTCCCGCAGCCCAGAGGAAATTAGCAGCGCTTTATAACTAGTAAAATGCCCTGTTAAAGCGTTAACACCTCGCAGAGAGTCCCAAGAGAGTCGCTTCTGCCGATGGTTTGGTAAGATAGTCATGAGAGCCCCCGATGGAGACTCTTTCCACCATCCCGTCCCGCCTCTGAGAACCAGACCTTCGGGACGTTCACTCGGCCCAGAAGGAGGGGCGTCTTAATTGAATACTCTTGTCTAGTTATCTCAGGGTAATGATGGGCTTTATCGGTCGGTTAAGCATGTCTTTTTGTTGTGACGGGGCCTCCTTTGAGATCCATCCAGGTTGAAGCTTCGTAGCCTCCGGTTTTTGGGGAAAAAGGCGAATGTGTTGTGGTTAATTAAAATGGGAGAAGATGCCGTCCAAATTCCCTGATTGAATCCATAACACTGATTCAAGAGCGAGAGCAGTGGCATTTAGAGATGAATGATGGGAGTTAATAGAATTGGAGTGTTTTGATGTGTGTGTGTGTGTGTGTGTGTGTGTGTGTGTGTGTGTGTGTGTGT